>VZZY01015260.1:390957-462868 GCA_013400335.1 Eurystomus gularis | reverse complement strand
CCAACATAATGATTCTATGATTCCCCAATAGCTAGTGCAATCAACACTTCAACTTGAGGATTAATACTGAAATATTAAAACGCTGAGATTCTCTTCTCTGACTGCTGTCAATGAGCCGCTCCTGTGTGCTCCAGAAGAGGAACCAGCCATCCGCAGGAGCAAATCCATTCAACAGGGTTAGCAGTGAGCTTCAACATTAGTTTGGGTAGCTGGTGTTTTTCATGCAAACTGCATCACAAATGTTATATGGAGTTATAAAGTTAATATAAAAAGCAGATGGAGAGAAATTAAAAGAGATAGTCAAGGGAGAAGAGATGAGATATAAAAATAGATGGAACTGGTGAAGCATGGAAGTTGCAGAAAAGCTGTTCCAGATGCCAGGAGCTACTCCAGAGAGAAGTCTCATCCCAGGGAGCAGTATGAAAGCACACTGAGCAGTTTAAGGGACTGCAAAAAGCCTTGAATGTTTGCATCCAAAAATAAGCAAAGAATATTGCAAATTCCTCATTTCTTGCAAATATATAACGAACTTAAGAGAAGCAAATGTATTTACCCAGTTAGACAAAATCTCACACCTTATTTCCTAATATACTACCTAGAAAGTATAGGAGGATATTTGTCATTCTAAGACAGTGAGCAAAAGCAAGAGTGTATGTACATATGTTATGCCATACGTACTTTGCACCCATAGAAACTCTTTGAGTAGTGTTTGCTTCGTTTGTTAGAGCTCTTTGCACATACCCTAATTTGTCTCATAATCCACTTGTTCTTTGGGATTCGGACGGTGTGGGTGCCATAGTTTCTGCTTTACACCACGCTGACCAGCAGCTCCTCCTGTATGCAACACTCTGGCTGCAGTACTTCTGGGTGGAAAAGTATGACTCTGTGCTTCCATACTTATTAATACTTCCATATTTATTAATTACATTTGACTTTTATCCTTTTGATACAGTGCTGTCCAAACCAAAACTGCCTCAAGAGGTAAATCCATAAAGCCACAGGGAACAAAGCTTGAAATAATACATGTGTGTGTGTGTAGATATAGATGATAGAGATGTATATGTAGATATACAGACACATTTTCAATCCTCCTTTCTAAAGTAAATGGCTAATGAGGATAGAGTAGGAAAATGTGTCATTTTCTTATAACCTTGTTGACCACACTGATGAATATAACTTTATTAGAAGGAGCAGATGTTGTCTTAAACCCTCAAGGTATCTCTGATAAGGAGCATTGCCTTTCTGAATTTGCCAGCAAATATTATCTAATATTTCAATCTCAGTATTACGCACAAAACCACATTTCTGTCTTTCATACAATGAGTCATTAGCCTTCACAATGTTGCTTGTTCTCTTAGGACTGCCTTTGTCACAACATGAGCTAACTCAGTCTTATCTGGTTTACTAATATTTTTACACATGCAATCTATGTTTTGTCTTTCATTCAAGTATTTACAGCTTTCGAAGCAGCCCACGGTGATTGCTGGAACAGATACCCTGACGTGAATGGTTAATTTCTAGACTGAAATGTGTTACATTCCATGGGAGCCAAATCGTTTCCCAGAACGCTTTTTAGACTGGAGAGGCTCTCTATAACAGTCTCCCCATCAATACAAAGCTTAGACATAGTAAGAATATAGCAATTAGATGGCATTTGTGGCCATTACCATCAAAGAACAGTATATTAATGATGTTATACAGAACTATTTCCCAGTATTTCCTTAGAAACTCTTGTTGAGTCTACCCATAAATGTCTCATAAAAGCTATAAATATTCAAGAAAGGAAGTCAGTTACATATAAAGACCTCTAATAGGCACTATGAATGAATTCTGAACCGTATAATAGCCAGGCACCTGTGAAAAATGGCAAGAGGATGTGATCTATACATTATATATGAGGCACTTTGCTATAGCTGCAAAGATTTCTAGTTATTCAGCGAAGTTAGAAAATTAAAACCAGAGCATATAACAAAAATGTTGTTTGAATTAAGTCTTCTATGGTGTTGCTTCTTAATCAGCCATCGTTGTAATAATTACTTTTGCACAAAATAGATTTAGAAAAGGTCGTAAATTCAAGTAATATGCAAATTCAGATTTCTTGTATGTATTTAACATTCTGCAAGTTACTTGAAATATTTTTGTCATCAAAGTAAATGAATAACTCCAAGAAAATGCAACAGGCAGAGCCGGACACTGAGATGTCACCGAGATAGGTTTGAATTATGTTGTGTTTATTTTCAATATACAGCTAATAAAATCATGGCAATATTAATACTTAAAAATTTTACCATCCTCTTAGGTTTTCTCTGCCCTTCTTCCCTTCATTCTCTTTCTTTTAATCAGTAGCAGAAGCAAAACTTGCTTCAGGTCCTTGGCTCACATTGACATCAATAAAAATTTGTCACGGGCATTGAGGAAAGCAATTCATAGCTGCAAAACACATCGGGAAGGGTCTGACGTTTCAGGTGGAGCTGCCTGACATGGTCGTCAGATTTACAGGAGATGCGTTCAGAGGGCCTGAACCCACGCAGCTTTTTTGAGGCTAATGGACCGACAGTAAATTACACCAACTAAAAATCTGGCATCTTCATTCGTGACTGTCCTCAGCATAAGATTTGCAGGTGATGGACCGCCTGGTGCAAGCTCTTTGCCCAGACGCTGTAATTCATTGTACAGGGGCTCTGCGCTTCAGGAATGGTATTAAACAAACAAAGGGATGATCTTTTCTGTCAGGCCAGTGTTGTTACGGCATCCTACCTGCCCAGCTCGGGTGGGTGGAGGCATCTGAGCCAGCCTGCACGTGAATCCAGAGCGATCCCGTCACCGTGCTGCGGGGCGGGTATTGCACCGTGCATTACTCTGCAAAATACACTTGGAAGGAGAGAATGGAGACTGTATTTTCTTTTTCCTAGCTAAACAAGTTTTTCTCTTTCTTCACAGTTCCGCCTTAGGTTGAGAAAATTACTGGCAGCTGGAAAAAGCAGTTATGAGAAGGTCTGTTCTCAACTTTACTATAGGCTTCCACTGCTGAGACTAAAATTTCAAAATAAAATCAGAGAAGCACGGGAAGATTTCTTTTTTCTCTGATCATTTCTGTTAAAGACTGACAAGGCATCTCTTTGAGATGCTTCAGTCACTCATGTCAGCTGGTAGACTTGAGAAGCTTGGGATGTCTTTGTGTTTGTACCAGTAGCCAGACAGAAGAGAGAGGTTCCTTCACCACGCAGCAGTTTTATGGCTGTGTGATACACAGCCCCTTCTTCGCGCTGTGTGACAGATGCCTGTCTCTTTCCATACACCGTTCCTGTGATTTCTGTTGGAGATATTCTTGTGCCACTCTTATTACACCCAAGCATTGATCGAGTGGGAGAAAGCTACATCTGTGCCTGAGCATCCCCAGAATTCACTTTTGCTTCAACGAGCCGAAGTCCAGCCCCTGCTATGGAGCCTTCCACTTTCTGAAAATTGCTGGAATCATCTTATTAAATTGTGTTTTTAGCCTTTGTTACCCGGCAGTTTGTAATTTTCAGAGAAGAGATGGATATCACATTTATATGCTTTGGAGGCTTAAGAAATGGTCACAAACATAAGCGTTTGTTTGAATACTACTTAATGAATGACTCTTCTTGCAAAATAAAACATTAACGAACGCATTTACTGATGACAAATGCTGTTACGGTTGTTAGGCACTGAAGCTGAAAAACCTGCATATCAGGGTGTGAGCACAGCATTGTCAAAAAGGTTCCTCAAGATATTTGTATTATAGGAAGTAATAGTTGTACATAAACGTTCCCTAACTTCTTGGTTGTTAAGATACTTTCCAAAATATGAGGTTATTTTTCATCTTTTGGGAATGAAATACAGGTCTGCACAGTCACAAGTTACCTACAAAAACCTCTTCAGACCAGGAAAAAAGTTCTCACTTTCAGTGCACCTGAATAATTTTCACAGTTTGGCTTTTCTATATCCCGCAGCAACTGGGAGCAGCCCTTTAGCTATTCTTGTTCTTTTTTTTTTTTTTAATAGGTTATTCACCTGTCTTTGTCCAAACCTAAGCAGAAAGACATGCTGCAGTAAAACCTGTTGCCACCAGACTATTCTTCAGGCACAGAACTACAACATTCCCCAGGGATGATCCCCTCTGGAGAAAGGAAAAAAAACCCACAAACCATGAATATTTATCCCTGCAGCTCTGCAGCAGGAATAGTTGCCATCTCTATGTCTGCATCTGCAGGGAAAAGGGGCAAAAAAATCCCTTCTCAGCGGGAAGAAAAGTATGACTACTGTGGTACTCATGGAAGTCCTGCGCCTCATAAATTCATCCCAAGATGAAGCACGGTGCGTTGGCAATGCTGGGGAAACCCACTGTGGGCTTCCTGGGGTGACATCCTTGAGGAGTCACCAGCAGCCCGAGGACCGGGCTAGAATCTTGGCTGGTGTAACTCGGTGTAAATACGTTGACTTTGATTCACTGCTTTGATTTACTGTGGCTGAGAATCTAGCTCGGTGTGTTAAAGAGAGGCCATGAGAAGGTACGTCAAGGCTGTAGAGATATACTCTACAGTACAGAGATTTTTGGATCAAAGTAATGAGCACTTGAGGAGGAATATGAGGAGAACTGAGTTCATTTTAAAATTTATGGGAGTCCTTTATCATTCAAACTCCAATGGAAATGATTGCCTTGAAGATTATAACACTCATACAGAAGCCAGCCGTGGACTGGCTTTTAATCGTTCTCCAGCTTGATTTAAAAACACAGTATAGGAGCTACAATATTAAAAAAAAAAAAGCAGCTTTATAACAAGTTCACTCTTAAGCATTTTTGCCTTTGATGTAAGGAAGACATTTTATGTGTCAAAAAATTCTACAGTGCTAGGTCTTGGCACCAATCTAAGGAAGGGATTATTCCTTATATGTGGTTGTACATCACCTACTGAAGGAAAGTCCAAGGCTATAATTAGGCACCTCTCAGTGTCATCATGTTAGGTATCTTTGGATAATTGTTACTACCCACACTGTTACCCATATGTTTTACTGTGAAGTATGATTAACTCTCCTCTTCTTCAATACAATAAGTGTTTTATGCAGGGAATACATCTTTAGGAACAGGAAAATTCCTGTGTAACAGGAAAACAAAGCTGCTAATCCTGCCATTCTCCTGGGTAAAATTCAGCCCAGTAAATGGCATCAAGGTCTTAGTTTCCGTGAGTTGTTTATAGTGACAGGAGGTCCCCCCAGATAAGGCAGGCTGCTCAAAATCTACCATCTGTCCAGAAAGCATAGCCCAATGCTTTTTAAAGTTTTAAATAGGCGTTGTTTTTTTTTCCTTCCTCGTGCATTAACACATTTTGAAGAGGGTAGAACATCCCCTAATCCCCGCATGCGCTGCTCAGGGACTGCATTCACAGCTATTGTTGCAAAAAGCTGGCACAACTATTTGAACGTGGCTGAGGATTATGAATTGTGGAAGCGGTGGAAAAGCTACTGGCTTTCTTTACCTAGCTGAAACCTGGAGCAATTTGTAATTTATTTTATTAAGCCCTAGAAATCGGTATTTGCTTCTCAGTAATGCACAAAATGCCTGCTTAAATTCTCAGCCTCCTGTTTGTTAGGTGCCAGTTCTGTACACTCTGACCAGCCTACATCCCCACCTGCCCCAATCTTGTACAAGGCTTACCAGCAGGGAAAATAGCTAAAAATTGCAGTTATTAGTCACTATTCTCTTCTTGTGAGTCATTAACATCAATTACTAACCACTGCATTGACAATTAAGACCATCACTTGCTGCTATTCACTGCTAATGTGCTAATTGTCATCAATTTACTGCTTCAATTACGTGGTCATATACTTGCCTCGAGGTACACTGATTTGATATAAGGATCTTGAGGAGAAACATGCTCTCTCAGTGATTTTCATGCAAGAAAAGAAACTTGGAGTGAGTCTGAACACGTTGGGTGTACTTGCAGTATGCTCCTAGTGAAAAATTATTCTAACAGGCAGATGCTGGGAAGGAGAGGAAAAAAATGTGTTTAAGCTGATTATTTGATAGGATTCCTGTTTATTCTTGACCCTTCTACTGAAATGATGATGATATTTCACCTGAAATAGATTCATAGATCTTATTCACTCTGTAATCATGTATATGGTTTTGCCTAATTATATCTGATTGCTTGCCGCATGTTGTACTTTCTAATGAGCATTGAATTATTAATCTGCTGCCTATTCTATCGCAGCATACTAAAGGGAAGATGTCTGGTGTCATTGAAGCACAGTCTATTGTGCTCCCTTCAAGAAGCAGAAGCAAACTTTAGGGTTCAGCAGTGTGTCAAATTCTTACTACAGACATAGCCAAGTTCTCTTTGACAGGTTTTAAATAATATGTTTTTGGTGTGCTTTATCTGACACTAAGCTGCCCTGAAAATACTAGAGCAAGCCTGCTAGCAAAAATAAAATCAGACAATCTCCTAAAAGAAAAAAAAAAATCTGTGCTTTTCTTCCCTCTATTTTTCAGTCCTTAGGCAAATAACCTTGTAGGCTGCATGAAATAGTTTAATTTCTCTTATATTGTTGCTCAGCAATACAGGGAAAGAAAGCAGAGACACGCTGATCTATAGCAAGGGGCCCGTGAAAATGATTTATCCTTTTCCCATCAAAGGAATGTTGGTTTTTCACACAAAACTCATTCTGTTGGGCCCTTGATTTCCATGGGCGATACTTATTCATGAGGGGGGAGCAGAATGCTCATCCAAATTATTTCATCAGCCAGGAACCAAGTGATTCTCATAAACCTTCTGTTTAGCAGGTGGAGGCTGTGCTGTAGATGCTTCCCAGCCACAAGCTCTCCTTGCCAGGACCCCAGGACCGAGAGAAGCCCATCGAGTGGCCAGGTAGGCTCCAAAAGCGGGGGTGCTGGAGGGTCTGGGAAGGGGACACACCAAATGCAGTGATGTGTTTGCTTTTAGCTGCAATGCTTTCAAAAAGGTTTGTCCTGGAGGCAAGTGTCTTTAAGATGCGGTTAGTGGTTATCTTGCTTTTCACAGGGTAGCCTTTGGAGAAAGATGGCAATTTGTTGTTAAGTGGTGGCTCTCATGAGCTGTGTAAAATCTGTTGTCTTATCTCCCACGTTGCCAGCAGTTGCTGTGATGCAACCTGCCATTGCTGTATGGATTTAATCCCTGCATGTGCAGGAAGCTTTGGTGCATGTCTGGTGTTGACTTGTGTCTAGCTATGCGATTTGGTGCTTGCGTATCCAACCTTCACAGCAGCTGGTATTTTAATATAAGAGAGTATGTGTGTGTGGCGGAGGGGAGGTGGTTGTTTGGAGTTTGGATTTTTCAAGCTTTTTAGCAGCTCTGTGAACCTCTTTTCTTGACACACTGCTTGTGCAGGACAAGGCAAATGGCTGTTTTGGTTGTTGGCACCTTTGCTTTTTGCTGGCTTCTTCCAATCTAATGCTAAAGCTGATTTTCATCTATGAAGATATACCAGGTTCAGTGCATTAACTTGAAATTTTGATGAAAAGAAATGACACCAATATAATAAATGAAGATGTCTGTTAGTTTGTTTAGGAGCTTTTTAGATCAGCTTGAGGAAAATTTGGAGGAGAGAGATCCGTTTCAGATGTTTTAGAACTGTTGGGTTAAACGTTGCTTTGGCTCCATCACTACTGCAACATGGGCTTCACTGGAAAAAAATGTTGGTGTCTTTTTTTCATATCTAGATTTTTTTTTGGCTTATCTGTTCTGGGACAAAAAATTCTGGAAAAGAATAACCAAACAGAGGCTACAGATTGTGTATATTTTCAGTGCTGCGTGTTGAAATTAGATTAATATAACAATTTCCTATTTTTTCAAATGTGCTTTTTAATGTAAACATACTTGAAACGTGCTTCTATATTTGGGAATGTAACAGTCAAATGAGTGGAGGAGGGACATACTGAATAGCAAGGCGAGAATGAGTCACACAGTCAAGTCACTGGGTGTAAGTGACTTCAAGAAGTCAGCGATCCCTTGTGCACACACACCACCCTCTGACCACTCAACCCAACCGGACAGTGCTAATGAAGCTGTAGACTCCAGAGCATGTTCTTGTACCCATGTGGTGTGGTTGTGATGCAAGTTGGGACATCAGTGCAGGCTCTGATCCCCCTTGCAAATATAATATCTAGGTGCAGCTTAGAAAGTCAGAGCAGATCAACTTTGCATGGTCAAAATGAACTTTCTAGAAATTTTAAAAGCACGTAAAGACACATTTTATTATGAGTAAATATCTCCCAGTCTCCCTAAACTGGCTAGTTAAAATTTCCTTTCTACAGTCTACACTCATTTTTCTGGGCTTATGACCAGTAACCTCCTATTTTATTTTGGGCCTGAAAGACAGAAATGACTGGTACACGTGGACTGATCGTGAATGTCTCAAGCTCTGCAGAGCCTACATCTGACAACTATTTTTCCTTCACAACCATTTCTCTTTGATCTCTCCGCTAAAAACAAAAAGACATCTGCTTCCAAAACTTTCTTTCTACGGTGACCCTGTGAACAAACACCAGCTCGCTGCCTGCTCGTTCACATTGCAATTTAAAGCTACTGAAAACATCCACAGATCCTGGGAGCCTGTCAGCTTCCCAGATCCTTCAGAGAGCCCAGTGCATACTCCAGCGTATGTACAACTGAGGACTTCTGAGAACGTGCTATTAAAAATAACCTAACACCCATAAGAAGGACACAGTGCGTGGAGACTTAGAAACTCTTCCACGTTAACTGTTGGTAGCAGTGAAGTAAATGGAACTGTAACATCTGTGGAGATGTTTCCTGATGGTGCCAGTGTTGGTACCTGGTCTCGATAATGGTGCGTGCGTGAGGTACAAAATGGTTGTTGCAATACAGACATGGCTGGGCTTAGCGCTCGCTGTGCCACGGGATGAGGCAGAGGTGTAAAACAAAATAAATGAGGATTTACAGAGCGTTGGTGCGTGCATGGAGGAGCATTGCAGCTAGGCAAGGCGGATGGGTGTGTTTTAATGTGACAAGTCTGAAGAATAATGGCCTTCTCCTGACCTCGCCTTCCCAGCTCTGAACTCCTACTCCGGGTGTAAAAGGCTACAGTTAAAATTAAAGATATTTTCCTTTCCATCCCACTTGTTGCAGATCCCCACCGGAATCCCAATTAGCATGTTGATGTATTTTAACTGTAACTATAGAAGTAGTGATCCTCCTTTATTAATGATAGGGAAGGGGAGAAATAAACAGCCCATAAATTACATTAGCATCAGATGCTCAGGTGGAAACTGTTGGGTAGATCTCAAAGGACAAAGACAAAGGAGAGGGCAAGTCTGGTGTTGTGGTTAGGAAGTAACTGGAAGGTTTTGGCTACTTAAAAAACATTTAAAAAATAATAAGAATTTGCCACAGTGCAAGTTGGGGTTTGGATTTTTTCTGGGAGGTGTTAAAAGCTTTTCTACCTCAATTTGCTCTAGTCCTAGAAATGATTTAAAAGTCTTGAATACATATTTTTTTTTCCTTTTGAAAACTTCCATCCAGTGTTATTATTTAGGTAGGTAATACATATGGCATCTACCCTTGCCTTGTTTCCTCCCAATCTGTTCTCTTTTCTGGGTTAATACCTTCTCCCACTCTGCTCTTCTATTTCAATATAGCATTTAAAAATAAAATGGCAGATTTCTCTTTGCTTTTCCTCGCTTTCTTCACATCTATATCTTGACTTTGTTACCTTTGGCTCACCTCATCTGCCTACATAGAAAGCTTTTTCATTTGTTTGTCACATTTTCTGTCTAACTTTTCCTAGAACTCGGAGAAAGCAGTTGTTAAAGAATAACTTCTATGCTTTTCAACCCCATTCATTTTAACAGTTTTTGTTCTTGATAATATTACACACAGAAGACGAGGAGTTAAGGGGAAGAAAAAGCAGGAGGGGGAAGAAAGGAAGTATGCATCTTAGTTTTGGTTTCTGCCTAGAATCGTGACACTGGGTCCATTTTTCTCTCTTACAATTGAAGGTATTCAATTTGGAGATTCATGCGTGAACTAAAAATTGGCAGGAAAAAAATCAGTTTAGTGAAATCCAGAGGAACTTCTTACAATGAAATTGTGCAGGGAGTGGGGGTGTCAGGTTGATCTGTAATAGAAATTTTTTCCTTAGAAAAATTATTTAATTGCAGTATTTTCTTAAAAAGCAAAAAACCCCAACCCAACAAAAAAACCAACCCAAAAACCCCCAACATAGCAAAAAAGCATTTCAAGAAGAAAATATTGTTCACAATGTAAAAACTTAAAATAGGGCATTTTGAAAACAGAAATTAAACTCTTCTGTTGTCTTCCAAACATCATGATTCATTTTGGAAGTATTCCAGAAGAAATCATTTAAGATTTTCAAATGAGCCTGGCTTACTTCCTTGCTCTACAGGCATTCCTTAAGACAGACTCTGCTGGAATACCTTTAGCTTCCCTACTAATGGTCTAGCTGATGGATTTACCACAAACAAAACAACACCACAAAAGAAAAAAAACCAAACCATCCAGTTGCAATTGTGATACTTCCCTGTCCTGGTACCATAAAAACAAAAGGCTCGTGCCAGACCGTCCTGTCATTTGCAAACTTTTTGTCACATTTTGTCGCAGCAGGGATCAATATTTGCCATGGCACCAACACGGCAGCTCCATATGCTGCCTCTTTTCTTAGTGCTTTGCGTGGTGGGTACGGCAAAAATAACACTGCGGCGCTAGTCCTGCTGTCCCTCGGGGGAGGTTCACGCCATGAAGCTCTACAAAGGGATTTAGGCTCCTGTTGAGGCCTACGTGGTCACATTTCTGTTGGTAGAAGAGAAAGGCGACCAGCAGCTTTGCTGCGGGTGATCTGGGGGTCTGACGACTCGCCTTTTATTTTAGCGGGAGTTGGATGGGTGTTTGGGTGCTTAACACCACTCCAACATTTTCGCAGGCTGATTAATCCACAAAAAGCTTGTAATTAGCTGAGTGTTTCCCTCTGGACTTCTTAGCATGTGTTGGTGTCTGGCTCGCTCTTTATAGCATATGTTATCCATTTCCCAAATCTATTACAAACCGATAAAAGATAAGTTCTGTGGAGTCAGGCTGCACAACTACTCTTTTCCCGTGCAGTGTGGTCTTTGTTTATCATGTCATTCATTAAGTTACATGGGTAAAAAATGCCATGGCAACGCAACGCTACAGTTACAGACAATGAAGTGGCATACTGATTACCAGAAAACACAGGCTAATTAAAGACAGCTCCACAATTCCATCCTTTGCTGCATTATGAGCAGGAAGGAGAAAGGCAGCAGGTGCAATGGTGGAGCAAGGTTGTCACTTGAGGAAACGTGGGGAAGAAAACACGTTGTGTGCTGCTTGTTTTCAACTGCTGTTAGGTGAAGGGATTATGAAACGGTTCTTACCGAGAACCCAGAATGGACCACAAATGTCTTCCTTGACCTAATGAATCTTTGATACCTTGATGTTTCTAATAAAGGTACCGTTGTGACCAGTAGAGAACTTGTATTTACACAGCAGCTGACACAATGTGTTTTCTGAAGGCCAGACCTGATGGCTACGGGTGTTGGTTTGATTGATCTCCATTGAGTTAAATTAATATTGAATTTCCAGCTGCAGCTGCTTTCTCATACCAAAGCTGCTTTGGAATCTGAGATGTTTATGTTTTGGTAAAACCAGTTTGTTTCTTTTTTCTGACAACAAATGAAGTTCAGACAGTCTTTTTCTCACAAGAAAAAGATGAGGCTATTCCTTAGACCACTTCTATGATCTCATGCTTTTCACTCCAAAAAAAAAAAAGTCCAGGAAGGGTATATCTATAATTTATTTTTTTTCCCCCTCCTCCTTTATGTGCCCCGTGCTTCTCAGTAATATAGCGTGGACAGGCTTGGCTTCCCAAGCAGCTGGAGAGGTGACCAGACACATCCAGCCACAATAAGCTCCTGGGAAGGGCTTTCCTTTTTTGGCATCTCATGGTATTCTGCTTCTCTCTCATGCATCAGGACTTTCCTAGGAGCTGAGGATGTGACTGAATAGGAGCTTTCACAGAAACAAGCTGAAAACAGTGGTTGATGCGGTTCTGAACACAGCCCATCACTTTTTATTGCAATAACATCACACCATGATACCCCTGTCACTCACATCTTACTTTTCCTTCTTAAAGAAGATGCCAGACATACACAAATAGTCAAAGTCAGCAGCTGACTGACTCACCTCAAACCGTTCTGTAAAGCGGTTTGTCTTGGGAACTGTTCTCCTGAGGAATGAGGTTTAGCTCTTCCCAGGCAGAGGAAAGAAGTGATCATGGTTCTCTCAAATTGGAGGGCAGGATCTCACAGAGTCATTGTATTTGCCTCCCAGTTCTGTGGTTCCAACCCTTAGCTTCCTTAAACCGTTTTACAAGTGAAGTGTTTTTTATATTGTGCAATTGCCCAATTCCTGCATGGTTTTCATCATAGTTGCTCACTAGCTAGGCAATATACTACTTAGCAAAAAGCAGTCAGCCAGTGGCCTGGGATTCTCCGACCTCTCAAAATCCCTTCAAGAGAGATTATTCTGCAATAGCAATCTGGCAAACAGAGCCAAGGCTGCTCACTGTCTCAACAAACAGGAAAGTGCATTGTCTCTGATGTATTAAACTGATTTGATATCATCATTTAAGCAACTGGCTATGCAGATACGGAAGAATACATGCGGACAGAAAATTAAATTGTATAGATCATGATCATCTCAGGGTTGATTAAATGAAATGAAAGTGCATTTCCTCTTTCATACGGAAAGAGGCTTAACATTAAAAAAAACCTAATCTTTTCTAAGATAAAGTTCATTAACACAATGATTATTCATTTGGCTTTTATAATGATACTGCTGCTTAATCACCAGAACATTTCTTCCTGTGCTCTAGGAGAACCAGCAGGAAACATTTGAAAAGACAGAGCTGGTGCTAATGCTGCAGCAGATAGAATGGAAATCTCAGTGCTTTTCATTTTCAAAGTGTCTTCGTATTCCTGCTCAGCTTTCTAAAAAACCTACCCGTCAAACAGCGTGAGCTTTAAACCCAACGTGAAATTTATACAGCAGTGAAGCCTCAGGTTTCCTGTTTCTACACAGTTAACATCTAAGTTTCCTCCTGGGTCCATTTCCATTATTTATTATATTATTTGCCTAGAGTAGGACCCTGGAGGAACATTGTAATCAGGAACTGAGGCTGTGTTGGGAGAAATACAGTATTGTCACTCCAGAGTTGGTATGGCTCTTGAGTTTATAATCCTAATAAACAAGGCAAACAGTAATAGAGATAGATAAACAAATGCTGGAGGTAGTTGTCTGGTTAATTACTTCCTTTCACTGCAGTTTTGATTCCCCCCTTCATGCTCCTGCACGGTTTTGACCAAATCTCCTATGTTCAGCTGCCTGGGTCAGTCTGAAACTCCAGTGTCAATCCCACGTTCCCTTCCTTCACCTGCTCAACATGGTTATTTGATCTTTCACTTAACCTTCACTTCTCATTTGCGTTCTTTGTTGTTCTCTTCCTTCATCCTGCTCTCCTTGAAGCTTTCCCAAACACTGATGGACGAGTTCATGCAGGTCCCTGACTGGCCGTGTGGTGTGAGGGTAAGGCTGGTCTCCTGCCGCCACTTCAGATGCCACTGAGCAATGTCTCTTTCTCTCCCCTCCCTGGCAATGTTGTAGGGTAGGGCTTGGAATAATTTAACCCTTCTTTTTATTTTTTTTTTCCCCTGGAGTGTTTTTTCTCTAAGAAGCAGAGAGGGAAAAGGAAGTACTTGGGAGGTGTCTTCAAACAAAGAGGAAAGAATTTGGAAAGCAAGCACGGGGGATTTTAGGAGCTGATTACGTTGTAACCATAGGGTAGGACAGGATCTGTTTGCAGCCACACAATGGCCCTTTCTCCACAGTGAAAGCGAACGCACCAGAAGTCAGCAGAGGCTTCCATTCATCAGTGGAAGAGTTCACAGAAAGAGTTCATCAGGCTGCTGCTCACAAATGTGTTTGCCTGTTTTTACTTCTGCAAGAAAGAAAAGTCTTATAAAGGCGATTCTTGCTCACAAAAATGTCCGTTGGGATAAGAAAACTGGAACACGCATCTGAGTAACTCTGTCTGCAGACTCACTGGAAAGACTGAAATCAAAGGGTCACAGGCTGAGCCCACACGAGTTTAACAAAGATGTTTGCTAACGCTTACTGAACAGCCTGGCTGTAGCCCTGGTACAATCCAAGCAGGAAGACAGGATGCCTTCTGCTTGTTCTCATGTGAAACTACTTTTGGCAAGCAATGTCTCATGCCTTCATGAGCTTATGCCCCTGATTAGTACAATGAGTTTAGACGGGATTGTTCATTATCTGCACTGTGCTAACATGGGAAGCAACAGATAAAATTACTGTGCACTAGACTTGTTTCCTTTCTTCAAGAATCTGTTAGACTCGATGCCCGCAAGAAGGGAGGATTAGGAAGTGGTTTGTTTTGCCTGAATTTTTCTAAAGGAATTCACGTTCTGCTTGTGCTACCCACTCTTAATTACAGGCTGCCTCCTTCCATGTTCTTGCTCCCTGGGCATAATTTTATGGCTGTACTCAGTAGGGACAGTAAGTGCCTTTGTTTCTCATACCTGCTCATTGTAGCAGTGAGAAGGCTGGGTGAAAACAATAAAGGAAAAGGTAACAACAGTCTTCTGCTCTAATTGGAGCTGTTGTAATCCAAATTAGCTGATTAAAACATTCTTGCAAGTGATGTGGTATTGAAGTCCACAAAAATGGTTAAATGGTTACATCTGAAAGCAGAACTTCTCATTACATGTATGTGTTGCCACACATGCGTTGGAGTACGTGGGAAGATGATGTTTAACATTTGGACTTGGAGGGCATAGATGGGTCCTAGATCTGCTTCAGACCCTTTCCATGAGCTGGACCAAATCTTCTGAAGGATTAGTGACAATTTTCAGGTGCCTTGTAGGTGTGATGAAATGTTTAATCTTTCCTGCTGCTGCAGAGTTTGAGATGGGCTCTGAGGCTGTCAATGCACTTAAGCTCTGGAGGAAAGCTTTGAGATTGACACTGACTTCCAGAGGTCCCTTCTGACTCAGTTACTTGGCAATGGGTGCACGGATCTATCTGTGAGAGGTCTGGTCCCAGCAAGTAGATATTTGTGGCTGCAACAGGCAGTGAAACTTGTGTGTGTAGTGTGGACTACGTCAGAGCGGCGATCCAAGCTATGGGCATCGAGGTCATGAAGACCTGTCAGATGTCCTTGCTTAGCTGTGCGTTGGCAGAATTCATGTGAGTGTGAGCTGAGGTTACTTGACACTTAAGATTGAAGCATTCCTGGAGATGTCAAAAGCAAAACTTTCCTGAGGCTGCCAAGGCACACAGAGTTTGGTCAGCTCCAGAATAAACAGCAGTTTAGTGGGAGATCAGGATTGTTAGTTTGGATTAGCCTCCTAAAATAAGAGCTGAGCAGAATTCAGTGCTCTAGAATGGAATAGTTTCCCTGCCCTCAGGGCACTGTAAGAATAAATACATTCAAGAGGCAGGGGATGCTATGCTATTAAGGATCATTAGAAGTAGCTTACCTCTACTATAATGCAGTGCATTATTTCGAAGGTCTTGGTGGGTTATTTTCTTTTTTCCCCCAAATCTCTGCCTTTTTCTTTCCATATCCCTCTCAGATCCTTTAGTATCCACCTTCTAGAGTAGTCAAAGAACCATGACAGCATTTATAAATGAAGATATTAGATATGCAAGCAGCTGTCTGATTCTTCTCCCTCTGCAGTCAGACATGTAAGAAAATGAAAAAGATTTACTACAGGTCATTGTTTCTGCATTTAATTATGTATTTATTTGAATTTATAAAAGTGTAAGAATCACCGATCACGTGCTTTGGGCACTCCTAGCTATTGATTGGAATCACGGTATGTCATACAATTACAGCAAACAAAACAAGACTGAGAAGCTTCACAGTAGATAAGTTAACTATGATGCGTGTTTGCAATGATCGAAGAAGTCACCAGAATTGTGTATTGGCACCCGAGATCAGCTGCAAATGCAGGACAAAGGCACGTGATATGCTGTGAAGACATTCTTCCTTCAGGGCAGGCTTGCCCAGCTCTTCCAGTAGAGTGGACTCGGCAGGAGAGAGCCAGGGAGCACCAAAACACAAATGTTCTTCAAATCAAAACAATCCGCTATCAACTTCAATGAGAATTTTGCTCACAGGCAACTTTCGTTCCCAAGGCATCTCTTACATCGTTCTTACAGCATAAATAGCCCTTCATTCTTCAGTTTTAAAGAAAATAAATGATGCTTTCAGCCCAGTCCTTTTCATTTGCTATGACTGATATCAGAAGAGCAATGGTGCTGGTTATGTCTATGTAGATACAGTCTTGCCGTGCAGATGTGTTATTTAAATTACAATGCTGGGAATACATTTGTGTCAGTAGCTTTCCATCTCCTCTACTAAACATTGAAGTTGCGAACAGAAGAAAGTACTGTTTCATGAGCACCACTGTATTTTCCTCTTCTCACAAGTCAGTTTGCTACATCTGAAGGGCTTACTCATGCATTCCCATCCAGTTCGTTTTTATTACAGCTATGTGTTTGTTATAGATAAGCTCCAAGGATGCAGCTGAAATCTGGGCTCTTTCCAGATTCCATGTATTTTCCCAGGTTTTAATCGTTATATAACACTGTGTTATGACACAAGCTCCCTCTTGCTGAAATAAAATTGCCGAACTCCGTTTATCGAATTTTTCAAGGGTACAAAGTTCAGATAAGAAAAGTTGAGATAGTAATCAAAAATGTCAGTGAGAATTATTTAAGTCTCTGAAAGCGTAAAAGGTTTTTTTCATATTTTTCATTCCTTTTTTTTTTTTTCCCATTTCCTTACAGTATTCTGTTTTCCCAAATCCTTAATGTTTGGGGAAATCTTTTCTTCATGGACTATTTTTCTTTTCCATCCCTCTTAACAGAAAACCTGCCAGTTGCATTGCAGTGACTGCCGAGAATAGGCAGCGTTTGCTTTTCAGACTTTGGGAATGGGCACCTGCCCTCGATGGAAGCTGCTAAAGGCACTAATTTAACAGCAGAGTGGGAACCTGATGAGCTTATTGCAGAAGGCAACCCATGCTTGGCCCAGAAGCTGCTCCCTAATGAGTGACATTAGACAAGACAAGGTCAGGTTTATTTCTCAGAGGCACACAGCCAAAGGGGAGCCAACAAAAGTCACAGCAAGTGAAGCTGTCGTTAAAATGTTGGGAGGGAGGGGGACGTTCACACCGAGGATAGTCAAACACTTGAACAGGTTGTCTGGAGAGGCTGTAGAAACTCCATAATTGAAGATGATCAGAATGCAGACTGCTTGCTCATGGCCAGACTAGAGCCACTTTCAGTGATGTTCTTTGAGTGCTGGGGTTGGACCAGATGACCTCCAGAGGTCCCTTTCCACCTGAATGGCTCTCCAGTTTTAGTGTCTTGTTGGCTTCTCTCCATGTGAGATAAATGTTTAGCAGCAAGACAGTATGAGTGATTTCAACCCTTTATTTCGCTCTGCATTTTTTCTATCTACAGTCATTATTCGAGACCCATCGCATCTTGCTATCATGGGAGACAACCATTGTAATAACTTTCAGAAAGAATCAGCATAATTCTGGATGCTTAATACTCTACCTAGAAAAAGAAAGAAAAAGGGAGAGGGGAGGGAAAGCTGTTCTCCTGTCCTAGGAATTTCACTGCTAGTCTTGCCAAATCTCACCCACATGCAATTAAATGTTCATCAAACACTAACGTTGACCCTCTCTTTTTCTTTCTTTTTTTAAAAAATAATTTAATAAAATGAGGATGCCATGATTTCTGTCAAAGATAGTATAAGGAATTATGGGATTTTATAAATAGGCTAGTGATAGTAACTCAATGACCAGTTCTTCAGTATATCCCTCATGGTAATTAACTTGGCTTATCCCTTATACCACTTCATAGGATGGTGTGATTGATACGGTATCAGGTAATGTTGAAAGCAATACTCAGATGTTAAGAAGGGCTGAAGGAAAGATGGTTTGTGGTGATATTCTCCAAGGCTCTGACTTATCTCATCTATTAAGCGTTACAGGCAAATATCTCACACAGTAAGTTCTGTCAGTCCAGATAGTAAATATCCTGTGTTTTGAAAATCAGCATTTTTCTGGATATGATAGTAGACTTCTTGTGAATTCTGCAGGATCAGATGCATCAGTTGAATTTACTTGGCCTGCAGGAGTCAACCAGGTAATAGAAAAATGGGGAAAACCTGAAGACATTATCTGGACACCACACAAAGAAGTGACTTTCGACCGCTTTCAGTAATTAGTTAGAATATAAATGCTGTGATTCTTTATATTTTATATCCTTTTATTTTTATATTGTATATTTATTTGTATTATTTTATTATTTATATTATTTGGTTTTATATTTGAATTCTTTTTTTAATCCTACATGGCAAGGGGGTGGTTGTTGTAATTACTCTTATAAATGTCTGATCTTTACTGGAACCCTGCTATCTCTTTGCACACAACTCATTATCTGAAAAGGATAGATCTAACAGGTCTGACTTTTTCAAGCAAAAAATAAAAGACTTTTAATCCAGATGATGTGGACAGCAATGCTGCTGCTGCCATTTAGAGATTCAGAGATGAGTAATACATCCAGCAGTGCTGAGTGATGGCTAAAATGGCAGATTGTGAGACAACCTTCAAAGCAGAGAGGAATGCTCTGAATGCGATTCCCTTGATATTTTAACACTTACAAATCTGACTTTTTAAAGTGTAATATGGCTGAGTGAAAGGCCAAGAAATGTATACATCAATATTTTGTTGTTGTTGTGCTTATTTTAACCAGGACAGCACTAAACGTTTGTTCACTTTCTCTCTTCCCAGCTTCTGCTCTCTTCTTATTCCTTTTCTTCCGCCTTTTCTTTCTTCAGTCAAAAAGAAGGAAAAAAAGGGAGGCAGGAAAAGGAGAACTATCTCAGAATATCTAGAATCTTATTGGAGTGGTGCAAATGCAACATCTTTGTGTTTCAGACCTTTACAAGGACATAACAGAAATGAAGTCAATAGCACCATATGCTAGCGCAGGCCAGTCATGGAGTAGAAATGCTCTGTCTTACATTTCAGACATTGTGTCACTACATGTTTTTTCCATTGCTGCTTCCATTTATGAGTCATCCAAAAGAATAGCTTCTATTTACAGAGTTAGAATGGATATAACAGGTCTTTCTCTTTCCTTCGAACTTTCACAGTACCCACATGGCAGCTCATATGGTTTCGTTTTCGGTAGTTCTGCAAGGAGCCAGGCTTGGAGTCGATGACCCTTATGGGTCCCTTCCAACTCAAGATATTCTTCTGACTCTGTGATTCGGATTCCTATCACCACCACTGCACTCTGCAATCATAATGGTTGACAACCAGCTGCAGTGCAAAGCTCAAAGAGTACCTGAGATTATTCCTAGCTATTCTATTATTCATGAATTATTCAGTGGTAAATTGGCTGAAAAAATAGGTAAAACTAATTTGATAATTATAAGTTAATAGAACCTTGAAGCTGCTTACCCAGAAGTCAGTAACCATAGATATACACTGTTTAAAGTAGTTTAAATACATAACACCGTTAATTACTAATGCAAATTCGTAAAGGAGAAAATGATGGTACAGTTATACAGAGAGAATACCTGTTATCCTTTTCCTGCAGATAACTTTTCTTTCCGGAAATGTATTAAGAAACACCAATATTCAGCTGTGTAAAATCATTATAGGGCCTTTTGTACAGAATCCTAGAACGGATTGAGTTGGAAGGGACCTTAAAGATCATCCAGTTCCAACCCCCCTGCCATGGCAGGGACACCTCCCACTAGACCAGGTTGCTCAAAGCCCCATCCAACCTGGCCTTGAACACCTCCAGGGATGGAGCATCCACAGCCCTCCTGGGCAACCTGTGCCAGTGTCTCACCACCCTCAGATTGAAGAACTTCTTCCTAATTTCTAATCTAAATCTCCCCTCTTGCAGTTTGAACCCATTACCTGTCCTGTCACTACAGGCCTTTGTGAAAAGTCCCTCCCCAGCCTTCTTGTAGGCCCATAGAGCCTTTATAGAGAGTTGAGAGGTAAAAAACAATTATTCAAAGAGATCTTGGGGCTGGCAGGGAAGACTAATTAGAGCCTTAATAAGACACAGGGTGAGATTTTTGAGGAATCATGAGAAAAATTGTCTTGAACTCCTCTGGAGCCCTGGGACACATGCTAAAGCAGGCACAAGATAGCTGCAGAGCTCCCTTGATATAGTGTTGGTGCAGCTTGATGGTAGAAGAACTTATCTGCACCAATGGGTCTGGGGACAGTCGAGCAGGGGAATGTTTGTGAGAAGAAGAGCAGCAATAGCTTTTATTATATTATTTCTCTAGGTGTCCCTGTGACTTGAGTATAGTGACCCAGATTCACAATATCTTGGTGGCTAAGGATCAGAAGCAAACGTTTACTCTGTCATAAAAAGTGGAGCTGGCACCTCTGCAGATACGAGCACAAATTCATGTAACTTAAATTCTCACCAAAGCTTTCTGTGAGATTTCAGACAGGAACGGGGTGATACTACAAATCTAGCTGCTGGCTTTCTGCGCTTGAACGCATTTCACTGAGTTTACACACTGCAAAAATTAAAAAGTTAGAAGAGAATTATAGAAATAGAGTGAACTTCAGGGCTTGAATAGTTGATATTCTAATATTCATTACAATGCAGTAATTATCTGATTGTATCTATTAATTCTGGCACATTCAATTGCTTCAATCTTTGAATTCTACATAAATTTTTATACCGATTAATTAAACTAAAAGGAACTGCACTTTATACACCTTCTTTATTCTTAATCCTCTTTTTCCCTTTACCTGAGTGCTTCCCTTTTAAGCAAGGGGCTATCATTTATAGTGAATCAGACACCTCCCAAATGGATGATCTCTTGAGAAATGAGACTTTGCAGCAACAACAAAAAAAAAACAAAAGAGGAAAATGTTTCATGTCTCACTTTCATCTTCAGCATGGTAACCTTAATAAGTGAGGTCCTGAAAAGAAACATCTGCATCTCAAAATTAAGCATTCAAGGCATTACTGTGATAATCTAGTTTACCTACAGTAGGAAGTGTAAAGGGAAAAGCATCTTGTAAATAATGTTTGATACCACTGCTGTAGGGCCTTGGTGCTGAGGGTTGGATTTCTTTTGTCCACGTGCAGTATTGCAGATTAGTTCTATACAATGTTGTCTTTGGACCATAAGAATGGAAATAAAAGCTCATCGTGTAGCCAGAATTTCCCAGGGATACCACTGCAAGCTGGGTTCGGTACTGTGCAAAAGCAATACAAAACATTTTAGCTAAAATATTCATGATATTTATATGTATGTATGTGGATATAGATAAATTTCTGTACATAATGATCCATTCAGGCTAATTTGTTCATAAGTCTCCTCTGAGATTTTTGGTCTGAGTTTTCCCATGCATAAAACAGGGATAAAAATTCCTCTATGTTATTTGTAAAAAACATTGAGATCTGCCACTGAGGAGTGCCATAGAATTGTAAGGTATTTGTTATTACTTTATAGAAATCTCAGCTATTACTGAAGTGCAGCCACCCAAGGGGTGGAAATATGGTGGGAAGCCACTTTATGCCCACAGTCCTACCTCACAGAACCTTTCAGATAAGTGCAAGGCATCCAGAGCAAACCATTCATTTTTCCATGTTAAACCTGAAACAAACAAACAAAAACCCCCCAGAAATTGTTAGAGCCATGGAAGGCATTTATATCGAAGGCTACATGTAATTGCACATGCAGCGCTTGCATATAATGTTTCCATTTATGTCACAACCCGCTGGACAAATATATACTTCTGTTCACAACATCATTGTTGCAAGTAATAGGATGGCGTAGGTAAGATAATCTTCTTGGTCTTGGTAATTTAGCATTTTTGCAAGGTATTTACCCATCTTATGTTTTTATTACTACATCAAAAGTTACAGCAATGGCTTAGTGATAGATCTTCAGAATATATGCATCATCTGTTCTCTAATACTTATATGAAATTCAGTAAACTAGTTTTCCTTTCAAAAAGAGCGTAGATACCTTTTTGAATATAGGTGAGATAATACCTGAGGAATTTTTATTGAATTTTACTGAGGAATTTTAATTGAACAGGATTTGCAAGCTTTAAGGAAAGTGGATTATCTTTCTATGTGCATGGTTCATGGGTTGGTCTGCAATTGCGTTTTCTTGATAGTCGCTCATTTCCAATTCATTTGCTCTTTGTTTCTGACTGAGACACCGTAGCTGTGTTACTGTTTACTCTAGTATTTAGGACTTACACTGAAGAAATAATACAGGTCTGGAAAGCAACTTAAGGAAATTGTACCACATCTGAGGGGTTTTTTGGCCTTTTTTTAACTCAAAGTGTGTACTTGCTCTGCAGTCGTTTGAGTGGAAAAGCATTAAATAATCATTTTATGTGGAATTTTAGGAGTCATCCATCAAAAAGGTGGAGACAAGGGTCTATGTGGATTACAACACGCTTTTCCTTGCACTTTAATGCAATAAAAGTTATGTTGAAGTCAGCTCATAACACTTGGAAGGCAGTGAGAGGAAACATCATGTAATCATTATTAATTTCCCTGGAATTTACGCTATTTGTCAATATTGCCATTTTCTCAATTTGTTCTTCAATTTAGTGATTAAACATGAGAACACCTGAACATAAACAATTGAGAAAATTAAGGTAAAGATAATAGGATAACATCCAGCAGGAAAGAGGCACAGGGTTGATATGGGAGCATCAGGTAGTTTATTCTTTCTCTGTTTGCACACATCAATACATTCCCTTTCTAACAGCACAACAAAGAAAAGTATCAGTAACCTTAAATTACTTTTGCAGTCTTTACAGAGCATCCCTCTAAAAGCAAAATAAATGGAATCCTCTGGGCAGTCAAAAGGAAAATACCATCTCAACATATTTTGTTCCGCTCAAGACAAAATACACTAATCCAAACTCAACCCTCTGTCATTGTTTCTATTGTCTGGCAGAAACCGTGGAGCCGCACTAAGAGGGAGCGGCTGGGCAGCTACCGGTGAAATGAGAGCAGACTGGGGAGAAATTGGTTGTGTAGCCTGTGGAAAATGGGAATCTGGTCTTAGCTGCAGGAGATCGTCACTGCGATGTAGCCTAAGAATTTGAAGTCAATGGACTTGCTGTCAACTTATGCTGGGTAATCACGGGAAGAAATTGGACCCAAACACTGAGGAATCAGAGTTGGATGAGGCGTGGATGGTCTGTAGCAATGTGACTGGGTAGCTACAGGGGAGGCTGGCAAGCACTGCCTTTTTCCTTCCGATTAAGAGTGATGCCGTCTTCTTGTGTGGTCAGCTCTGTTTAGAGCGTTGCATTAATAGACTCGTATCAATGGCGTTAAACTTCTTTTTTTTCTAATGTTTCTGAATGGATGAAACAGGCTGGCATTCATTTTCATAGGTCTATTGTCCGTGTGATTCACTGGCGTTAACTGAAGTAGTCTTCATTCGGCTGATAGGTTGTAAAGTTCACAAGCCATCAATTACCATAAAGTTATATTTTTTTTTCATCCAGGTATGAGAATACAATTTTATATTTTTAAATTAAAATAAATCTATTGTACACATCCAGAACTTTTAACATCAATATAAATAATACAAAGTACAGCAGAAGTGCTAATTTTCCTTCCCTTTCCACTGTCTTATTGCTTTAAGGGCCACTAAACTTGAGTTTCTGTAAGTCAGTGAGTGACAGGTTGTCTTTTCATAGATTTTTCAGAGAAATTACACTGGTAATGATCAAAGAGCCAAGTCCTTGAACAATGCGCTTACCCCAGCTAGGCAGGTTTCTAACACATTTTCTGCAGAGATGTTTAGGTTCTGCCACTCTTGGCCGCTTTATAAATTGTTATTAAAATCAGTGTTTTCAAGCTTTTAACATTTGTAGCCCCTCAAGAATTTTCCAAGTGAGTTATCAACCCCTTTCATAAAGAGTTTAACCTACTGCAAATAGATTTACTTTTTTTGAGTTGCCTCTCGCATGAACCGCATCTCAAAAACCACCGCATGGACCCCTCAGCGGGTCACGTCAGGGAAGTGCTGCCGTAGCTGAAGAGCAGCAGCCGTACTTGTTCTGTAAAAACCTTTCAAATTTTATTGCCTCACACTTATATATGGCCAACGGAAAAGCAAAGTAGGAAAATATAACCTGATTTATATGACTGCGTGAAGTGCAAGCAGCAAGGTTCAGTAAAGGCAAATGTGTCATCGAGATGCTCAAGTTTACAAGAGCAAATAATTGATTGATAGTCATTAGGACAAAATGTCTAGAGCTTCCAGATCTGCTCTTCTTTTCATTCTCCTGCCTCTAAGTCCATCTCACCTGTTCGTTTTGTTTCTCCTTGTGCTGAAGAAATGAGCTAATGCTTTCTAGAGTCTTACAACGTCTTAATGCTCTAATTTCTTGCTCTCCACACTAAAGCCATGAATCGCAGAGGTGACAGTGTTGTGTGACGGGTGTGTTGCCAGCAACACGCACCTACAAAGTATGGAAGCTTCCATACTGATAAGATGGGATAAATGCACACAGTGATACGTGGACATGAGCATATCAGCTTCATTATCAGCACGAGGCCAGGATGAAGACCACCAGCTTATTTTTTAACTCCATTACTGAATGGCCAGTCTGAATGTGGGTAGAAGTGACAAACTCAGTTGCCCTAGGATCCTGCCCAGCCTTGCCAGCTACTTTGGAATGCCCAGAAAGGTGGTTGATGCCCCATCCCTGGAAGCATTCCAGGTCAGGTTGGACGGGGCTCGGAGCAATCTGATCTAGCTGAAGATGTCCTTGCTCACTGCAGGGTGGTTGGACTAGATGACCTTCAGAGGTCCATTCCAACCCAAAACATTTGATGATTCTATGTTCTTGGTGTGACCCAGGAAGAACTGGACCTGTTCTGTCTGTGTGTGCGATGGGATTCAGGCTTATCCAAGCAGGGCAGTGGTTGATGGCAACAACAAGATTTTATTTCTTTTTTTTGTTTCTGTTTTTGTAGAAGGACATCAATTAAATTCAGCTGTAGCACCTGTGGACTTTGTATACAGCAACAACAACAAGAAGTCCGAGTAATCACTAGTGTAATACCTCAGTAATCTACAAAGACCACATTTGCTGTGAGCTGACACAGACCCTCATAAAAAATTTCAGCTGAGAGACAGTGACAAAGCTGGTGTTTTAAAATCAAAAGGCAAGTGACCTTCTCATTGCTTCTGATTCTTTACCTAAGGGTGAAACCATAACTAAATTGTATTTAGAGGTGTGGATGAAATCTTGTGACAGTCACCTGACAGTTCAGGAAAGTACAAGAAATTTACTTTACAAAAGCAAAATTTTGTTGAGAACTAATCTACAATGATAAGGCCTAGTCCATACAACTAAAAGCAGTGCAATAAAACTGTCCAGCCAGAGCTCAATGAAATAAAGGTGAGCCGAGCTGCAGCTACTCATTTTTGCTAGAGGCTTCTGGGCTTCAGAAATAGGATATGTAGTGAACAACCAACTTTATATTCTGAATGAATTTTCAATTGAATTTAATCAATTAATAGAGGTTTGGGGGTTATTTCCTTTCATTTTTTTTTTTATTTTTGCCAAGTGGAATTTTATGTGGAGTCCCCAAGCTATATTTTCAATCCTGTAGAAACAGAGAAAATAAGTAGATATGGGCTTCTTTTAATTGTTAACCAACACATTTAAAAAGCACAAAAATGACGGCATGTGAGCTGTTTCATCTCTTCCAAAAGAAGTGGGTAATTTCTTATCCTAAGGCTCAATATACTTGGACTGGTCAGTTCTGAGAGCAGCCAGAGAAGAAGGTTGCATAGTTACAATAATTGCTTTTTGCTGCAGTCAGTAACCGAAGCCGGTAGCTGAGTATCTTTAACTTTTCATTTCAAGTGCAGATGAAACTGTTCCTGCAACCATAGGCACACCTATATGCATTCTTTAATCTGAACAATACATTTCAGTGCTGTCTCATGTTTCTTTGAACTCTGTTATGAGGAGGACAGAAAGTGCCATCTGCGCAGGGATAATGGCTCCTTGGGATGGAGAAGCCTGCATGCCACTGAGCCATTGCTAGCAGCAATGAGGGACATGTTTGATTTCTTCTCTCTCATCCTCCATATGTGGGATGCCCTGTGGTAACATTTCTGATTCCCTCTCAGAACCTTCTTTGTCTGTGACTTCCCAGCTGGTGGTCTTCTCCAACCTGCCATGAGGGACAGCCATCCCCATGGCCTTCCTGATCTCCTCCTCAGTCCGTGTCTTTCAAATCTGGAGCCTCGACAAGACAAGAGCATGGTTTTCATGTAGAAAGGAAGGATAGACTGGAACCAGTGGGTGGAGCTCAGAAAAGGAATCAGAACAGGACCAAATGTTTGTGCTCCAGATGAGGCCTCTGGAGCCTCTCTCCTGTGCTGTGCAACTTAATGTCAGTCTTGGGACTCAGGCGTCTGATGTGATTGCGATAACATTATAAAGCGATCACTTCCTAGTACGGCTGTGATGATCATTTCTACCTGTGAAACTGAGGTTTGGGGTTTTTGTGAGAGTGATACATGAGATTTACTTTTTTTCCAAAACTGAAGCTATTTGTGGTCTGGCTGTATAAGTGTTGGCATGTCTCTTCCTTGGCATGACATTGCATCGAAATACCACAGAGGTTCAGGAAAGAAAAATCAGTAATGTTTCAACCTGCTCTTACTTCAAAGACATATGAAGTTTCTCACTTTTCCTTTGACTGGATGATTCTGGTTCGGGTACAAGATGAATTTGGCCGTTGCCATGAGTATTATGTAAAAAGATCTTTCACAGTGGGTTTTCAGTTTTGGAAAGAAATGCAGAGGCTAGGTCTGTAATAATTGTAAAGATGTCCATGCAGGAAGATAGATGCTTTCAATTCGATTGCTTTGAATTTTTCATATTCTCCTTGCACCGCTTCAGGTGCGTATATGGAAGGCATTTTTCCCACTGGAGTTTTGGTGCCAATGTGATAAGAATGTGAGGACTGATCATATTCACTTTCCTCATCATTTATTTATAACCACTTAATTAAGTTATTATGAAGTTGTCTTTTTTTCTTATTGGCAGTGAGGCTGCAATTAATTTTCTTAACCTTTCCTTCATAGCCAGGATCTCTGACATACTATTTCTCTGCTAAAACTACACTTTATCAAAAGACGTTGTATTATCCACAAGATACTCTGTGATGACCAATTCAAAACTTACCCTAGGTGATGCACCAACAACAAGGCTTCCTCTCCCTCTCTTTATTTTTTTATATTTATATTAAATTCCTCTGGCAACCAACCTGCGGTATTTCTTTGCTGCTTCTCTATTATGCATTGCGAGGCAAAGAAATTGCCCCATCTCTTCTTTTCACTTTCCCTTCTCGTGTATCTTTTACCTGTCCTAGATTTCCCTTCAACACCTTCTCTCCCAGGACCTCTTTCCTTTTAATTATTGCCACTTTTTGGTCCAGCAGTCAAAAAGTACACAGTGAAGCCTCTGACAGAAGGCTGGCATCTCCGCTGCCGACAAAAAGCTGTCTTGGGAATGCCAGAAACCTCACATGGACTGTACACAACAGTGTCAGTTTTGCTTCTCTGGACTCACTTGCTCCCGTGGCGAAACATCATCCAGCTGCTAAAGGTGATCAAAAAGAAACACCTGACTTCTTAAGAACCAACTGGAGAGTTGATATGTCACTATATATTTTAATCTCTCATTTATTCTGAGTAGGACTTCTCAGTTGTTGTTAAGGAAGATGTTCAGGTTTTAGGGCTAATATTCAAGGGTTTTCTCCTTTCCATTACACTCTATTTACCTAAAAGCAAAGACTTCCCTCTGGATCTTCCAGATCTCCTCCATTTGTTTCCTCTCTGTTACATCATTCCCTTCTAAACAAATGTGACTTCTATTTTAATAACTTGCCCCATCTGCAGTCAGATTAAGTCATTCATCAGTTTACCTTCTGTCTGGCAAAACCACTGTGCTTCTTAAAATATTTGTTTAATACTGCTGCAAGAGAAGGTTCAGAATCCTCAGACCTCAGTTGTGAAGGATTTATAATAAAAATCACTTTGCAAGAGGTGAAAGCTTTTTTTTGAACTCAACTAGGTCTCACAAGAACGTCAGAAATTATAAAGAAATTTGGATGCTCCAAAACTGACAGAAATCAGCAACCAGCCAGGACCTTTCCTCTCACAAAACATTCAATATTCACCCACCTACAAGACAATAAAGTAATAATAAGTGTCTTGCAAATAAAATGTTTAAATCTTTAAAATATATAGGACATAAAATCATTTCCTATTTCCTCATTTGGAAATCCTACCTTGGTTGGAAAGCTACGGTAAAACATCCCAGAGTGACTATCAAAATACCATGCACCCAAATTATTTAATGTCATGTAATGCCAATCTGTGTGTATATAGTTTATTTTCCCCCCAATCTCTCCTTTATTGTGTCCTCAATTTTGAGTTGTCATATACAGATTTTTACCTCTGCACATCTTATTGATGTTAAATCCCTAAAGGCGGCCATAACTTAACACTTGACTTTGAAAGTATGATTGTGCTTAAAACTGATCATGATAAATCACTGCTTTCATTTAAAAGATACAAATATTTAGTGAAAAATACACTTAAGACAAATATTTACCACTGCAAAATGCTGGAAATCAGATGTTGATTAGACAGCAAATTTCTGGTATTTTTCCTTTTCTTAGTACAAAAGTTACTGGGTAACTGGGTTCCTATGAAATATATTTGTTGGTAATATACTTTTTCTGAACAGTTTCACAGTTTACAAGAAGGCAGTTTAGAATTGCACATACAAATGTTGAGGTCCTCTGTGCAGTGGAGTTACTCAGGAAAGCTACTTTTGCTTCGTGGTCTCATCCTGGATGCTTGGCACTTTCCCAAGTACTGCATTGCTTGTGGTCTAAATTGCCATGGGCTCCAAAGCCACCAGCATGATCTTCTCCCAAGGAACAAGAGAAGGGACAAGAGGAAAAAGCCTCAAGTTCCACCTGGGGAGGTTTAGGTTGGATATTAGGAAAAAATTATTCCCCAAAAAGGTTGTCAAGGCCTGGCCCAGGCTGCCCAGGGCAGTGGTGGAGTCTCCATCCCTGGAGGGATTTGAAAGCTGTGGAGATGTGGTGCTGAGGGACATGGCGACCTCGCAGTGCTGGGTTAACCACTGGGCTTGATCTTAAAGGGCTCTTCCAACCGAAACAATTCTATAATTCTCTACATGGGTCAAAAATTTAACTCCATGCCTGGTGTGCTGCGTTCCCAGAGTACAAGGCAAATGTGCCATCCAAAAAACCATCCTCCTGGTTCACCTGGGTGATGATGGACTGTCGTTTGGGGAGATACACCCAAAAAGGCACTTGGAAAGGAATAGAAAAGTTGCCTTATGATTCTCTTTGTGGTTTGAAGACTGATTGCCTTAATGGCACTCTCATTAAAAGTTCTTGCTGTTAAATGCGGTTTTCTTTCTCTTTCGGAATTCTCTGCATTAGTAATTAGTAGCTTCTTTTGGAAGTTATTTATAGAAAGTATTGCTCTTGTGTCTCTTCATGCTAGACAAGCCAGAGTGAAAGCACTGTGCAGATGCATGCACGGAGCAGATCTATTTAACATTTTGCTGAGAGCTACAAGATCTCTTTTACAGCCAAGGAAAACCCAGAAAACCCCTTCCTCCTCCCAAAGCTCCCGTGTTGCTCTAGCAGAAAAGTGAGTGACACTGGCTGCACCTAAATATGGGAAGGTAAATCTCTTCCCAAGGCTTTCAGGGGCTTGCCTGGCGTGTGGGAAGAGCTCTCCATCCTCTCCTCATTTTGCAAACCTGCAGAAAGCTTCATTTTCCAGCCCTGCTAATCTGGCTTCTTTCTTTAAGCGCATATATGCACGTTCAAATTTAAAACATGGTATTTAGTTCATTAACCTCGTGCCAGGGAAAGCACGCAGAAAGCAGTTGTGTGAAGCCCCTGGGAAGGGAAGGGAGGAGTGAAGTGAAGTGTGAGGGGCTGGCAGCAGCTTGGATCGGGGCTGCCAGACGATGGTGATGGGGAAAGTTTAATTTTAGATAGTGGGAGCAAAACACTGAATCACTTGGGGAAATAGGGTCGGCAGAAGAAATAAAGCCCGCAGAAACAGCTGCATCGAGCAGGGCTAGCCACGAGAGGAGGAGGACGGGCACACAGGCCCACGTGTGTTATTGCCAAGCAAGCTGAAAAGGACTCCAGAATGGGATGTTATTTTATTTTTATTTTCCTCTCTATACTTTATCAACAAGACAGCTGCAACGCAATCTGCTGTTTGTTCAAGGAAGGTGTTAGTGACGAGCAAGACAGTGCACGCCCAGGAATCGGTGCTGGTGGAAGCAGTGATCCCCAAGCAGGGCTGATGGGACCCATGGCAGGGCAGGGGCTCAGCTCCCATTCCTCCCACAGCATCTTCATGATGTCCTGCCTGGTGGGACTGGGCTGGAAACAGGCATCTTAACAGCCTTTCATAAGGCCATCATTTGTCCCTTGGAAAACAAGACATTAATCCTAACTCCTGTCTTCCAGGCAGAGCGTGATATATACACAGCATTGGGTAAGGCTTGTAAACACAAATATGACAAAAAGCCCCAGTGATGCAGATACACTCCACGTCTTTGCTACCTCTCCCATCCCTCTGCAAGCCAGTCCTGGTTATTCTTCTTTTCTTCTTCCCCAGGAAACAAATGTTTTTAATTCAATCCCATAAGAGGCAAAGGTGCTTCCAGGGCAGCAACCTCTGTGCCTCCTCACAGACACAGTCACACAGAACAAAGAGAAGAAAGCTTTTGATAATAATAAGTAATTATAATTAGCCCATATTTAGCGCTTTACATTCTCAAAGCGCTGCACAAATATTAGCTAATGAATATTTGGTAAGCAAACAGATTTCAAGCTTCTGGAAGAATTATTATAAACTATGAGGAAAATATTTTACAATATTTGGCTGACTTTTTCTCATTCCTACATTTACAAGGTTATTAGGCTTTGCTACACCTGTAACTTAATCATAGCGAGCCATTTTGTATTTGTTATTCTCGCAGTATTTAAACACTGATACCTTTAATTAGAATTTAAGGATTTGGGGTGTGTAGAAATAAGCTCCTAAAAGCTTTTACTAAAAGAAAGCACTATGTGGGCAAACACACTGCCCCCACTTTTCCTTCTTATTTTAGCACACTTGGAATATGACCTGGTCTGCACTCTGAGGCTTAACAAACGCACTGATCCTCCCTAGCCATGCTCATGTTCCCATGTGGAACAACCCCACTTCACCATACCTACATGTTTTACCTGCAGTTGACCCAAGGCTCTCCAATCTGTTCCACCATCTTTGGTGGGATTCATCTTTGAGGATTCATTCCCACTGGACACGGATGCTGAGCAGCTATTTAGGACAAGACATTTAGTTAGTGGAACCGTCCCGTGGTTGGTCTTCTGTGCATCAAGCTGGGAAGCTGCAAAAAGTGGAGTAGGCATATTCAGAACAGATATTTGAAGTTATTTTGCTAGAGATCAGGTTGTGTGCGTCGTTGCCCAGAGAGGTGGTCAATGCCCCATCCATGGAAACATTCCAGGTGAGGCTGGACAGGACTCTGAGCAACCTGCTCCAGTTGAAGATGTCCCTGCTCAGTGCAGGGGGAGGGTTGGACCAACGACCTTTAAAGTTCCCTTTCCGCCCCAAATCATTCTATGATTCCAGGTAATAGAAACCCAGTAACTACCATCACAGACACCACCTTGTAGGAAACACGTAGTTGAAACTACAGAGCTGGTGTAACTGCTGGTATGAGCTGCTATCTGCTCCAGGAGCTGAGGTTTGCATCGCTCCTTTGCAGCAATCCTACCAGCTAAAATAAACCAGAACGTACCTTTCCTTCTCAGCCATCCCAATGATACAATAAATACTGCGTCAAGTATTTCTCTCTTATCATGGATGGAATTTTTTTTATCATGGATCTAATAACTCTTTGAAATTCAGCCACCCAAGTGCTCACTAAGCCAAACCCCTCAGACTTAAAAATTCTGATGTATATAGTCAAGCTCTTCTAATGAGCTTTTCTTGATGGCTGTAATTGGTCCCTTCTTTCCTTGTTTTGTCCTTGACTTTGAAGTTTTGATTCATTACCTTGTGCAAATTCTTCTCCGCACCATGACAAACAATTTCATATCAATGATTCCTCTGTTTCATTTGTATCCAAGCTGCTTTTTTTAAGCTAGCACACTCTTATCTCTTCATAATCAATTTTCTACTTTCTAAATACCCACAGCTTTGGCACCTATATAGCAAGCTTTCTTCACGTGAAGTGATTAAAGTATTCAGCTTGCTCTCTTCCTTCCTTCCCCTTGTCTGCTTCACTTTGTGCTTTGAGCAGTAGCTGGGCAGCATATATCTCTTGCTTCTTAAATTCTGCAGATTATGTGTGATCTCTATATTAAGTTTCTCTTCCAATTGCTTCTGCTCCACTATCCCTGCACAATACGCACTCAGCATCTGCTTCTGCCACTGCCTCTGAAAGCAGAAGTGATTTCTCCTGCCAATTTCCCACTTTCCAAAAAGAAACTGTTCTTTCAAGGCTTGATCTTGTTGTGTGCTTTAAAGTCAGTAATAATATAGTATACATGACATGTTACCAAACTGGGGATAGAACAAGAAACACAGATAGAGCAGCCGAAATATTTAATAACAAACTCTAATATGCACTCTGCTTGACAGGCCAAGGGAAATACAACCTTTCTCGAAATGACACCAAGCTCTACCAAGAGGCAAACAGGTCCCTCAGCACTCAGGCCAGACAAGAGGGTATTGGATGTGCAGCCAGGCACAGGGACAGATCTGTTTCTCTGCCTTTTTAAAATAGTTATTTCTAGTCGCCCAGAAGTTTAGTTATTTCCAATTACCAGTGCGTAGAAAAGTAATTTTTTCCAGATATTTCTGAAAGTAAACCTGTCCTACGTTGCAGGGCTGTTCTGGTATTTTGGAAAATTCATTTCTATGTCTTGTATCTCTGCTTCCTATATCACAGTTTGACATCTATTTATAGTGTAAACCTCTAAGGCTGGGACAGCCTCTCACTTATCATGGGGAAAAATAAAGAATACTTTGTTATTTATGTTATCTGGTAACAATAAGTAAAGACAATGCACACGTAGGATGAAAACTAATTTTCTCTCTGGCTAGACCTTATACACGAGGTTTCCCTAACAGGAAAGTAAGTTTATTCAGTGCCTGGCATAGTGGATCCTCAGTTTGATGTAAAGGCTTTCAGGCTCTACATTCATACAAATAATCTGACATAAACAGCTGCTGCCCTTAATTTTAGAGCTGAACACAGAAAAAAATGTAACTAACCAAAAACCAAAGTGAAAAATCGAACTAAATGGTGTTTGGGGTTCTTGTTGTTTTTATCAGATTGACCGATAATTTCCATTACTGTCATTTCTCCTCTACTGTTCTGGATGTCATCAATGTCCATATAACCCAACAAGGGAATCCAAAATTTAGAAGGGAGTCATCCCAACAGTGTTTCCGGTTAATCAGAAATATAAAGCACCATAAGTGCTTAGAAGTAAGTTTTCTGACTTACTTTTGGAGATCTACGTAGTCTTGGTGAACTTTGTAAGTCCCTAGCTCCTGAGAATGCAATGTCTACGTCTTCCTGACCCCACCCATCACAACTGGCCATGGATGGTGATACTTTGCGCTTTATCCCTTAGACAAGGCAACAAAAGAATAAGTGGTTTAAGAGTGAAAACACGGGAAGAAAGAGTCACACATGGGGAAACAGATTTCATTCCTTCTGTGAAGGGTCAGGTTCACCCTTTAGCCTTTAAAAATCCTACAAAAAGGAAAACCTGATTCTTATACCTGCTGAAAAGGTACTAAACTGTTTAGATGGTAGGTATCACCAGGCTGCTTCTCAGCAGGGAGCCCTGATTCATCAGCATCAGGGTTTCCCCAAAGCTTTCTGCCTGCATCTTCTACTTAGTTTGGCAGGGACATTGTCAGAGAATAAAAGACTTCTTCCTCGTGTCAAAGGGCTGGTATTCATCAAAATGATAATACTTTTTACCTAGGGCACCTTTTAGATGAGGTTCATGAAGCCTGTAAAGGAGATGATGATAAAGAGAAAAGCATTGCAAGATTTTTTTATTATATTTTTGGCACTAAAATTGATACTACCTGAAATGGAAGATTTTTCTTTAATAAGTTTCCTTTGGCTTTTACTTTATAAATATTCCTTGGCTAAGTCAGTGAACTTGTTTTCACATAAAGCATAATCCAAAGCCTGTTAAGGTCAACAGAAAGCTTCTTATTAATTTCAGCAGGCTTTGGATAGAGCTCTAAGTGCAAAACTGCTCACTGAATCAAACAAAAAGCTTTTGTATTGCAAAGGCAAGATTCACACCTTGCAGGATCAAGTACGTCGTGATGAGGATAGTCTGAAATCCAGTGAATCTTCTGGGAATCTTTTCACTGATTGTTATGGGCTTGGGATGAAGTATGTTGTATCCAGCCTGCAAAATCAAGGGTGTTCTCTGGGCACTTCATACTTTCACCTGCAGGGAAAATGGGAAACACGTGATGCCTTAAAAAGGGGCTTTCTAACCCTCCAGAGTGGGCTGATTTATTGTAGGAAGAACTGAGTGAAGCAGTTGTTACACGCCTACACATCCCCTCTGGATCTTCAAACCTAACACTAGCCATCATTACCATTGATACACAGGGTTTTTCCCTTGAGGCACGGAGTGTGCGAGTGGTTATAGGATGATTCCATGGTCATTTTTCACATTTCCTCCCTTAATTACCTTTTGTTCCTCTCCTTTATAATCTAATGATGGTGCCTTCTTCAGTTTCTCCTTCCATTTGTTAGTTCCTGCCTCCTGCTTCAATGCAGTTGTTAACCCAAATCCTGCTTCACACCTCAATTCAACCACAGTGACAGCTGAAAAAGGTCCCTCCAAAAACCAAGGCAGGCTTGTCACACTCTCACTTCAGTTGGTGGTGGTGTTGAAGGGTATATTTAGGTTAAAATATGGCACTAAACTAAGCTATAGTTTGAGAGAAAATGAGTTTGAAAGGTCTATTTGTCTCTTGTCAAGGACAAATCCCCTCTCATTAACGTCAGAAGTATCAGAAGAAGACGAAGCAGCAAGTTTTCCACATAGTCCATTGACACAGCAGACTATTAAGTAACATTAGATCCCAGAAGATGTTTCAATATCTAGTTTGGCTATAAAAGCTAAATTACCTGAATGCCAATAAGTGATCAATAACTCCATTATTTCATTTAATTACATTTTTATTTTCATTTTTTAAGGTGCCATTTAAAAAAAAGAAAGTTTCAGCACAAAATTAGCTGTTTGATTATTTTGGAATTTTTAATAGCTTCCACTTACACCAAACAATCTTCTGGTTTGGAAGGAGTTTTAATGGATAGTATGAAGATAACATGAAAGCACACTCACGGTCTCCAGTGAAAGTGACGTTCTTATGCTTTCACTTTTCAGAAATGTTTCCCAACACCTCCTCTCACATGAGGAGTTTTATTTGATGTTGATATTTTAGTGAAACTTATCACCATGATTACTTTTATTCTCTGCTTTGTACATTAGTTTCTAAACCAATTGGTTTTTATATTAAAAGTAGCAAAACTCCAGCTTCCTGGCCAAGCTCAGTCCCGAGCATTGGGTCCAAGTGACTTCCAGAAGAGATGAGTTCTTCCCTTATCCTTCACTGGTGGAGCATCAGATGGGAGAAAGCTCATGGAAAGTCTCTGCCACTTGGTTAGTACCAAAGAGGATATAGAACGTGGGGCTGGGTTTAGTCCTCTCCCTTAGCCAAGAACAGCAACAGAAATAATTCTGAGGTGTTTTAAGTGATTTATCACCCACTTGTGTTCCCAGATAAACAGACCTGTTGGCCATCCAACTCAGCTCGATGCTTTGCATCAACCTGTTCCTCCTTGCATGGCCCAGATAATGAGATGTTGGACCTTCTGAATGAACTGAGATTTCACTGAAAGTTTTGAGGGCAGCAAAATGCTTTCATGGGGAAATGGCTAATTTGCATTTTCTAAGTTTACCTTTTCACCCTGGGTTATCTGCTTCCTACAGATTTCAGCCACAAAGAAAAACGGGCACTCGCTGAATACCAAAATGTGCAGAATGGTTAATTATTTGACTGTGAATCACACTTCTGGTGGATGTACAAGCACTTGAATCGTACTTCCCTGGCATCACTTTAAGTATAATTCTCCATAAAGCTGGTAGTTGTGTTTTTAAGCCCCATCCCCACTGTAACTAGGTTTCGGTACTTACCCACTCTATTCTAAAATGGCACAACCTTCAAGTGACAATATTATGAAAACGGATATAAGTGTCCATTAGATTAAACATCCTTAAACACAGAGCTGTTTGCTTTTAATTAGCGGTCTCTATATGCTTACCCGTATTTGCAAAGGCCAAGAGTACAGTGTCTGCTAAGGTTTGGAAAAAAGGTATGAAAATAATGAATTAAAGACACAATTACTCACACTAAAGAGGAATCTCTGCCCCAGTCGGCTTTCCAGATCCTGCCCATGAGCTCCCCGTGCTCATCCTTGGCGTGGGGAAGGGCTCTGCTCCGTGTGCTTCCTCAATATGCAGCTTTCAAGGGAATATAGGCTTAGTAGCAGAAGTACTAAGTTCTATACCATGTGCTCATCCTTCCTGGAGATAGAAAAATTGCTTCAAAGTAGAGGATGGAGGGACTTTTCACAAAGGCCTGTAGTGATAGGATGAGGGGTAATGGGTTCAAACTGGAAGAGGAGAGATTTAGATTAGAAATTAGAAGGAAATTCTTCACTCTGTGGGAGGTGGGCACAGGTTGCCCAGGGAAGCTGTGGATGCTCCATCCCTGGAGGTGTTCAAGGCCAGGTTGGACGGGGCTTTGAGCAATCTGGTCTAGTGGGAGGTGTCCCTGCCATGGCAGGGGGGTTGATTCCAGCCCAAACCTTTCTATTCTAATAAAGAATGCTGAAGAAACCAGAATATTGAGTGTGCAGCACTCTCTTCCTTCAAAAACAACCAGGGACCACAGGGGTTGATGAGCATAAAGCCAGTCTGTAGCTTTTCCTACAAACCTCGTCCTCCAGAGGGAATAATCCTGTTCTAGCATTATCTAGATGATCTTTTTGATATTTCTTGGCTTCCTAGAGCACAGCGTGGTAAAGCCTTGCAAAACTTGACTAAGACTGCTAAGAGATCAGCAGTAAGAGAGGGCTTAAGTTCTCGATGAGGTAGATATCCTATATCTAGCTCTAGCTACATGAGAGTGGGAGATGCTATATATGGCAGAACAGTTTGGGTTTGCCTGAGTTATTTGGAAGTGGGGGAAATGGATATCTAGAGATATCTAGCTAGGATTTCCCTAGATATCTAGAGATATAGAATATCTAGATATCTGCATATATATATATATAGATGGATATAGATATATAATATCTACATAGATGAAGAATATCTAGATATCTAGGTATGGATAAATAGATATAGATATAGAATATCTAGATATTTATATATATCTAGAGATGGATATAGGTATAGAATATCTATATAGATACAGGATATCTAGATATGGATAAATAGATACAGATATAGAATATCTAGATATTTATATATATCTAGAGATGGATATAGGTATAGAATATCTATATAGATACAGGATATCTAGATATGGATAAATAGATACAGATATAGAATATCTAGATATTTATATATATCTAGAGATGGATATAGGTATAGAATATCTATATAGATACAGGATATCTAGATATGGATAAATAGATACNACAGGATATCTAGATATGGATAAATAGATACAGATATAGAATATCTAGATATTTAGATATATATAGAGATATAGATATAGATATAGATATAGATATAGATATAGATATATCTGGATATGGATAGATAGATACAGATATAGATATAGAATATCTAGATATATCCTATATATATATATGTATGTATGTATGTATGTGTGTATATAAGCCTGCCATTTTGTTCTTCTGCCTTTCCTACTTCTCAACCCAGCCTGCCACTGGGCAGCAACTGAAAATCACCAAATAAAGTGCAATGAAGTGAAATGCAGTGCTGCTGTTAGGGAAAGCAAGGATAAAAGCTTTCCAAAACGGCAGGCTGATGCTGCAGTGGATGAACACTGGCATTTGGTACTTTGTAATAGGTTAGGAGCCTCAAAATTTATTGTAAACTTAATGCAGTTTTACAGCCTATCTTCAAAACATTTACACAGACAGTAAAAGATGATAGATATTTTCAGAGCATTCCTCTTCCCCAGCAGTTTCCCTTGCAGTAACACTACACAAGCAGCAGTGATTTGAAGTATATTATTGATGTATCTTTGAAGATCTATTATATGATACCTCATGTTTATTGCTATTATGCAACTGGCTTCTAAGTGTCCTATACGAGGCAGAGCTGAGAAGATACGATCAGTATTATTATTATTTGTGTTGCAGTGAGAGAAGCAGTAACCCAGCAAGGAACCATTGATTTAGATACCAAACAAAACCCCGGGATGACAGAGTAGCCGCTCTTTACATTTTAAATAAACCAGGAAAACAAGACCTGAAGGAAAGAGATACAGTATATAAACAATCAAAGGGAATGAAGTGCATGAGAGAGAAATGTGTGTCCGCACCAGTAAAGTTAATGAGATCCATACTTTGCATTTAATGGTAGTCTCTCAATTGACTCCTTCGTGATGGAAGGTTGGGGAGGTGAGTGAAGAGCTAGATAAGTAGATGCCAATACAGAAATCCTGATCAGGAAGGCGGGCAGAGTTATGGAGAGGTCAACTCCTTTATTACTGTTGGATCTCAAATGTTTTGCTATACCTTGTCTTTAATCTCTCTTCATACACAATGTGTTTTATGGATTACGTGTCCCAGACCGTTTTCTTTGCGTGCGCACTCTGGTCTTATTTATTCTCACTAGTACTGTTAACATCTCTAAAGCTAAGAACTGGATCAAACTTAGAGTGAAAAGCACAATGGATTTTCTGTTAGTGTTGATTTAAGCAGAGGCCCAGGATGTTTCTATAGTCAAGACGAACCGTGAGCACAGCATTACCTTAGCAGGGAAAGTCTCGTTGGACAACATTTGCTAGTAAAAGATAACAACAGGGTGTAAACCCAACAGTATCTTCTAATCAGAAAATGAGCTGGCAAGAGCAATATGCAGGAGAATGACCTGAAACATTTAAAGAGAGCAGCTGGAGCAGAGGCCGTTGGCTTTGGATTGGATGAAAACACTAAATTCTTCTTTAGTAAGGAAACTCCATGGGAGAATATCAGTGGTTTTGTAAAGCCAACAGATACAACATTTTATATGAACTGTCCCAATCTTCTTATTCTTTCAGAAGAGTTCTGCATGCCCCCAAACCCTAACTAGGCTTTTCAGCTCTTGACAATTCGTTCAATAGTTCTCAATTCAGGTTATTTTCAACACTTATAGCAGGTCCACTAGTAGCTTTCATCACTCTGAGAAAGAAATGTTCATTCCAGCAATTAAGCAGTAGCCCAACCTGTAAGAAGCTGAGTGCTGTAAATTAGACCATTTCCTAAAATAATAAAAGAAGCTTTGTGTCTTGTCTGCATCTGCAGCACAGCAAAGATGTATTTAGCATAGGACATACTCAGTTCTCATGGAGACCTCTGCTCAGCATGGAAATATATGTATTATCCTATTATATTGGGAATACACATTGTGTTTCTGTGTAGAAATGAAATTTCTCGTTTGCCAATACTTTGTGCAGTGTAGTCCATGTTAAGACTTCTCGGAGCTCTTTCTCAGGCTTTCTACACAATGTACCCACTCTAGTTGCTTTATGTTTCTAATTTTTTTTAGCATTTAAAAGCATGGCCTTTAAAAAGTGTAGAAATCCCAAACTGCGGCTGCAGCCATTAGATTCCCAGGCCTAGATTAATCATACCTATATACAAGGAGGGTGTGAAGCAGGGAAGTACATAGACTCATAGAGTGGTTTGGGTTGGAAGAGACCTCAGAGATCACCTAGTTCCAACCCCTTGCCATGGCAGGGACACCTCCCACAAGACCAGGTTGCTCCAAGCCCCATCCAACCTGGCCTTGAACACCTCCAGGGATGGAGCATCCACAACCCACCTGGGCAACCTGGGCCACGGTCTCACCACCCTCAGAGGGAAGAATTTCCTTCTAATTAAGTACTACTAAGTACAGATCTTACGATGCTCTCTGTTACAATCAAAAAGCCCTTCGTTTTGTGATGCCTTCTATTCTATTCCGTTCCATACATCTCTTCACGTCTTTAGGACCAAACATCCGCGATCTCTGAGTGATTTTATTCTATTTACTTCTAACAGGTAACAGTTTTAAGTGTGGCTAATTCTCTGCTCAGAGCTGTCACGTTGCACGGCTGACTGCCTCTAGGACTGGTAGATGCACATACACGATGCTACACCAATATACAATAGCTGCATGTCTACACAATATTTTGATAGTGTGGCAGTAGCTGTTGCTAACAATGCGTTTGTGTGGCAGTTGTGGCTAGCAGTTGTCAGAATACTGGTGAATTTCCAGTTATTCCAGAAAATTAGCTTTCAGACGGAGCAATCATGTCCTGGAGCTTTGGGGAACGGGTAATCACTTAGAATCTAATTCAGGAAGGGCCTCAGCCATGCGCCTAATAAATATATGTATGATGGAGATGATTACCACAAGGTGATACATTAACTTCATAGATGGTGACAATTTTAAAATTCAGTATGGTTGTAAGCATTTTCAGGGTGGTATCTATAAGCTTGTAACTGCTTGTGTGAAAATATGTTTGTGTGTATGTAATTCTTCCCCAGATCAGATCTGATTTTTGGCATGTCTTTACTATTCATGTACTATTTTTAGCTTTCTGGGTGTTATAGTAATAGGAATCCATTTAAAGTATGATGTTAAAAATGAAATTGTGCCTTAGCCACCATCTAAGTTCATTATTTTTCTTCTAATAGCTTAGCATTTTTGAAAAATATTTAATGTTCACTGGTAGAGCAGATGGAGCTGCGAGCTGTGAACGTTTCTCGACGTGATAATATACTTTGGTTCTGGCTGATGGTGTTGCTTTGTTTCTTTATTTTCTCATTAAACAACGCTCAGGCTGGAAAAATAAGAACTTTGGTATTTTTCAAGGATTTCAAGCTCAGAGGCAGGCTACGCAGTACTCAGGGACAGGTGCAGAGAAATACCGGATTCTCAGATGCCAGGATGTCAATGTCTTTGCCCGTTCAATAGCCAAACTTGAGCTTTCTGTTAATATGAAAGTGTGTAAAATAAAAATAAGCAAACAGTCGGATCCCATTTTGGTTAACAGGACAATACAGTAGCATGAAGGAACAGGGGAATTCAGGTCACCATTTGTGTCCAGGACACAAACTTCCTCTGCAGACTTCATCACCTGTCAACTGGTTGACAGTTCTGGGAAGCTCCTGGATTACTCTTCAACACAATTTCTTGCACTGCTGCTTCTAAGGAGCAGCAGATTACACAAGCAATGGTTTTGAAATCTGAAGTTGCCTAACAAGATTTTCTATTTGGAGCTACTTTTGGTAATTTGACATTAAACCTGAAAATTTTACTGAGAAAAATTAATGCGATTTGCCTAACTTGATTTTTATTTCAAGTGACAAGCCCATCACAGGTGACTGTGGTTGCCATAATGTGGTAACTTGACCAATTTTTAGCCTCTTTTTCAAGCCTGATAATATCTATAGTATCTACTGGGGATCTAAGTGATTGGATAAATGAAATTCAAATTGAAAATATTCATAGAATTCCAGAAAATATGTCAGTGACTATTACAAGTCACTGATCTGAGGTAGAGAACTTTGTGTATGTATTAAAAAAAAACCTAAATAGATACATACTTCTGCCACCTATTCCTGCAAGAAACATCTGTGGACACACAGGACAGGCACTAGTGAATAGAGCTCTGCATCTACCGATGAGATGAGTTTCTTCATCCCGTTACATGGATTTCAGAAATGAGAAACAAGTTTTTAAAGACAAAATCATGTGAGGCTTAGTTTTAGGGATAAAAGCATTGATTATCTACCAGATGGGTTCTGTTTTACTTTTATATTGAGAAGAAAACCTGTAGATAAATTTGTTTTTGTTTCTCCCAGTAGAAATTTTTGACTATTTAATTAAAGGCCTCATTGCCCCATCATTAAATTCAAAGAAGCATATCTAATGCAAGCACTTAAATGTAATGTCACTTATTAGTCTTTAATGAAGAGAAACTTACTCTTTCTCTAAAGAACAGCTGTAGAAACAGTGCCCATGTCACCCACAAAATTACATATTATGAAGAGCATTAATGTGTATTTAATGACTGTCAAAATATTCCTTTACAAAAAGGACTGTATTCTTTCTCGTTCAACTTCACTCGTGCCGGAGGTTAATTAAAGCCAGAGCATCCCACTTCTGTGACACTACAGGTTATTCATCTGTACCAAATTGTAGCAAAATCTCATCGACACTGGTAACGTAAAACTAAGTGCTCCACTACTTGGTAAAGAGCACTGGTCTGGCGTGCAGCTTGGCTCTAGCTTTCAAGATACAACAGCCATGAAATCAACCATTAACTGTGAGATTTATCTAACCCTTTTTGAATGAACTAGTCTGCTTTATAAATATATACAGAGATATATGTAGCTTATAAAATTCTCTGTGCCTCTCTCTCTCTCACTTTCCTGTATTAAAAGAGGAGAAGGTGCTACCGTGTTGGCTCAGGCAGAAGATAATGGGATTGTTTTCCCCTAGAAGACAAAATATGAAAAAGAAAAACCCAAACTTTTTGTTTGGAATTCACTGCCCTGCTTCATTTTCTCCCTAAGAGCCCCATATCATCTCCTAGCAGCCAAAGTTTTGCAACTGTTGGTGTGGTGAACCGCAGAGCAGCAACAGCTTGGGGGGAACCTACAGGTCTGTGGCACAACACCCCAAATTGCTGGCAAGATCAGGGCCCCGTGAGGACAAGTGGCCAAGGAAGCCCCGGGCTGGCTGATGGGTGGGTTGCCGAGCCCGGGGCAGCATTGAGGGAGGGAAGCTCCTGGGAGCTGCAGCAACTCTAATTTCTGGGGTTATTTTTAAAATAAAGTATGACCACACATTCAAAGCAATCTGATGCTCATTGTGCCTTGTGAAGAGCTCTGAGACTTATGAATGGAAAGTATTAAATAAAGCTAAGTAATACATGTTCTAGTATAGCGATCTACAATGCAAAAATGCGATGGGAGAGTAGAAAATCTGACAGCTGAGTACATAAACATGGGCATGTATTTTTATTTACACAGACCTCCAGTATATAAATGCTAATTATTTACTGCATTGTAAGATTTCTGAATTCCAATGAGATATCTCACCAGTGTTACGTATTGAACAATTGCCCACTGATAGACCGCTTCTGAATGTACTGTCCTAAGACATTTTCAAAGGCAGCCACACATCCCCCAGCTATCCCTTCCACTTGAGATGCCAGATTGCATCGGTCGGGGTATTCCCATTAAGTACTGGGTGCAAGCACGCTCGCTGGCACACCTGACTGGACAAGCCATATGTTTTTATTACAGGGAAACAAATATGTTTCCTCTTCCAACAGCACCAGCGAAAATCAGGGCTGGAAACGACTTACCTCCATAAAAGCGTGTCTGAAGTAGACTTGCGGAAAACCAGGAAAGCCTGAAGTATTTCCTAAGCCTGCTGTACCCTACAAAAGAAGTACATCAAGGTGTTTCCAGCTTTTTGTATTTCATGCCCATTTGCTCCTTCTTTACCTGCAGGTTTTCTTAAATCAGTCACTGCCGGGCAAGAAAGACCCTGAGGCAACAGCTTTAGGCATGGATAGAGCAGAGGTGTACACGATTTTCTCTTTTCCCCCAGGATCAAGCTGTGATCCTTCTCTCCTCATCCTCATGTTGCTAAGGCACAACCTGCTGACGCCCAGGTACGATGTGTAGGACTCTTGGATGTTACGTTTATGCTTTACATAAAAGAGGAGAAGTCTTCCCTCCCTGTGACAGAAGCATCGCAGCTATTGGTCAATGGAAGATGCTCTTTCCTCTTTTTTTCCCTGTGCTGGGAGGGTCAGCAGGCTCAGCTCCAGCTCCCAGGGGCAGCAAATTACCTGTATTGCCCCAGCTCCTTGTTCTTCCCACGTAACACAACAGCTCTTCAGTGTCAAGGGACCAGGGAGAAAATTAGAAAAATTTTCTATCATTTAGTCATGCAAGTAGTGTCTTTGGTTGCCCACACATGCAAACAGAGGAGCAAGCAAACCTAGAAAAAAGTTGTAATAAAGGGAACTGTTCCTTTGGAGAATTCATGGGAAGGATGGGGGGAAAAAATGTGCTACTGGGCAGATGGGAAAGGGGGTCTCAGCAAGGAGCTGTGTGTAGCAATTAGAGGCTCCTGCCAAGGTGTCTGACCATGGTTTTCTGCAAGAGAGGGAGATAAGGAAGAGCAGACCTGGAGTAATAATCTGCATCAAACTTTGTTGTTGTAAGTACATTTTGCTCTAGGGAGGGCAGCTGTTACTACTACACCAGTTATCCCAGTCCCTGACTGCCATCATTCACTACATTTCCCCCAGTTAAATTCAGTATCATTTCTATCTTTATGTATCTCTTATATCTGAAGCGAACAGTGCAAGCAGGAAGTTGCCAGACTGAGTAACGAGATACTGCTATAAATTGTTTTCCTTGCAAAATAATATTGCGCAAAGCCCGTCTCTTAGGATTTCCTTCTTGGGTAGGCAGCTATGAAGGAGAAAGAGGAATGGATGCAGATCATTATTAGGCTGTTGAATGCTTAACTAAAATGAAGTTGTAATAAAGCTGGTGCGAAAGCAACTGTTTACAGATGAATGAAGGGAAATTAGACTTTTTTGTATATTGGAACACAAGTTGTGCAACTGCCTCAGTCCTGCAGAACTTGTGCTTGGCTTTTACCCATCGCTGATCCCTGTGTCTCTCTGCTTGGAAAGTATGATGATGAATCCCGTTGTTCGCAACTCATTTGACTGCTGTTCTGCGGTGACTCGTGCAGCTCAGATCTGAAACGCTTAGTCTGGGATCAGCGTGTTTGGGGGCCGTGGGAAATCCGCCTCTGATCAGCCGTGCCGCCAGCTCGTGCCCGGAGGGAGGGCAGCGGACCCTGCAAACGAAGCCCCAGGGTGCTGTGGGAAGATCCTCAGCCGTTGATATAACTCCATTGCTCAGGTTTTCATGGTTTCTTGGGCTTCTCGTTCTGTAAAATTACAAGGAGCTTTTCAAGATGTGCATATAAAAAGCCCCCTGGATCTGTCTTCCTGAAGGAATGTGACTCAGGGTTATTTTTTCTATTCTGTTACATCTCTCTTACTCTAAAAACTTTTCCCCACAGTTTGTTGCTTTTATCTCATCCTTACTCTGCTTTACTCATCTTTAAAATTCATTTTTGTGTGAAGCCTTTCTGTCAATCTCCTCTCTGGCATTTTTTGGCTTGTCCTTGATCCCTCAAGAACTCTTCGGGTTATGAGACTTTGCTGTGCTTGTCTATTGGCTTTTAATTATGGGTCCAGAAAGAGTAATAATTAGGTACTGCCTCTAACTACCCATTGGTAAGTTCCTAAGTATGGCTGCTTTACTGATGTCCTGGAGGGTATTTGCATTTGGCATTCTCAGTGTTGTAAAATGCAAACCTGGTTAATAGGGAAATCAAGTCTTGCGTTATAGAGATGCTAATAGAAGTGGCATCACTTGCCATGAGACATTCTAATTTATTACTATCTTTAAAGAACATACTTGCCAATTAGTGTCTTTATTAGAATACTCACTTTTATCATTCGAAAATATGGCTCTTAATTGGGACCAGCTTTGCCTAAGGGAGAAACATTTGTTAATAAATAAATGAATAAACTAAACCTCTCCATGAGTACCCATGAAGGGAACCAGCTCGTACCACATAGGCACCCTTATAGATCGTATTACTTATTATTCTTACACTCATTCAATTATTGAGAAAGACAATTTCATCTAACATTGTATTATCTTGCTGGGAAAAATATAGACAGGATATTGGAATTTGATTGTTTGTTAAAGCAAGTAGCTCATTAGGCATAATTAAGACAGAAGAAACAGGAACATTAAATTTTCATACCACACTGTCAGCCCGCTAGCTCTACTAGAGGCAGAAGCACCATAGCTGCCCTATTAGTACATTGATCAGGTTAATGTAATTAAGGTGCCAATTTTATTAGAATCTGAAGGTAAGATGGGGGGTGCTTAGTGTTTTTCACTTAAAAAACCAGAACCTCATAGGACTGAAAACCCCACTATTCAGCCAAGAGACAGATACCAACCAGAATTTGGTGAAGATAGGGACCACGGGGACATCACAGTGTCCTGTGCTGGTTGTGACTCTGTCATTGCGTTTCCTTCCCCAATGGATGGTGAGAAGTTAGAGCAAAGCCCTCAAACCAGGGTTGTGTTCCCAATGGCCACTCCATGCGCATCCTTTCCCTGTGGAGGACTTGATCCCACTGGGGTTGGTGGTGTTGCACTCCACAGCCCGTGACGTCCCAAACGAGAGCTTGTCTTGCAGAAACGCTGTTGTCCATGCAGGGTTATAGCAGCAGAAAAGAAGCCAAAGCATATCTGTCCAATCCTCAGTAGGACCCAGGTACGTGTCAGGTGTCCAGTGCAGTAAATAACCAACCACAGGCATATAGATGTGGCGTCAGGATGTTCTGTTGATTTATTTGAGCTCACAAAGAAATATCAATGCTACGCTGATGTTTATATGTAGTGTTTGTTGGCCCTGGCAGAAGCAACAATGCAGTTGTGCATGGTGTAGTCCCTGCCACACAAAGCCTGGAAGCACCTGACACCCAGGCTGCTTTGTACTGACAGTACTGGCCGTACCATGTGCGCTCTTTAATTCTCTGTTAGTCCAGAGGGCATGTCCACAGCTTGGTGTGGTTGTACCCTCAGGTGTGGAGAGGACAGACTTTGCCTCCAGGTGAAGGAAGCCAGAAAAGCTGCTCAGCCTTCCGAGCAGAAGTTCTTCACTTCAGATGTTGTGCCCCTGAAAAAACCCTTAAGCAGCAAATTATTTTACCTAAATCCATTTAAAATATGTGTACGTCTGTATTTATATGCAGACCTCTATAGCTGCACATGCATACCTCCTCCTGCCCTTCGAGATGGGGTGTTCTGAGCTGCCTCTGACAGGTCCCACAAGGTGGGCAAGTGACATCCCTCCCATGCTCTGCCATCTGATAGAATAACGTGCTGTGCACAGATGACACTTAAAACATGATTGCGGGGGAGGAGAAGAGTCTTAAGGTTGCTTTTGGCTTCTGTGCAGCAGGATGAGGTATGGTCCTTTGAAAAACGGGTAAGGTGGCAGGAAACTATTTTCCTCTGCATAGTAGCTGCGTGATCTCCCTTCAGTATTTAACCACAAATACGTTTCCCTGCCGTACAAAGTATATCTATTTTTTAAATAAATAAATAAAAGCAGAAAAATCAGGTTACCAGTCAAGTCATCAAATCAGCAGTGCTATATTCGGAGAACATAGCATTGTGCCTCACAAATTATCTCCCAATCCCACCTGCTCTCAGATGTTTATAGCCTGGCTATCTGCTCTGCTATGATTGCTCGATAGAAAATAAACAGATGGGGCTGAGAAAAATCCAAACGAATAAATGGGGTAGAAACTGCCTCAAGCCTTTTGAACAGCATCAGGGCAGCTTTTCTCTTTTCAAGGATTTTTCTTCCCCCATTTGAAAAATAAACCTGCTGGAACACAAGATGTGATTTGGTTTAATTTTCAACTACGTGGAAACACACGCTCAAATGTGGGTTAGATGCTTTTGGGCAGAAACTCTGCTTTCTTCCAGGGGCTGTGCTGCTGTTTTTAATCCGGTAATTGCCTGATCAATATTGCTACTTGAAACTTATATGAAAATGTGTGAAACTTTCTAATGGCAGAGAATATATAGATTCCTTCGCTGTGCTGCAGGATTTCAGCAGCAGTAATTTCAGTAATTAGGCTGCTTTTCAAATAAAGGCCAGTTCCATGGATACATGACTAAGATAAATTATGCCCTGGATAAGCTTATATTTTCTTGCATGTGCTTGCCCTTTCTGTGTTCACGTCCACCGAAGGAAAGCCTGAGTAAACATCTTTTCTTCTTGTCACACCCCATGATACATCTGCGTACTGTCTTAGGCCGGAGTGCTCCTCTCGTGTCCTTAGCGCTGGATATTTGACATCAGAGGTGACCTTACATTTGTCCTTTAGGAATTATTCCTTTCTTGCCAATCTTTTTTCACTTGTAGATTAGTTCACAGAACAAAATGAGGAAAAAAAAAGAGAGGAAAAATCATTATTTTCCAGTGAATTTAATCCAGATTTTAGACCAGAAAGCAGGATGTTAAAACAGCAAGCAAGATCAAAAAAAGAATGCTCTGGACTTTTTTTTTTTTTTAGGCTTTTCAGTTATTTTAGATCATCTTATTTAAAGCTGGTTCTAATAATTTGTTGCCAATGTCAAGAAAAAGAATGCAGAAAAATGAAGCAATTATTTATGATATCATTACATGGATATCTCAAAACAGCACCCTCTTTGCTAGAGATATGCAGCTCATCAGCAGGAATTTGAGCAGAGAAACTGAGCATTTTTATTTTTGCGGGCTCAGATGTCAACGGAGCCCATGCCATTGAATTTAGGCTTGTCAGTGCCACGCCTGAACTTGGCCAACAAGACATGGCTCCCGTCGCACTAAGCATGGAAGTTGCCCCACGGAATTTTGCCCATGGAAGTTTCACGCACTGGAGTCTGGCTGCTCGTGAGTCAACAGCCGTATAACATCAAGAAAACCACTGAGATCTTGGCTCCTGGGGTAGATACGTCAGAGTGAAAGTCACGGTGCTGGTACCGGGGTAGCCACCATGCTTGTCCCGTGTACAAAGGGCACGTTCCACCCTACGGACATAAACCTCTGCTGAAATTGTTACCAAGAGACAAAAGTCTCAGACAGGTGTTTCCGTGGAGGCCTGATCCCATTGTAGCAATGGATGGAGAGAGCTGGAGGCCAGACTGGAAATTCAGTGCCTCTGTCCTCCATGTGGGAGGGTGTCTCTGGACTCAGGTGGGTAAACGCGAGGAGCAGTTGGTTTGCTAGCCAAAATGTGCCCAGAAGAAAATCCATTTTAATACTGAGTACCTTCATCAAGGTTGGCCTTATGAGAAAAGAAACAACCAGAAGACTTTGGGAGAGAGGTTGAGCTTTGGTGAGTGACATTAGCATCTCAGGAGACATAAAGAAGATGTCTGTTGGCACAAGCTGGCCTCACATTTGGGATTTTGCACCATCGAGTCCTGATTTGTTCAAACTTTCACATAGATACACACAGGGAACTAGCTCAGCTGCTGGGAAAGGCCTCGCCGGGGCCACGATGGAAGCTGAAACCAAACCTGGCACACACAAAACATGCAGGTTGTTCCATGTGAGACAGAAGAGGAGCTGTAATCCAGCCCTGGGGCTGAGGAGAAGTTGCGCTCGTACAGGGACATTTGGCTACCTCTGCTCTGCAATGCCACTCACAAGCAAAGTCCCACGCAACAGAAATATCAGCATGCAAAAAACCTCCAACCTCTCATGCTCATCACCGAGGAGACGAATTATCATCAGGATAAATAGTCGTCCTTCACTGTGGATGTTTAAGTCAAAGCACATAAGGATGCTCACCTGGATTGTTAGCCGAATATTCTGCAGCTATCAAAGCTGGTGACAAAATCCAGACCCAGACCTGCCTGGAGAAGCTTTTCCTGGGAGCACCACAAAGCCCTGACACACGAGCGAGCTCACCTACGCTACAGCAGAACGCACGGGCTCCTCTCTGTCCTCACTGCTACTTTTCATTTAGTTTCACACATTTCTATCCCTTCTGCAGAGCAAAATAATGGAGCGTAACATTGCATACGGCAAGGCACTAACTACCCCTGTAAGAAAGGTCTTGGCTTTACGTATTCTGTAACTAATTTGTGCCGACAGGACCAGGTCTAATGGCTCCCAGCAGCTCACCACGGTGGGAAATGGTCTCTCTCTTCCTTCCGCCCTCATGTTCAAAATTAAACCCTTTGCTGTCAAGATGCCTGTTTGCGTCTGCTGAACTTAAACTTGGTGGGTGGATCTAGAGAGGGCAGAGCTGAGGGGCTGAAGGTGAGGAAGGTCACATCTCCCCACTCTCCCACCAACAAATTAACAGCTCCTGGATGGGCAGAGGAAAACACTGTTCCAGGGCTCGGAGAGTCAGTGATCCCTCCTGCCTGTCCCGAAGATTTCAACAGCTAAGGTAGCTGAATTTTTAAGGTCGATTTCTTTCGATTTTCATGTGCCTTTTTTTTCTTCCCCTGCAGTAAATATAATTTAGCTCAAGCCACAAAAAGCCTTGATGCAATGACTCATGGACTTTGTTTTTCAAAAATCTGTCTCCTGCATATGTTGGTGGTCCTTGTTGCTTTATATCTTCCATCAAATATCAAATCTCAGTGAAAGAAAATAGTCTTTCAGGACTATTATAGTCTGGCCACTGTGTCTGACAAGAGGTAGAGTACAGGGGACTACGGTGCTGCGTAAGGGTCTCAATCTAATGAGCCACAGTTTTACAAAGCCCTGTTAATTTCAAAAGGTACCAAATATTTACTGTTATTATCTGAAATGGTTGTGGTTGTTTTTTTTTTTTCTTTTTTAACCCTATGACTTTATGGAATGAATTTGTTCAAAACAGACCATCAAGAAAATGAGTAAAACCTAAAAGTGACAAATGATGTTGATCCCTTTCAACTTTAAAGTGTCTGAATCAGAAGCTGCCGTTGCAGCTCTGTTCAAGGTCCATATGTTTTTTTGATAGGAAACGTGTTTTGATTCAGGAATTATTTCTAGGGTTCATTAACATGTAAATTGTTCCACGAGGAAATCTAAAGGAGATTGAGTCCAAAGATATGTAAATATTCAAATGTAATTGGGGCTCAAGCCCTACATCTCTATTTCTCCCCGAGCAGTTCAACTAGACAGAGGAGAAGGTTTTTCATCCTCCTCCCTGAAACCCAGCGAAATTTCTCGTCACACGGTTCGCCTCCAAAAGCAGTCCCGAGGCATGAAGTTCAATAAGTAATTAGAAATCAGCAGAGGTAGGGGATTCCAGGAGCAGGGAACGTGTGGGCACCTGGGGTCGGTGTGGATGCTCAGGCACGGAGCCTTCCCCATCGCCTGAGCGATTCCTTGTGCTCTGCTGAGTACATCTGCGCGTACCGCCGCGCTCTGTGCTAACCTGTTAAAGATCCATTCGCTGGTGCAAATAGAAAATGTTATCTTCTTAGAAAATATTATCTCTCCTATTACTTTTGATAGATCTCCCGTGGAATTCTTTTACAGTTAAATATAAATCACAGGGGGGAAGAATGAAATCTGCTCTTGTAAACACGGCGTATGCACAAGGGGTAAATCACGCAGATGCAATCGCTGCTGTTGTCATAATGTGTCTCCTACGTGAAGCAGAGGGAGGAGGGATAAATAATCCCCTGGCTACGACTGCGCCTGCATGATGTCATGCTGCATGTCACTGGGAGCTGACAGCTCCGTGGAAAGCAGCTACTGGAGAACATGTGATGACAAGTAAGGCAGTTGTCTGGGGAGCTCCTACTGCACTGTGTTAACACATAAACATGCTGGGCCAAGGCAGCTGTAGGAATATCCCTGAAGACCAGGCTCAACGTGTGAAAATCAAGATGTACTTTGGATGTACGCATGCCCAAGGGTCTGTTGCAGTTGAGGGAACAATTTATGACGTTCGTTCACAGAGTCACAGAATGGTAGGAGTTGGAAGGGACCTCTAGAGATCATCTCGTCCAACTCCCCTGCCGAAGCAGGTCCACCTAGGGCTGGTCACACAGAAACACATCCAGATGGGTCTTGAAAGTCTCCAGAGAAGGAGACTCCACAACCTCTCTGGGCAGCCTGGGCCAGGGCTCTGTCACCCTCACAGTAAAGAAGTTTCCCCTCATGTTGAGGTGGACTTCCCTGCATTCCTGTTTGTGTCCGTTTCCCCTCATCCTATCGCTGGGCACCACTGAAAAGAGACTGGCTCCATCTTCCTAACACCCACCCTTTAGATATTTATAAACATTGATCAGATCCCCTCTCAGCCTTCTCTTCTCCAGCTCAACAGCCCCAGGGGGATCTCAGGCTTTCCTCATATGAGATGCTCCAGTCCCCTAATCATCCTCGTAGCCTCCTGTTGGACTCTCTCCAGTAGTTCCTTGTCTCTCTTGAACTGGGGAGCCCAGAACTGGACACAGTACTCCAGATGTGGCCTCACCAGGGCAGAATCTCTTACTCCCTTCCCACCTCCACAGAGCAGGCCAGCGTGCTGCCTTGGGCTGGGCTCCAGACACCTCCTCAGTGCCACCATTGCTCACAGAGCCCTGAAAATGGGGTGGAGGAAGCCCTCATGGGCTGTGGCAGCAGCAGAGCGCGGAGGATTTGGGAACTGGGGATCCGTTCTTGCCTCACCCACCATCTGCCAGCCTAATTTTTACAAATTATTTAAGCTCCTTGTGTTCAATTCCCCATCTGTATACCGGGCATAATTATTCCCCACCTGTATGTACGGGAAGAAAACAGTCTATTCACAACCAGGGTGTATTTGGACACCTTCACACCAGTAGAAATGTCTAGGCTGAAGATGTATCTCCTCCTCAATTGCTCCCAAAGCCAACCTCTGGGTGTGCAAACAGAGGCAGCGGTACCTCCCCTTCTGCCCACAGGCCGCTCGCAGGGCCAGCCACAGCCTGGGCTGGTGGTTGTACGTGGCACATGCTGTTCTCACTTTGTGGAAAGCTGCTCCAGATTGCTGTAACACAGTGATACATCCTTTGTTTAGTCGTTTCTGAATTATTTTTGGCTATTTCCAGCCTTTGTGTTTCCATAATTTACCGTTATTAACATATGACGAAGCCAGTGTTGTCAGGCTAAATCCATGCAAACCAAATAGTAGGTGCTTCTTTCTGTAGAGTGTTGGGTTTCACTGCTGTCACTTTTATAATACAAAAAGTATTTGAGTGATTATAAAACATACATCAGTATAATGACAGGTCCTGCTTACAGGATACTTTTGAGGAACAGACTTTCAATGATCCCTTCTGTTTTTAATGCAGTGCTTTCCCCAGAAATATCTTATTAGTCTAATTAAGGCAGGCAGTGAAAAGATCACCTTCATTTCATTTTAGAGATATGAAAGATCAGCAGAGGAGGTTGTTGTTTGAACTCTCCCATCACCAGGGCTTTCCAAATGAGCACAACCTTCCCCCAAAAGCACACGTAGGGCCAAGCCAACACTTTGGGAGGAGGCTGGGGGAAAGCAGAGCGGTGCTGGGAGAACAACCTGCCCTCTAACAGCAAAGATCTAGCGTTAAAATAAAAGAGAGTATTGTAACACTTCCTCTGCTGTCTCGAGAGTGGGGAAATAAGTTGTACAGGTGAAAATGGTGACAGGCTGCTGTCAGGCGCTGTAGCTGGTACTCCAACCAAACTATTGCAGAGTGTCTGTCCATGTGATGTTACAAACCCTCCTGATGAGCCAAGGTCACGCAGACCCTGGGATATTTGCTGACTGAGTGCTGGTCAAGCAAATTAAAGGAGTTTGGAGCAGATCTACCAGATGCATCCCATTTATCTTGAAGTCCTTCACTTTCTCTACCTGAGTTTTGCAGCTCTGGCCACACTTTCAAGAAGGATGAATTCCCATCAAAGCGGGTGCAGAGGAGGATGCTTGGGGGGGATGTGGGCACTGGATGACAGGCCCTGTAAGAGGAAACTAAGAGAGCAAAGAGTGGTTGGATAACTAAGCAACGGGGGGATACACACAGGTGGGAGGGGGTGTGGCTGCTTTCTCTAAACACCCCAGAGGGTAGATGTTGTTAAGACAGGTCATTATACAGGTACATAAAAACCTGGATGTGGATTTGTCAGCAATGAAATCAGACTGGAAATCAGACTGGAAAACAGAAGGTATCTAAGCATTGTAGGAACAAGGTTCTGGGACAATCTTTCAACCAGAAGAGGAGGCACGATGAGGTCCAACTGGTTTCCAGATGAGGTTGGATGCACTGAGGAAAACTATGGCGTGAGGAATGGCTGAGGAGCTGGGGTTGTTCAGCCTGAGGAAAGGAGTCTCAGGGGAGACCTTCTCGCTCTCTACAACTACCTGAAAAAAGGTTGGTGTGAGGTTGGTATCAGTCTATTCTCCCAAGGAACAAGCCATAGGACAAGAGGAAATGGTCTCAGGTTGTGCCAGGGGAGGTTGAGGTTGGATATTAGGAGAAATTCCTTCCCTGAATGGGTTGTCAAGCCCTGGAGCAGGCTGCCCAGGGAAGTGGTGGAGTCACCATCCCTGGAGGGATTTAAAAGATGTGTAGATGTGGTGCTGAGGGACATGGTTTAGTGGTGGACTTGGCAGTGCTGGGTTAACAGTTGGACTTGATGATCTTGGAGGTGTCTTCCAATCTAAATGACTCTATGACATAGTTATTGTGGCAGTTGAAGTTAACTGAGCTGCAGGAGGTGCAGGTTCAAAGTCTTGCCCGTGCACCTTTTTTCCCAAGCGCTCAAGAGCAAGCACAGGAAGGGAGAGCCACGCGGGGCTGGGGAGAGGTTAATGAGAAGCCGAAGGACCGGGTTTCCCAACAAGTGTGAGATAGATTTTGAATATTAAAAACTTGGTGACAGAAGTAAATAGGAATTTGGTGGTCCTCCTGGAGAGGAGAAACAGAGACCCAGCTGTGGAACAGCGACAGGAGAAATTCCATGACCTACTTTCCTTCCTGGTACCTGGGGTTATTACACAGGCTGCAACGCGTCCCTGTAGCATGAAAAAAAGGCAAAATACCTGCTGTAGGCATCTTCATAAAGACTTGGACCATACAGGACATTTTGAACCGGTCTCTCATTTTTTCAGAAAGTTCTCGTTAATTTTGTTACTAGTTATTTGTAGGCGCATTAAGAAATACATAACTCACTAGGAAGGATACTCTTCAAATAAGTGCTGTCTCTCAAAAGAGCAGCCTAAAGTGTCATTCTTTATTGAACGACCTGTCCTGCAAAACGCTATGCCTATGACAATGCACTCAACACTTCAAGCCCTCGGGGCTACAAGAGGAAAACATCCAAATTAAAAAAGGATAATGCGGTCTGAAATAGTAAAAGCTCTCACAGTTACTTTTTAATGGCAGCTAATTTAGTGGCTTTGTTTGGGCTATAGTCTCAGGCTGTAACTCATCCGACTTCAGCAGAATGATGCCAGTAGCTAACTGTTGTGTCAGCCCTCAAGAGCTACATATCACCATTATTTTATTAATCACCACCAATAAACCATATGTATGTAGAATTTAATTACCAGAGCCATTTGTTTTCTTTAGTTGTGTTTTGGGGGGGGCCAAGGTTTTTGAGGATGATGAGAATTATTTTATTATCTGTGACAGTTACTCAAAGCAAATGTTTTTCTGTTAATATCCGAATTGGGCAAATTTCATTAGAGTGTTGTTACGGTATTAACGTCAATCGAGTTTCTGCTTTGACTGAATCAAATTGCCATTTTGTGGGTCTTCCAGTTTTATAAAGAAATCAGGTAAAATCCACTAATTTGATGGAGTTTATTAAGGAGAAAGTGAAGACAGGAGCAAAAGAATTCAGCGTAAAATGTAAGAGAGAATCAAAACAACGGCTTAGCTATATGTCTTTGATATGTTGACAGTTCCCATAGCTCAAGGTAACCTTTCTCCGTAACGCTCCGGGGTTTCCCTTTATTACTGTCTTTTTAAATAGAAGACCAGCATTATGCTTCAAGAGCTTTTTTCTGGTGAGCAAAACCACAAAGAGCAAAAGAAATGAGGACGTATAATGAGCTGAGGAAAGACAAGCAGTAACGATCAGATAGATCCCCCCCACCAAGAAGACGCAAGAAAGTGGTAACAGTGGCACTGAAGTCCTGCCCACGTGCTGGGGCTGGAAGTGGTGTAGCAAGGGCATGCTCATGTCAGCTCAAGTTTTCCTGAAGTAGTCTCAAACAGAAAAGGAGAACACATCAAACTTGGATGTACTGTCAGAAACAATTATATAGATCCTGTCATCATACACTTATCCTGCACGTTCCGTTCTGGAAGACGTATGAGCGCTGCATAAGTGCTTAGTATCAGTGTAGTTATTCAGTTAGGGTCGCTGAGACAGGTGATGGGTAGGAGGAGATCTGTTGACTACCATTTCCAATTATTTGGTTGTGTAAATGATTATTATGGAGATACTTTGTCTGCCATTTTGGTATTTTAGTCTCCGTATTTCCATCACTTGATCTTAAAACCGGATCAATATTTTATGCTCAAACATATACACATTAATACATTATTGATACACCGAACAAGTTGTAAGGCCCACAGGATTTAATGTTATGGTCGCCCATATCACAAACTAAATAGCAAACTGTGCCACCAAGAGAAGGTTCAAGGACTAATACCTGACTTGGAACAATGCCATGTTTCCTCTGTTGACAAGGGGATTTATATACCAACTTTCTAGACTCCTTGTACTCTGTAGAGTGCTTGTGATTGTTCTGATTTTTAGCAGTTTTACTTGTACAGCCAAAACTTTGTACGTATTTTTAGGAAACATTCTGAAGATAGCTTGAGGAACTTGTAAATGCTGTAAGTGTAATAAACTGTTCCCAACCCAGACAGGGAGTCTTGACACATTTGACTTTTGACAAAGATATATTGGTTTCTTTGATTTTAGTAGGCAGGGGGATTTTTGTTCCAGTGCAGAGCAAAACCAGATCTTGAAAGGTTTGCCAGAAGAGAAGAGTTACTTGCTGACCAGTAGAATAGGTCTCGTTTCACCTGCCTTGACTTTGTCAGGCTTGGACGTACATACACAGCTACAGACTGATGGAGAGGTCAGCTTGGAAAGCTGTGCTTGCTTGACCTTTGAGTTTTGTTTTTAGTGCTATCTATGGGTTGCTGCTTTTTAATAAAGTCAGACCTATAGATGTTAGCAGACAAACCAGCAGCAGCCGAAAGGAAAATTATCCTCTCCCAAGTTTTGAGCCATGAATTTTTTACAGTAGGAATCCAGACCGTGATGCCAATCCAGGTAAACTGCGTTTTGGGAGTATTGTTCCCAGAGTGTCTTCATGTACTGGCCCACAGCATCACAGACACGGGGAATCCAAACCTCAACACTCTCACTTGCAGTAGTGGGAATATCTGCTGTGTTCGCTGAGCCCCAGGATTTCTCCTTTCTTGCTGATGGGGTGACAGTGGAAAGTGGGTACAATGAGCTGAAGTATAGAATTTGTGAAAGGTATTAGTTCAGGACCCTAAAAGGTGTCTTAGGAAAGGTAAAATAAACAGAAAATCATTCCCAAAGGAACACAGCCATCCTGTTTTGATTATATCTTTTCCCCTTACTCCTCTACGCTCTGTTCAAAACATAAAGTAGAGCAAACATATGTTGAGAATGCTGCCTATTTATAAAGTAAACAGTAACAACAAGCAGAAAACAAAAGATAAACGAAGGACATGTTTTGCACACTAATCAGGCTGACTTAACTCAGAAAGTAGGGAATATGTAATGGTGCTAGTCTTTTAAAAGTACAACCACGGCTTCAGTTTTTCCACATATTTAAAATATCTCCGCATGACCATTGTTCTGGACATATCTCAGAAGGACACCTACTCACAGCTTTTAATGTTGGTACCTAAACTGGAAGACAAGACTCTCATGAAGAGAGAAGAGCTCCTCCATCAGAGAAGGCATTAGCATAATTTTCCAGAAAATCTAGTTTAAACTTGAATTAAGCCTTTGATTAATAAAATAAAGTGAAAGGTGTCCATGCATACTGTCGATGATGCTGCAAGCCAGCCTGCAGATTCAGAAAAGCTTCTGCAAAATGCTCATTCGTGAAGGTCATCCAAGGCTCAGCTGACGTGTCAGAAAGGTTAGAGATGAAAAGTTTTCTTCATCTGCTTCCTTCACTCCAGTTACAAATATCACAAAAGGTGGAGTTCACCTTTGGCCGCACTGCTCGCTTTCCACTACCTAGCCAGTGTGTTAGGAAGGTTCATATGCAGTGCGTGTCATCAAAAAATGAAAACCCCCAAAATACAGAGATGGCTGAGGTGCTTATTTCAGCAAGATATCCTTCCTCATATACAGTTTTCAATAAAAATATTACAGATAGTAGTTTAAATTCCACTGCTATTTAGAGTGTGTGCTGGGCAAAATGACAGACAAGATCCAAGCTGTTTTGATCTGATTGTGAATATCAGGCTGTAAAAGTTGGTAGGTAGGAGAGAGCGACGTAGTTTTCTTATTTTATTTTGCTTTAGATGAGATGGCTTCGCTTTCACTTGTGGGAGGTTATTGTCGAGGCACAACAGCAGAGATTCAAGACTGGGTGAAACAGGACTTTTCAGAGGATTACTCTTCCATAAGCACTCCTGGGGAATACACGGGGGAAGTATGAGTGGAGATGACCCAGATCAGCCTCGCTGACCTCCCCTCTATTAGCAGAGAGACAGAGAGCGGCGTTTGGCACACGAGCTCTGCGGATACAGAGATGCAAGGACTAAATCCCAGCCTTGCTGCCGCCACCGCTTTCCGCTTCTTGTGGTCTTGGCAGGGAGCCGGAGGCAGCAGCAGCAGCCAGCCGGGCACTCTCCTCTCCCACAGCCCCTGTTCTGCTTTGTTGGGAGAAGCTGATGCCTCCAGGGAGTGGGTTCTGTGATTGCCATCACAGGTGGGCTGCATCTCCCCCTCTGCAGATTTAATTGTGCAGTGCAGTACTGTGCCAGCTGAGAAATGCTCCCTCTCTGCCCGATTTGCCCACAGTGCCATGGATCTGCTGGGATTCACGGAGGTGAATCCCAGCCTGGCACGCTGGTTAGCCTGGGACAGCCCTCCTAGCCCCGCTTAAGCAGGAGTATCTCCCAGCAAGTAGGAGCACATAATAAGATGTACTTCCAAGACAGTAAAACCTCCTCAGGCTCAAAATGTGGGGGTGGGAGTGAAAATGTACAATATGTTGTTAGCGAGTGGTGTTACTTTTTTTCCCGGCCCCTCCTGTCCCGCTCTGCTTTATACATCCACGCTGCTTAGGAAGGCTGGGATGAGGGCACATGTCTGCACGCATGTGGCTGCCCTGTCTGAGCTCGAGCAGAGCTGGTGGCTGACTGGGACTGTACTAGCTGACTTATCACAGAATCAGAGACTCCTTAAGGTTGGAAAGGACCTCTAAGATCATCAAGTCCAACCTCCAGCCCAACATCTCCCTGACCACTAGACGATGGAAGTTTCTTCCATTTAAAAAATATCCATTTTATTTAATTCCTTCTACTGTTCAACACCCGTAAGTGTTCAGCGGTGTACATAGTGTTCCATAACCAAGTAGGAATAGAGCATTTCTTCTCTGAGGAGCTGCTACTGTTTAGTTGCTACGTAAAACACGTTAGGCAAGTAGTGCACGATACGTGTGTCAGTGGTGGGTAAGGACCTAATGCTCAAAGAAGATATCTTTGTGCTTTAAAACAATACTAATTATTCTAATAAACTACCATTCTCAAGTACTGAGCCCGAGTATTGCTGTGTAACGAAACGTTGCTTTAAAATTTCTCTTGATGAGACAGCGTGGTCTTGAGTGTTTAAAAGATGTGAAACAGTTTTTAGGAGTCTTGGGTGATACTGTCCAAAAGGAGACCATCACCTATCCTCCTTTCTGAGGGGAAATAACACCATTTATGATTCAATTAATTCTGAGGAAAAGAAAACCAACAAAAAGATGAAAGATTTCTCTACCAAGAGTCACCTTGGAGACATTTCATTGTAGAAGTTTCACAGCCTAAAGCTCCAAGTAGGGCAAAAATAGTGCATGGTGCTTTATAGGCTTTTTTGCTGGAAATAAATTATTTCCGTGGAATGTAATATGTGTTTTTCAATCATTTGTGGTCTCTGTTTCTCTCCACATGAAACAGAGCCTCTGTGATGTGCTTACAGCAAAGGCACATGATTAAAGTGTCCCTGCAAGTGGTAGCTGGGAATGAATGTAAACAGGTTTTGACAAAGATTTCCAGCAGATTAACATACAAGAATAAAAAGGGAAGAGAGAGAGGGAGGAAGGAAAGTCAGGCCGATATGATAGCCTTAACTGAACCGTAATTGCCTGTAAAATCAGAAGGGAGTCGACTTTAAATAAGAATGTCTTGAATATAGCCAAAGCATTAAACAAATACCCAGCTACTCGTCTTGTCTGCAACCTCCAGGAACATGCTTAGACACATACGTGCAACATGTAACACGTGTCAGATGGGTGTTATAGAATCACAGAATCAGATAATCATTTTGGTTGGAAGAGATCATCAAATCCAACCATTAACCCAGCGCTGCCAGGTCACCACTAAGCCATGTCCCTCAGCACCACATCTACACAGTTTTGAAATCCCTCCAGGGAGTCCACCACTGCCCTGGGCAGCCTGGGCCAGCCCTTGACAACCCTTCTGGGGAAGAAATTTTTCCTAATATCCAACCTAAACCTTCCCTGGCACAACTTGAGGTTGTTTCCTCTTGTCTTGTCACTTGTTTCTTGGGAGAAAAGACCGACTACCACCTGCTCCAACCTCCTTTCAGGGAGTTGTTGAGAGCGAGAAGGTCTCCCCTGAGCCTCCTTTTCTCCAGGCTGAACAAGCCCCAGGTCCCTCAGCTGCTCCTCATAAGACTTGTGCTCTAGACCCTTCCCCAGCTTCGTTGCTCTTCTTTGGACAAGCTCCAGCCCCTCAGTGTCCTTCTGGGAGTGAGTGGCCCAAAACTGACCCCAGCATTCGAGGTGCAGCCTCACCAGTGCTCAGTACATGTTGCATGGAGTAGATCTGAGACTTTCAGATAGCTCAGGAGGATGGGATTGTGCAACGAAAGAAAAATCACACTGGTGTCAGATAGCACTGAATTAACAATTTTTACCTCTACTTGATTCTTGATGAGAGCAAATTAATTATTACTGAATTTATCCACGCTGATTCCACAGAGAAGCAAATGATAATCTTTAAAGGGAACACTTACTGCAGCTGTAGGCTCCCTGGGCAGCGCAGCACCTGCGTGCAACACGAAAGTCAGCGCGTTCAGATGACCCAAACACACGTGGGTGGCCAGCGCTGGCAAACGGGTCAGTAATCGGATCCTTTCTCCTCTCGCTGCTGGCTGCGTGGTGCAAGGCAAGCCAAGGCATTCCGCAGCCGTGCTTCCAACATGAAAGAAAAGGCAACCTGCAAACGCCTGGTGAAGAACAACCACAGTGAGAAAGCAGCTAAATGCCGAACGTTTTTCAGACCTCAGAATAATCCAGAAGGCAAGACAGTGGAGAGACAAGCCCCAGACAGCTAAAGAGAGCGCACAGCAAAGTAACTTGCAGCAGGCGTCAGACATTTCTACATAGTTAAATCAGCTGGCTCGCTCCGTGGGACAGAAAAGAGCGATCCTTTGTTCTTACAGCCTTCTTTTGCTCTTTCTTTTTTCTTCATTTATCATCTGTGATTTAAAATATAGACAAGGAAGCAAGTAGTCCAAAAGTGATAAAGGACACGCATTCTTCACCATTATTGCCTTTGGGACATCACAGAGGGATCAGTTTTAACTGTCATATTGAGTCAGATGGCAAGACGCGTATTTGAGAAGGGGAAAGCTCCTTTCTGATAAGGATGGTTTGGATCAGCTCTTTTATGCCACCTTTTGTCTTCCTGCAGAGGTTATACCGAAGGTGGAGAAAACCAACTTACCACTGCCCCACTTGCTCAGGCAGGCTCTAACTGGTGCAAAACCTAGTGAAGGACCTTTCTACTGGGACTCTTTAAGCACTGAAGCACCAAGTCTGTGAATCAGAAAGTTTATGACAAGTATCTTGAAAATGCCTTTCTTCCTTGCTGGGCTGGGCTGGCCCTGGGAAGCGCAGCCCAAGCCCTGGCACGCTCCCAGCAACTTCAGCTCGTGTGCCCAATGCTTCCCAGAAAGCTCCTGGTATCCCGGGTCCCATGTCCCCCATGCGCTTCTCAAACAATTGGCTGAGCACACATGTAAGCATTCTGAGGATGGTGTTGACAGGTAATATCTCTGATGGAAAAGCCATCAGGTTAGCACTCAAGGTTGCTGACTCCTGGAGGAAGAAGCGCTCACAGGGGATAGATGAGCAAATCAACATCACTCCCCATTTTACAGTTAAGCAGCCAACCTTTGATGAGATATTTCCCTAGAGATCTCTTTGCTGGCTCATCACATCCTTGCATCAGGTCCTCTCCCACCTGGCTTTCAGGTGACAGTGCTCATACCTCTGGGAAAGGCATTATTCACACCAGCCCTTCGGCACGTGATTGCCTCCCAGAGCACTGCCAGGGATCAGCACCGCTCCTGGGTTGCGTGGTTGGGTTGTCTTTCTCCATATGAAGATGAATGTCTGTTGTCAGCCTCCGAGGTGGGACAGAAAGGGTGAGTGATGCCCACTTCTGGAAGGGGAAGGAGAAAGGAAGTGGTATTTCGTTGAATAGCTCAATATATTGGCTTAATGATTCTATGCTTTCCTCTCTTTTAATGTCTTACCTTAGGTTGACAATGATATCTGCCTCCACTGGTCATTGAATGTATCCTAGAGCCATAGAATCTTAGAATGTTAGGAGGTGGAAGGGACCTCTGGAGATCATCGAGTCCAACCCCCCTGCCAAGCAGGGCCATAGAATCTAGGGCAGGTCACACAGGAACGCATCCAGACGGGTCTTGAAAGTCTCCAGAGAAGGAGACTCCACAACCTCTCTGGGGAGCCCCTTCCAGTGCTCTGTCACCCTCACAGTCAAGAAGTTCCTCCTCATGTTGAGGTGGAACTTCCTGTGCTCTCGCTTGCATCCATTGCCCCTTGTCCTATCACAGGGCACAAGTGACAAGAGGTTGCCCCTTTCTTCTTGACACACAGCCCTCATCTATTTATACACGTTAATTAGATCCCCTCTCAGTCTTCTCTATGCCTCTACTCACACCTCAGCAGGCATTCATGGGTAGGGATGACTGATTTACTCTTTACTTCAGAAACACGAGGCCTGCATTCAATAATCATCATCAAACCATTTCCATTTTGGAGTTACTCACACCACCCCCATGCTAGCAGGTCCCTGTTGTCAAATCTAGCCAGAATAATGCCATTTCTTGCCTTAATATTGCAGGTACATAATATGGCTTCTTTCTATCCTGGTAGATCTGGTGGACGCCTATTCTTATTTGCCACGAGCACTCTTCAAGGGAAAATAAAAACCATTGTTAAAGGAGTACCGTGCAGGTATTTAAAGAGGCAGCTTCTGACGGCTGCTCCTTCTCCTCGTAACATGAAGATGAACGTCCTCTGGTAGCTGACTTGTTGCCTTGGGCTATCGCTCTAATTTCTTTGACTTCTGATGAGCAGATGCTCTAAATCTGTCAATATGAAGCACAAAAGGATCTTATTAATGGTCCAACTGCTATGTTTTTCATGGGTAGTGCTATCAATCTTACCTTACACAAGTGCATTATTGCTGGCAATTGTTTACATACGCTGTAGCTCCCACTCAGTGCTTTGCACCACCTCACTTCATGCTGCTGCCTCATATACAGTGGTCTTTATGCTACATATATCACATTTATATAGCTTGAGTGAGCTTGAAGCTCACTTTCTTTGTAAGGTACCAGGCTGTAAGGTACTTTTCTGTTTTCCGTAGTATATTGGTGTGCTTTGAATTATTCACTCAATTTCTGAGAAGCAGCATTAAGAATGTAATCTTCTGTTCATAAATCCATTGGAAGACTCTTAATAATGTAAGCCTTAGTGGAACATCCCAGCATTGCAAAAGAAGGAGTAAGCATTTCCTTAGGGTTTCAAATGGTTCACTTGCCTTTCCTTTGACAGAGCTAGATCCATTCTTTAGAAAAAAAAACAAAACAAAACATACTTAGCTTTTGAAAAATGTCAACCATTCTTTTCTTCTTTTTCCTTGTAGTGAATGATCTGCTGCCCTGTCACTACAGGAAGGTCCATAAAGCTTGCAGAATACACAAAAGCCAAATTCAGGACCATTTGCGTTCATCAGTTAACGCTAACGCACTCCCTGATCCTGCTGCAAAGAGGTTTTGCTTCTATGGGCGTCTGTCTCCTGAAGACATCCTGGAAGCCTTCCTTTCAGGAGCAAAACGTCACCTTATAAACACTCAGCTCAGATGAAATCAACTGCACCAAAAACTTGCATTCATCTCCAGAAAGGAGAATACTTGGGGACGCTTGTGCTATCTACCACAGAAGTGGTGGCCCTGGTACCTTTGTGGCTGAAGCGCCCGTAGCTTGTGTGATGACCCTGAGCTCCTAGGGTGTGACTGAGGCTGTGTTCAGTGATCCCTCTGGTTTGAAGTGAAGATCTAAGCAGGGTATTTAAAATGTTTGGATTATTCTTTGTTACTTCCAGAGAAGAGCAGGAGTAAGCAGGATCAGTGTCCTCTGGGGAAGAAATGGCATCTCTAAGCGCAGGCAGCTGGACCGGTCAGTAGGAGAGGAGACCATGAGAAGTGGTGGCAGCAGCTGTGACTTCCAACAGGGTCTTGTTCCTGAGACCTTTTAGGAACAGGGACATTCAGCTGCTGGTCACTTCTCTGTATAGGACAAAGCACTTCGTGTCTTTAGATCTCTGTTTTCTTACACCAACTTTTACGTGTTACTTCTACTTAGAGAGTAAACTTACTGTGGGGCAGCACCGGAGTTAATTTGGATGAGATCTGTGATTACAGAACGACTTATTTTTGCAATGACTCATGAAATAAATGTCAACATTTCAGGTAGTATCTACCCACCATCAGGCAAGTGCAGCAGAAGATGCTAATACTGTGTTCTGAGTTGGGGTTACACAGCAGCTCCACATGTGTTCCTTTGAATGTAGTCCCAAAAGGGATGATAATTTCTCGCAAGTATTTGCAGTGGTATTTGCCAGTTTGGGAGATATGTATACATGGCTTAGTAAAATGCAGCTTAGCACCCGTTGAATGTCTCATGCTCTTGGTGGTACAGCATTTTGAACCCTCTACAACCTGTGCACACCCATCTCCTTTTTTTTTTCTGGCTTCATCATAGATGTAAAATCTTTCCTGTGTTTACTTAAATATCATAAATACATTTGGGCCAAAGCTTCTTGGTTTTGTTTTCTCCCGCCGGATGTATCCAATTCGGGATATTACTTTCAGATAATGACTTAGATGGGAATATGCATGTTCGTACACTGCTAACATGACTTCCATAATAACGTGATCCCTGCTAGGAAATTATGTATGCAGAATCAGTGTGTTGGTAACTGCTGTATAAAGCTAAAATTCAAGTGACAGTTAATAACTCATCTGTCGAATGTACCCAACTGTCCTCGGGAAAAAAATAATTGTTTCAATTTTAAAAAAAAGAGTCAGCTTTGGTTTTATTCTTCTAACAGCTATGAAGGCATTTGTCTTTATCTTTATTATTGGCATGCTACAACTCCTCAAATAAAACTGTACCCTATCATTACCGGAATAAAGTTTATCTGTTATTCATAAGCTGCAGAGAGCTGTTTTCCCTTACTCTTTTTTTTGCCCTCCTTCTCTGCTGTTTTTAATGGCCTGCATAGAAATCTCTCAAATAAAAATTTGTGTTACTTTCTTTTTCCTTGGCACAAATGTATTTTCCCCTGTATTTCCGTGCTGAAATTAATCCGGTTCTATTTTTGTCCTTCCTTATCTGTACATTAACAATAGGCTATGTCTTGCTCAGAATTGTCTCCGTGGCTCCCATTCTAGGGAAAGTCATAAAGGTCTTGCTGATCTCATTACTGAGAAGAGTGGCTCCGATTTTGAAAGGGTTTTAGTTAGCTACCTACGACTTCAATCCTGCATTTCTAAATCAGTGAGAGCTCCATGGGTGGCTTGTGTGAGGACCACACTGGGCCCATGACGCTCCTCTGGAATCAGAGGCTCTGCTGGTGACAGGGGGCAGGTCTGCGAGTGTTTGTTGGAGACACCTGTCAAAAGCTCAGGTTCCAGTACAAAAGTATTTGTTATAGTTTCTGCAGTTGGTAGCATTAATACAATGTGTACATTGCAGAAAGTTTCCCCTTGGCAGTTGTTCACCAGATTTCTAACATTCCTTGGTGTAATTGCGATGCTGATGGCAGCCGGGTTCATCAGCGGATGTCGGATGACACAGAAGTACTGAACATCGTGCTTTAGGATGTCCAGCTGCTCTGTGTCCTGGAGGAAGGAGGAGTTTCTCACTCCTTTCCCTGGAATAACTCATGACAACCATGATTTGAGGCGAGATGTTAGATAAAGCAGACCACGTTGGATTTGATGATTCTTGTCCTATGACATTAATTTCTAAATTCCATGAGTTAACTTTTCTCTGGATACGTGGAATTTTAGATGGCTTGGAGAACCTGTCTCCACAGGCTTCCCTGGGAAGACAAGCTGTCACTTTTCCCTGGATCACACAGTTGGTCTCATGGAGGATCATGCAGAGGTATGTTGGAATCAGTGGACCTGATTGAAGCTAGATGGCTTCATTCTTGAACCTTAAAGCACAGATTCTTTCCTTGAAATCAAAGCACCAAAGTTTTCAGTAGAACGTGTACAACAGAAAATGCACGAGAGCGCCTGTAAGTCTCAACCGCCTTTGGAAGAAGAATCACAGCCCCATGGCTGATGAGGCAATTGGCTGAAACTCCTTCTCTCATCCAAACTTTAATTTTGGCCCACAACTGTCCATGTGCATTGTGTTCTGGAACAAGATCCCAGCTCTGCACAGCTGGTGCGGGAAGTTCTGGTTATCAACAGTCCTGAGTAACGGAACTGAAGAAGTGTTTGAGTTATCAGCACCAACAGCCATCTTTGTTAGGCCTTTGAAAGGGAACGGGGAGGGCATTATGCTGCATGTTTATCAGGTGATGGATGATTAATAGGTCTTAGCATACAATGAATGTGTATCTCTTCTTCACATGCTAATCACATGGCATTTATAAATGTCAGCACCTTATCATGGCAACACACTCTGAATTTTGTGTGGTTTTAATGGTATCTATTTTTAACGTTTTTTTTAACAGTTAAATTGTTAAGGTTGCGTCATTTGAAACTTCCCTTTTGCAATGATTTAGAAACAGGATGAGTTTTTCTTTTGGTTTCTGAAGTAATTAGATTATTGCATTTTAAATCTAGTCTAAAAAAATGCATTGCAGATAATGAAGTTTATATTAATGTTTCTTTAACTACTAAAACGTAGCAGTGGGTGTCACCTTGGAATCTTAATCATGAAAAAAACAATTTATAATTATTAGGCTGAGAAGCTTCAGGGTTTTCCCACTCTGCTTTTTTTATTGTTAAACTTTTTTGCTTTGTAACCTGAGGTCTTAATTTAGAGTTATAAATTACAGCTTTACCATTTGAGAATTGCATTATTTTAATTCAGAAATCCCCAATTTCATGATTTGGTCATAAAAATGTGCTTTATTATCAAATGTGATTAGGAAGTGTGAGCCTTAAGGGGTTTTTGTAAAGGTTCAGGGAGAGTTCGGGCACAGAAAGTCCAATGAAAAACAAAGACTCTGGACTCAGCGGCTACTTAAGCCAAGCTTTTAAATTGCAAAAGACTTTCTTTCCCAGCTAGAAGTTTTAGGTCCATTCCTGTGCTCCTTGATTCAGGAAAAACTGCTGTTGCCCTCCAGAAACTTTATGGATCTAAAGAATCTGGAATTAAGCTACAGAAAATAAGACTCCTTTAGAAATCTGCACCTTGAAAGCTGTTATTTTTTCCTTGGACAGTGAAGTTGTTGAAGCTGGTATCTGCAGACTACTTGATGACACGAAGTTTGTAGCTTTAGATCTTTGGTTCTCCACCATTTTGTCAGTGATACATATCCCCATTTTCAAAATACTTCCTTGAAATTGGCACTAGCTGGCATCTTTGGCAGGGACCTCACCAGAGTGGCCAAAGATTGACTCAGTTTGGTGCAAACAGAACTTGGCACCTCCAAAGAATGGTTTTTGAAACAAGCCATGAGTCACGCTGGCAAAGCACAAGGTCTTGCTTTGGCTCCTTTCTTGCTACGTGTGAGGACATAGCTTCCAAGCCTGTCCATCCACCACCTTTCCACAGCGCTAAAATCGCTTTGTGTAAAGATTTATTCTCCTACGTACCACCATCTGTGTTGTCACTCATGTGTGGATTGGGGAATATTTATAGATCACAAATAACTCTCAATCACTTGCTGATTAAGCTTCTCTCATTGTATCACCTTAAAAATGATGTATGTGATGCGTTGTCTTAAAATGAAACTGATACAATGTAAGGCTGGTGATGGTTAAAAGGAAAGGGAAATTCCTCCACGACTCCGTGTGAGCTGGATCGCTCCCTCTGTCACTGAGGTACAAGCGGCCCTAGACAGACACAGCCCCTCAAAGGACTTCACAAAAAGCCATCTACCTTGTAAAGATGGTCTTGGTATTTTAATGAAAGGTCAGACAAAACTATGGTGTAGATCCGGGAGATGTTTTTTGGCAGTCGTTTATGGTAGAGTTGCTTAATGAAATCATAGTGTATTAGTCGAACAATGCCCAAACTTTCCCTAAGATTTACACAAATTTCAGCCTCAACAACAAGACCTCTGCAAGGTCAAGCTGCAAGTTCAGCATCCATCAACCACAGCCTGGCCCTCGGTCTGGTTTACCCCTGTAAGTGGTGGTGGAAGCACTGCGGGGCTGTGCGACACGTGGCTTCCTCCGCTGTGTTGGCAGTGGGTGGCCCGTGGCTTGTACATCAGCCTTGGACCCCTCCATGATCCCGTCACAGGGCAGGACATTGCAAATGCCTTAGGGATGGTGCCAGCTTTGTCTTCCGCTTGGCTTTGGGTGCAGGCTTGTGTGACAACCTTCACGGTAATTAAAAATAGGTTGTTTTTACGTAATTGGTGTTACCGCACTAAATATCGTCGCGATGCTCTGGGATGAATATCGCGATTGTCAATCGCGGGCGCGGTTGTGCAGCAGCACACTTCTGAAGGTCGTGCTGTGAGGCTTTATTCAAAGTGTCAGCTTTACTATTACAGGTGATCTCAAAAACCTGCCAGGCAGTTTTCTTCTTGCCAGATTTATGAAGTGGTTTAGACTATTTGCTAAGAGGAACGTTTGAGTTTTAAACGCGAGCCTTTGATTTCCGACTCTTCTACCTTTGGCCTCGTTCGTGGATTCATTTGGGGAAAAGAAACAAAAAAAAAGCAAGTGACCTGGTTTACTTGTTCATTCAGTGGTGAGCTATAACGTCTGCAGAGAAGGTGGCGCAACCAAAAGGCTTTTCAGGGAAGCCATCTGTCTGCACGCTCCGCTTCTGTGGGTTTACCTTTCAGATCTTATTTGCTTTTGGTTGCCACCCAGTTGAGGCTGGATGATGTTTTTCTCTGGCGCTTGCAAGGATGTTGCATGCTCAGATGGGTTATGATGATGTATTCTACGCATGTTCCTTTTGAAAAATACGGAAGCATTTTCAGCGTTGATTTCCCTCAAGAGTTATTACACCCCACACAGATTGGCAGCACTGTGCCACAGTGCCAGGATTTATGAGGTGACCTTGGAGACACGGGCACTCCCAGATTGAAAGCACTTGGTGCTAAACTTGAAATATATTTATTTTGGATTACGGAGCAGTCTCCACTATTGTATAAATCAGAATGAGATTACACAAATAACACAGAACGTTTTTATAACATCTCATAACATGAGGGGATTCTTTCCTGCACGGCTCAAGTACAACGCTCCTGCCTCCTCCAGACTGCCTCGCAGTTGGGTACAACCTTAAACCTTGACTAGGGTTCAGGAAAGGTGGCACTGGCCCCTCCTGCCCTCTCCATGAGGAGCGGACTATATTTTGGGCCATCCTTCATCCTACGGGAGCCGGGCATTCCTAAGGCGCTGTGGGCAGTGGTGCTCAGCGGCTACTCAGGATTGGACCAAGCAAAGATGCTCAGTTATCTCCAGCCGCTGGAGAAGGTCCGGCGCGTTGCTTTGCATAGCGCTGCCCAAGCCCCTTGGTCCCAACAGCTGAGCTCCAGGTGGGTCTGAGCTTTGGGGTCCCACCATTGCAACCACCCGAGATGTTTGGGGTGCTTCCCAACTGCCTGTTGGAGCTGGGAGCTGTGCTAATAAAGAGGTGCTGATAGATGGCAACGAAACCCCCGAGCGAAGGCACGTCAGGCGCGAATCCGTAAGTGGCAATAAACGCAAATCCAACCTGCGCTAATGTTAATTGTCATTCAGTTTATATCGATGTGCAGTTTATTAAACCATAAAGCAAGGCAGCAAGCGCAGAGAGCAACTCTAGAGATAATTAAACATAATAAGGGTTTCACTTAATCCCTCAAAACCCAGGGGAGGCACAGTTAAGACTGAATACCCTCTTTGCACTGGAAGGCGTTTTTTTTGCGCAGCCATTTAAGAGCGCTTCCCGGTACGAGATGATCGGGACAGGAGGAAAGGTAGGTCCCACCTTCACTTCTTAATACATTTTTTTTTTCCCCTCTTCTTTTCTTCGTGCCATTAAATCCCTCTGCTTATTAAGCCTGAACTCTGTCTTTCAAAGCTGGTTCGTGGCTCATTATTTGCATGGCGGTGGCAAGGAGAGAGCCTCCCTGAGGGATGCTGAGCAAGGTCCCAGCACCAGACCAGGCTGGGCAGAGAGGTGGCCAGGAGGGCTGGGAAGCAGGATGGGACCGGGAGCTCTTCTCTGCGGCTCATCTCCCTGCACAAGGCGTTCATTTCGTGGATGAGGAGGGTCAGAAAGGGGATGGAAGGAGAGGGAGGACCAGTGGTGCCAGGGGTGAGACTGGCAGAGCAGGCGGATGAAGGAGGGAGGCAGCTTTCTGAAGAGTGAGGACCATGATGGCAAAGCTGAGAGTCACAGAATCATTTCGGTGGGGAAAGAACTGTAGGATCATCAACCTTCCTTAACGCCGGAGGCCAAGGCAGAGAGAGGGGGGGGCGGAAAAAGAAAAAGAAATTTAGTAATTTAGGACTTTCAAGTCTCCCTTTAGTGGGACTGGGACTGGTCGAGGATGCGGGAGGGGGGGAAAAAAAAAAAAAGCCGGGAGCGGGAAATAATCGTGCTCCCCCGCAGCGGAGGGGATGCCCCGGGCTGCGGCTCAGCCTCGGCTCCGCGGGTGCGGAGCGCTCCTGCGCCCGCCGGGAAGAGCCTCAGCAGGGCGGGAAGGAACGCGAGAGAGGAGGAAAACGAGGGGAGGGGAAGAAGGAAAAGGGAAGAATCTTCCCCCAAGTGCGGGGGCAGCGAAGCCCGCCGGAGGGCAGGCAGCGGCTACCGGGCGGGGGCTGCGCTCCAAGCGGGGCAGGAGAAGGGTTAAGGGCGGCTGCGCTGCCGCGGCTCCTCCGCCCGCCCCCCGCGCACGGCGCAGGTTTGGGAGGTGGGGTTTGCTCGGCGCTCGCCCGGCTCCCCG
>VZZY01015260.1:364183-390818 GCA_013400335.1 Eurystomus gularis | reverse complement strand
AACGGGCGGCTCCCCGGGGATGCGGAGCGGAGGGATGCGCGGTGCCCCGCGGAGCGCAGCGCGGCTCCTCGGCGGGGTGCGGAGCCGGGGCCGCGGAGCTGGGGCTGTGTCCGCGGGCAGAGGATGCTCCCTCCCGGGAACACACCGGAACTTTTTCTGCTGGATCCAGCCGGGGATCCTCGCTGGAGTTTCAGCTTCTTGTGCTCTCCCCAGCCTGCAGCGAGCGGCACGGCGCCGAGTTGTGCTTGTGTATCCCGGGCGAGGAGGGCTCGCTCTCGGAACTACGAGTTGAGCGATGCTGCTTGCATAACAAGTGGAAATAGTTTGTATCTCACATGCTCATTATCCATCACCTTTTAGACCAAGCAAATGCGGTTTGGTGCTTTTTTTGTTTTTCCTTTTTTTCTTTTTTTTGCAAGGAGGTTTCGGTAAAACGCGCTGGTGTCGCAACCCCGTGTTCCTTTTTCCCTTGCTGGAGTCACGGGCGAAGGCTTAAGAGCCAGAATGTTGATGAGGCATCCCGAGGTGCAGGGAAGGAGGGGGACCGGCGGCTGTGGAGGGGAGTCAGCCCTGCTTGTGCTTGCACATCCATCCTCCTGGTCGCACGGCCCCGCTCGGGACCTGCATCCCGGCCGATAAATCATTGAGACGGGAGCGGGGACCGGCTGCAAGGCTCCTGCTCCTCCTCCGATCCCTCCCGGCGCTCCGGGAGCCGCCGCCCGGGGATGCCCCGGCCCCTGGCCACGTCCTGGCGGCATCGCGGCTCCCGGAGCTCCATCCCAAGGTCCCATCTCCTGCTCCCCGCCAGCAGCCCCGTCCCGAGGGTGCAATGAGGTGCTCCAGCCCCGGCTTCCGCACGCCGGGGCTCCCACAGCCCCCCACCGCTGGTGGGAAGCAGGGTGATGGACCCTGCGCTTGGGGCCAGGCTGGTGGAACCTCCAGAAGCCCTTAGTGCTGCTTTTTCCTGGCCAGGACAGGGATTTTTCGTCTTTTCCGGACCTGAGGAAGCTTGCATTTTTTTTTTTTTTTACCCTGCGTTTGTAAGTCCCTGAAAACTGCTTAAATGGCTCTTGAATAATCCTGCAAAGTCACCTCCCCTCTTTAATCTAATACCAAAAGGACTTACTTTACATGGCTAATCCCTCTTTTACTTGCTGTACAGCCTCATTTAGAGGTGTGCACGCTGCTAATTTTCCCAGAGCAGCCTGCTTTAGACAATGGCTTCCGCTGGCGTGCAGCAACCTCTCCCTCCTGTGCTGAACTCTGGGCAGAGCTCAGCACATCTGATGAGATTGTGCTCGATTTCTGGAGGTGTTTCATCAGATCCCATCAAGGGAACTATCCCTGCTGCAGGAAGCCACAGCGAAACCTTTGTTTGGTAGGGTCTTTTGTAAATGCCACCTGTTTGGAAGCTCCAGAAGGTTTCCTGCCCCATGTGCTCATGTTTTAGCAAGCCTGGAGGTAGTGCTTGGGTGGTGAGGGCTGGAGTGAAGCCGGGCGTGCCTGCAGATAGTTGGACTTGAATGATCCTGGCAAAACTCTGGCAACTTGGAAGTTTTCCCATCCTTATCTTCAGCGGTGGAGTTTGAGCTTTCTTCTAGCCCACCTAGTGTTCTCAGAATTTTAAGCTGGTGCCGTTCTACGTGATGGCAAAGTAGATGTTTTGAATGTGAATGACAGCAGAGGAGAAGCTTACCTTTGCAAGGAGCCTCACGTCTCCCTTAGCATGTAAACAGTAAACATGATGACATGATTTTGCCTTCAAACTCAGATGTGTTGACAGTGATGTCTGGAGCTCCTTAGCCCCTTTCCGGAGGTCACCATGGATGTCCCATAAGGGGCAAGTGTGCCTTCAGTGTGCTCTGGGCGGTGGGAGGGCGTGAGTGGTGACATGTCCTCTTCTCTGGGCCACGAGAACACCTTTGGTGGTGCTGTGGCACGAGTCCTCTTGGATGGGTGGTCTCTGAGACCACCTTTGTTGTATTTCCAGTGTTAATTCCTCTATTGCTTGTGACCCAAGTGCTGATTTTTTTAACCTTCAGCTGAGGAGCGTTTATTCTAGAGGGAAAAGGAGCATAAACGCAAGACAGCTGGTGGGAGAGCCGACCTTGGTTCCCAGACTTGCACATTCTCATGTGTGAAAGTGTTTCTTGTTGATCTCCAGGTCTTTATGTTTATTTGGAATATTGTTTCTTTGATTTAAAATGCACTCCTGTGTTACTCCATCAGGGGCAGCTAGGAAAACACGTGTAAGCTCCTGTACAATTTGCACGTGCAAAACTTCAGAACAATTTTGTAGCTATTCTGGTGCCACACGACTTATTTCCTTTGGTTTCTGGAGTTGGCTTTGTCTGACTGTTCGGTGTAGTTAACTTGATTAAAAAAAAAAAAAAAAGAAAAATCAGAGGTAAAGACAAGGAAGAGCTGAAGGAGGATATTAACCACAAGATAGCTAGAGCGTTGCCGCCTTTATTTTCTCCCGTGGTCTCTCTGGATTTTATGTGGTGAAGCATGATGGAGGTGTCAGCTGCCCCTGGCTGGTCTCCATCAGGGACAGGGGCGGGCACAGCCCTGGCACCGAGCAGGGAGCTCCTGGGCCGCAGGCGATGCGGGAGAAGATGCTATTGCTTAAAAATGCTCTGCTGCGTTTGAAAGTTCATAAATCATCACAGGTCTATTTTTAGCCGTGTTAGATGAGAGCAAGTCTGGGGTTTCTTCCCACACCTCCCATCTGTGGCCTAAAATGACCTGATAATGTCCCTGTAAAAGCTGTTTACAGGCTCCTTTTGGTTTTGCTGGGGACCTGTTGTTCAGCCCCATTGTTACACGGAGGGATGGAGCTCGATTTGCAGAGGGTTGGGTGCAACAGTTGGGAATTTTCCTTCACATGCAGAAGCTGGAAGTCTGCTGCTTGGTGCCTGAGTGATGTGCAGCCCCTGACAGGAAGGTAATCACAAACACAGCAAAGTAACATGAATCACACCAAATCCACAAATGTCAGCTCCCAAGCTCTAATCTAGGCGTGCTGCCAAGGTTTAAACTTGCACACATCTTTACTGGTATCTGCTACAGTGGTTACTCAAATATAAATGTGAGGATCACGATGGCAGTGATTCATTTTTTTAATTATTATTATTAGCAAAGCCAATGTATACTGATGACAACCAGGTGATTTACTGTGAGGACAGAACTACTCCCTGTCGCCTACCATCACCCACCCAAAACAGCGATATTAAACCAAAAACTTGGAATAAATGAGGGTCACATTTCAGTATGAGCAAAGACAACAGTAGTTTCGACTCTAAGCAGAGGTTTCCAGTACCGTATGTGTTGTACTTGGGAAATAACTTCATCCTTTGCTTTTCCCCAGATACAAGCAGTCACTTTTAATCTTAGTCTGGCAGGATAAAAAACTGTTTTGACAGGACACCAAGAAAAAGAAAAATTTGTTGGAGTTGTTTTAATTGCTGGGTTCAATCCCTGAAGTTCAAACCCTCAGGGCCAACGGGGTCAAAGTATTTTGAAAACAGTTAATCTCATGACTGTGTCATATGCACGATTCCAGTTTAGGAAACGAGGGCATAAGGAGCAAGTTTTGACTCTACAGTGTAAATTTGGGGGATTTTTGCCCAGGTACGTAATTACAGCATTGCTGTATCAGTAAGGTAAGTGATGCACTTAGTGCATTATGCCACTTAAAAAAAAAACTTTGAGGACTCAAGAAAATAATCTGCAACCATTACCATTTTAAAATTACCTTTACAGGGATTTAAAAAAAAAAAAGGTGTAAACAGTTCAAGGTTTCAAAAATTCGTTTCTACCACATTTTTCTGCTAATCCTTCCATAAGCTCCCGGTTGGTCAGCAGTTGATTCTCTGTTACGTGAAGGTTTGCTGGAGATGCCTCAGATATGGCCAAGCATCTTTATTAACAAAGGAATTAATATTTTCGAATTAATATTAATACAAGTTTTGATCTATGCAGTACCAAGCTCTCCTAAGATGCATTGTAGTAAAGAGGAAAAGTACCACTAGGACACTTCACCACCTTTTCCCCGCTTTGTTTTTCCAGAGGCTTTGAGCCAGGCTTCAGTGAGACTCAGTGGACACAGTTGTTATTAACCATCTCAGATGGGCTTCTTGTTTGCAGACCAAGATGTGGCTGAAAGACCAGCTCTTAGGCTTGGCTTTCTCCAGATTTTATTTTAACGCAGGAGGGCAACATGACAGTGCTCCATGCCGTGATGGTTCATCTTCCTTTGCAGATCTTGCTCACAAATAGCACAGTCCAAAGTTTGTGCCCTTAACCCCTCCAACAGTGTCCCTGCCCCTCCCACAGTTTTCAGGAGCAGTTTAATTTCCAAACTGGTCACCAGTTGAACCTCCTGGGATCTCCTGATCTGATGTCTTTCTGAGGTGGCTGGTGTGCTGGGGAGAGCATGGGAGACTTCACCCAGCCAAGGGCATGTGGCCCGGGGGACTTCACCCAGCCAAGGGGCCATGGCCAGAGCTGCTGAGACTTGGTGCAGTAGTGTGTTGTCTAAGAGACTGGTGAGACCTTGAACCACAGATGTTTTTATTGAAAGAGTTTCCAGCAGCAGTTGGCACCTGGTAGGTGTTCAGGAGACAAGATAGTCCTGAGCTGCTACTAACTCCAGATTGAATTCTTCTTCTATAAGTTTTACCAGTATAAGATCTTGGTTGGCCTCAGACAAAATATGCGTGTATAATTTATTTATATAAATGTCTAGCCAGTGAAGAGATGTGGTATTTAAACCCAATCTGCATAAGGTTTAGCAGATCATTTTAGTCAATTAGAAGACTAAGAAAGGGAACGAATCGCACACTTGGTGTTTGTAATGGAAAAGCCCTGTTTTCAAATGGTAATTTAATCTGCATAGCAATAACCTTCCAGTGGTGGTTTGTTTTTTTTTTTAGTGGAACTGTAAATGCATGGTTTATTAAACTCTTTTTGTGCAGATAACAGGGTATTATTTGCAAAGACTTACAAACAACATTGTACGCAAACAATTAAACACATTTTCATCTCTGTGCTTCCAGTAATAGGAGTGTGAAAGCCCAACTAGCCATCTGTGAAAGTCCTCAGGATTGCTGGGGATATTCGGTCCCACTGCTTCCATTCCCTGCTCCCTGGCTCTGTTAATGGTTCTGATCTCTCGTTTTTTACACGGTTCAAGCTATAGCTATAAAACCCGGAGCAGAGATCTTTCTCCCGTTTGATCTATAGCCATGATTTGGGTGATCTCCCCCTTCCTGGCCCGTGTTAATGAGCAATCAGTAGGAAAACCGAATTCTGCTGAAACATCTCTGCTGGGTTTAGTCCCACCTTCCTCCATGGCCCTCTTCTGACTGAGCCATGGTCTGTTTTTCTGTGCCTTTAGGTAGTCACATACCACTCGCTACCCGTGAGCTAACGGCTGACCCCATGGGATGTCTGGTTTGCTGTCAGGCAGGTCTCCCTTCCATGGACTGGTAGTATTAGACTCACATCTGAGCCAGATTCTTCTGTTAACTTAGCTGTGGGTTTGTACTAGGTTGAAGTCAATAATCTTTTATTGGACAGGTTGTATATTAGCAAAGAACGTGTATTGGAGAGTCAGCGGCAAAATAAGCATCCTGGCGAGCTGCCATGGTGCTGAGCTGCTTTTCTTACCCCACACGTGGCAAACTTGGTCTCTGACAAGTGTGAACTCTTTGCTGGGCTGATGCACTGGATCTTCTCCCTTTGGACTTTCAGTGGGATTCCCACATTTTATACAACATATGGGCGAGGAACCTGTAGCTGGTGGGCTACCAATGGTGCATAAATTCATTTAATATGATTTTCTTTTTCCATGTTATTATTTGATAACACTGTACTTTGTGTTAATGGTGTGACCCGTGAGAGGTGTTCGAAAGGCAGGCTCGGCGCTGAGCCAGGGAGGGTTCTTCACCAGCAAGGAGCACTGAACAGCTTTCATCAAGTAAGACTTATTTCTTTTATCATTACTACCCCGCTCTTGTGAAATGAAGGCAAAAGTTCTGCATCCTCTCATCATGAATGAATCTTCTTGGTCTTTGCCTCCCAGTCTTTTGGAGGAAAAAAAAAAGCAGCTTCTGAACAGCACTCAACTCCGAGCTTTTTAAAAAGAGTTACTTAGCATAAGAGCAGAACATTTGCCTAAGAGGGTTTTATTCCAAGAATGACTTTTCATATTTAATTGATCTGTATTGTTCAATTAGGGAGATGTATAAAGCCCTCTGTTGTGCATGTATAGCTGGAAGTAGAAATGAATGAAATATGAAGTACAACAGAAGAGTCATTTTAAGCAGAATCAGCTCTTAGCAATGTACAAACCCGGATTTCAGTCCACGCCTTGGTACGCGTGAGTAAATATGAGTTGTGTAAATGCATCAGATCGTTAACTTTGACATGCAGATTGTTCTGAAGGACAATATTTCTTCTTATTCTAGCCAGAATTCAGCAACCTTTTTGTTCCAAATCCTATTTATAAACATTTGCATCTCCTAAATTAACGTTCAAACATATTCCAGCGTGTTACGCTTCTCCTGAAGCGGCTTGTTGGGACTTCATAGCCCCCCGTGGTTTCCCAAGCCCTGGTGTGATGTTGAGCGTGGGGAGCACAGCAGAGCACCCAGCAGCGTGACACCCACAGACATGGGTGACACGGATCCCACAGGGTGACACGGATCCCACAGGATGACATGGATCCCACATGGTGGCAGCACTGGACCCGCAGCAGCTTCGGCCCCAGCTGGGGATGGTGCATCCCGCATCCCACCTGGTTGGGAGGACCCGCAGCCGGCCTGGGACCTTTGGGAGCACACCCTTCTATGCAGGCCAGTGCCATTTGCAGGCTTTTAGATGGATGTTGGATTTTATGCCAATAACCGTAATCACAATTTTTACAGTGTAATTTTCTCAGGATTCCTAATTCTGAGGAATCCGTTTAAAAAAATGCATCATTTTTCTCCCTGACACATTTCCTTCACTGGCGCCGTGATTCTCTGTTGACCCACAAAGCCATTCTGCTTCTCAGTTTCCCCTTCATTTTTCCCAGCTGCTTTTGTACTCCCTGTTATCCATCTTTACTTGCACAGCCTGATGCAGCAGGTCCTCTTACATTTTGGCTGACAGAGAAGGTTTTTTTTTTGCGGCTTGCTCAGCATTACCCTCTCTCTGCTCCTTCCCACCTCCTTTGGTTTCAACATGAGATGATCGAGAGAACAAGAGGATTCCTCTGTTGGATCCAGCACAGTCAGACTTGCTGATAACTTGATTATTCATGAAGAATAATCAGAAATCAGCGCAGAAATCGGTGCCCACGAGCAGTGAGCGCACAGTTTGTGCGGAGAAGCTGTCCTGGAAAGCGCGTGGCACGAGGTTTCGTTTGTCGGGGTACAGTTCTACTTGATGTCTTGCAGGAGGGCTTTCTGGGGATGTTCGTGTGGCTGTTAAGGTTAGCTCAGTGTTAGTCCGGTCCAGAAATCCCCATGGCAGAAGAGATCTGCTGGCTGCTTTGCCAGCTCCATTTTTGGTGGGCATCAAGCGGGCATCTCTCGGTGGGCAGGGGTAAGGTCTGTGGGCAGGAGGGACGGGCAGGGCAGATGGAAGGCACCAAGCATCCTTCCCTCCCTGATCTCTGCTGCCATAGCGATATTTTCTTATTGTCTGCCAGCGCTTCCGACCATGAATATTAGATGAACATATCACACACTGTTTTACCAGCGAGGCAGAGATGGGAAAAATGGGTATGGAGCAATGCTAAGTGTAAAGCTGGTCTTTCCTAGTTCCTTTTTTGGCTTGTGTTGGTTTGAGTCAGAGTAAATGCGGTGTTTGATGGGTCTCCTAATTGCAGATGTAGGGGAAAAAAAAGCAGTAGCCAAATAGATCTGAGAATAAGGAGTGCAGAACATGGATTGACTCAGTATTTTCTCTAGTCAAGTGGAAAAAAGGAAGCCTAGTATGAGAAAGCTGGAAAGGTCAAACTAATTTGTACTTGTGGTGTGATAATGGGTAATACCTCTATTGTTTATGAAGCTTGCGGAGTCTTTCTGGTGTCAACCACTGTGGCAACAGCTGATGGTGATTTTGAGAAATTAAAAACGACGTAGCAACTGCTCCACCCCCTTCACACCTTAATCTGTTTTGGTGTAGGATTCCTCTGAAAAGTTACGTATTCTTTACAAATTAGTTGAAATGCATTTTTTTCAGCAGTTCTCTTGGCTTCGGTGTGCTGTGGCTGAAGGCAGGAGATCATTTTGAACAAAAAAAATTAATAGTGAGGTTGATAAGACTGAAAACCTGCCTGTGTCTTGCTACTTAAGCATTCTGTCTGTGTTCCCCTGTTTATTTTGCTGCAGTCTTCTCTGTTTATTTAGTAGAGTAAGTGGAAATTTTATCTGCGTGTACAGCTACTGCTATTAAAACAGGAATAACTGGCGACCTCCTAATGCCCCAAACTCCTCCTGCTGCCTCAGTTATTCAGGCAGATTTGCAGCGTCTTTTAGCCACTGGAAGTTGAGTGAATTTTCCTGGGATTCTGGTTTCTTTCTTGGGAGCGATGGTGCTACCAAACTGTATAATTTTCCATGAAGTGGCAGGAGACTGTATCGGGAGTCCCTCCTGCCTCGTGTACAGCAGAGAGCGTAGGCTCCAGAGGAATTCATTTGCTAGGCTTATCACTGAGACATTTAATATCTAGAATGATTTAGTATACCAAATTCTAGAGTTTTGGGCTGAATGTAGCTGCATCCGTCATTGTTGCAGAACCTTGACAGTGAACAAAAGGTGCTGCAGGGAACCATAAGTCATGCGGCGAATTAATGGGTTCCTGGCTTTGCTTGCTCAGCTCGGTGGAAGCTGGGAACAGGGTGGTCTGACCGGCCGAGGGCTTTCTGCAACGAGTGTGCAGGTCAGGAGTTGGCATGTCCTTCATCCCCGGGGTGGATATTGAAAGCATGACGGGCTGTGAGTGGCCAGAGTTTTTCACTTTGGAATGTAATTTGCTATGAATGACTTAAAAGAGGAGGGGGGAAAAAAACCCCCAGCTTGTTAGTTGTTAGGGGAGCATGATGCAATTCTGTTAACAATGTGGGTTTTTTTAGCCAACGTCCATAGGAAAAAAAGGATTTGACTGAGAAGGTTTCATGTGCTTTACGTTTTATCACGTCACACTGCAACAGGCAACTGAAAGCTATGAGCGCTGTATGTCCAGTAACGCTCACAGGCCACGGCTCATTTTTGCCACTGGAAAGGTGTGTGCGTTTCTAGGACATATTTCATAGAATCATAGAACGGTTTGGGTTGGAGGGACCTCAAAGATCATCTAGTTCCACCCCCCTGCCATGGCAGGGACACCTCCCACTAGACCAGGCTGCTCAAGGCCCCATCCAGCCTGGCCTTGAACACCTCCAGGGATGGAGCATCCACAGCCCCCCTGGGCAACCTGTGCCAGGGTCTCACCACCCTCAGAGTGAAGAATTTCCTTCTAATTTCTAATCGAAATCTCTCCTCTTCCAGTTTGAACCCGTTACCCCTTATCCTATCACTACAGGCCTTTGTAAATACACAGTAAAATGTAAAAAAGGACAAAAATTTGCTCATCTTCAAACGACAGGTTCTCCCAGTCTGCTCTGGGCTGATGGAGAGCTGTGTCCACAGGCTGCTCTGAATCTGCAGGCTGTTTTAAACCACAAACCTTTCCAAGATCCTCAGCAATCATCATGTTTTAGACCATTGGCCATAGGAAGGCTGCAGTCCCACATCTTCCTGGCCGTGATCTTGCTCTTTGCCACCTTTACCGGTAGATGAACCCGGTTCCTGAAAAGGTTCCTGTCCTCTTTTAGTTGCTGAGTTACTAGGCATGTTGAAAGGCAGGTCATAGCTGAGAAATCCGGGACGAGGAGAGATGATGCTCTAAACTGAGAGCTTAGTTCGTGCTGTGGTTTTTTGGCCTGTTTGCCGTGATCAGCAGCTCATGAAACTGGAGTTGTTGAGCACTTCATTGTGGAGAGCTGACTGTACGTTTGGTCATTGGCTCAATCACCCTCAAGGGCTTAGAAGTTAAACATACAGCAATGCTCAAGAAAGCAAATAGATGGAAGGTGGCACAGAGTGATTCGAAACTGCAGCTGAGTTGCACCAAGAGGGCTTCAGGAAATGTGCAGAATTGGGTAGCTGCTAAATACAGTCACTGCGTGGTTTTGGCCATGTCAGGCAGTTTTGTGAGCTCTAAACTTGAATTTCTGAAGTTCAGGAAGACACTGAATTGTTTGGCAGATTGATTCACTGTGCAGAGCATCTTTGAGCATGCAGAGCAGTTCAGTACATCCACATTTGCTCCTTGGTGGGGAAAACCCACCAGAAACCAGGTCACCTGCTCTCACCACAGGTTTATGTAGGAGCTGGAGATGCCCTTCTCCAGGAAACAAAACATCATGATAATATGATCTCTTAAAGAGAGAATGCATGTTTGAAACGGTCTGATTTAAGACACTGAAATGGTTATGTCCCAGCATGTTTTGAGTATGTTGGGATGGCATCATTGTGCAGCATGGCTGTGCTGTCAACTGGATTTGGTTTGGTTTCTGCTTCCCTGTTGACTTCACTTTGTTGATGGAGGGAGCATTGGTATTTTTGTTTTGTTTGTTAATTTGTTTTCAGTCTTGATTCTTTCCCCTTGAAGAATGATAGAATCGTTTTGGTTGGAAGAGACCTTTAAGATCATCAAGTCCAACCATTCCCCCAGCACTGCCAGGTCACCACTAACCCATGTCCCTCAGCACCACATCTCCAAGGCTTTGAAACCCCTCCAGGGATGGGGACTCACCACTGCCCAGGGCAGCCTGTTCCAGGGCTTGACAACCTTTTTGGTGAAGAAATTTTTCCTATTATCCAATGTAAATCTCCCCTGGTGCAACTCGATGCCATTTCCTCTTGTCCTATTGCTGCGAGAGCAAGCTTCAAGGTCAATCACTGTTTTTCCAGCATGCAAGTGTAAAGTCTTGACTACCACATGATTGGACTGTCTCATCTGCTTTTCTCCTTCAATCTTCTGGACCGGTGAAGTTAGAAACTTGACAGCATGTGGCAAAAGATGCCAACAATAGCTCAAAAATACCTTCTTCTGGTTTGTTCAATCCTGTGTAAGCAGGAGCTTGCAGCGGCGCTGAACAGCGCACGGTTGGGCAGCCTCGGGTGGGATGAACAGAGTCCTTTACAGTAGATGAAGTGGTACATCGGAGCTCCTGTGCCGAGATTACATGGAGGAGCCCGCTCTGCAGTGGCTGGCATAAACGGACAGAAGTGCAGCGTTTTTATTGGCGTTTATTTCATTACTTTAGATTTGCTTCTCTGTATACGCTTGGCCTGGACAGCCGCGTCTCAGAGGCTCTGCCTCCTCCGGAGCCGGCTGTGCTGAGCAGGAGCGAAGGAGATGGAAGGTGCTTAAAGAAACCACTTTGTCATCTCTTTGCTTTGGGAGACAAAAGGTATCGGAGTTAAAGAGGAGGTGGAAAAAGGGTGAAGAGCATGGGGCGTGGCAAGAAGACTTCAAAAGGCCAGGGGGAAAAAAAAAAATCTTCCTTTTCAATTCTTCATTTCTCTTCTGCTTGGGCTCTTTTGTCATTTACTGCTTTGGTGGCTCCCTTCACATGGTGGCTCATGCAATTAACAGTAAGAACAGCATCCCATAGAAGGCTGACTTACGGATGCTTCTCCTCTGTAAACACAATCTGAGGAAGACTTGCCAAAAAACCCGTTTGTGGTGGGTCTGCTGCCAGAGAGGCTCTCTTGCTCTAGAAGAGGAGGGATTGACAGCATCTAGCTGGACTGTCCCATTCCTTCATCCCAAGGACCCTCCATCCCAAGGACCTTCTTCCTGGCTGCCAAGGTGGTGCAGAGGGAAGAGGTTGTTCCTCCTGCCTGAAGAAGACATCTTGCGCAGGTGTTTCTGTTTAGCCCCAGGAGGAAGAGCCTTCAAATCTTCTTCTAAAAGCATTTAACCTGGCACTGGAGTGGTCTCCACATGGATGCAAGCCCCGGGACAAACCCTCAGCTGTTACACTGATGTCTTTTTCCATTACTTTGATATGTGGAGTAACTATACAGCTCTGTGGATCAGCTGATGCTTCCCGTCATTCGCAGTGTATCCAGAGACAGCAAGGCTACCTCTGACAGCCTGCTTGCTATCAGCACGCACTGTATCTCAGAGCTATTTTATTATTATGATTATTATTGTATTTTAGAACCATTACCTAAAATGCGGAATCGCTGCCCCTAGAAAAGTGGATTATCGTTTCCTGGATAGCTGCTTTTATTTCACTCAAGAAAATTTGATTCATATTTCTGAAACATTGCCACTAAACAGCTTTCTAAGCAGAGTTGCAGTGCGAGACCAAATTAGATTCGTGTAGGGAGAGGGGAAATATTGTTGTTGCAAGTGTCCAAAGGGGTTGAAATGAAAATAATCTTATAGATCAAACTTAAATTGAGTTCAGATATTACGGAGATAACACAGTTCTATACCTGGAGAATCCCATCTGTCAAAAATAAACTTCAGGGTCACATTTTAAAATGGCATTTCTGGTTCTGGCTCATCTAGCTTCAATCTCATGGCAGACCTGGGATGTCAGCCCCGTGCATTACCATGGCACAGATCTTGCAAAGTAGTTTGGGATTGCTTGAGTCAGCTCAATAAGAAAAAAAAACCAAAAAAAAATTAAAAAAAGAAGGTTGGGGGATGCTCTGCAAGGATTTATAAAATCCTTCACAAATTGCACCAGGCTGAAATTGCAGATGCTGTCTGTCTCAGTGACTTTTGAACAAGACTCTGAAAATTTAGGCCAGACTATAGCTAAGCCCAACATTTCCAAGAGAAGATACCTCCTGGTTCTGCGGTTTGAAGTAGAAGCAGTTGGAATCAAGCTTGAGAACTTGTTTGACCCTGCTTCCTGTAGTCTCTGAATGGGCTTAAAACATCGGGTCTTTAGTTATCCATGTAGAATTCTCCTTAGCTGGTTGTGTGCTGTTTCATTGCGGATGAAGAGCTGAGATGCACATCCCAAGATGATCAGAGATATTTAGGCACTTCAGTTTCCAGTAAGCTCTACCCAAATTCTTTGAATTTTAGGGTACTGAGCTATTTAAAATAACAAGTTTATGGCAGAGGAGAAATTTTAACACTGACTTCTTTTCTTATCCCCCGTGGATTGCATCATAGCTCAGTCTTATGCTTAAAATGGATGTAATTGGTTTTGCACTTGTGTCTTTGCTTTGGATCAGTCCTTCCCCACCACATGGGGTTCAGGTTCTCTCTGAATACTTGCTTTAAAACTACCAATACCTGGGACTGAAAGTGTATTTTTTAAAAAAAGTAATCAAATATGATTTAGCTGTCTAAAACATTATAAGCAGACCTAAGCGTTCACCTAGAAACACTTGACAATATCTACGGTAACATCATGTCACCCATTAGCATTGTGTGAAATAGAAAATATCATGCGGTATTTAAATCCAACTGCAGTGAATCCTCTGTAACTATACTGGCAGTATCTAAATTTAGTAACTAATTAAATTCCATGTAACAGAAGAATGCATTTCTCCATTGCAGTCCGCTTCCTGTAACAACAGAGATTATGTGTATTATCTGTATTTCTATTTTTATGTAATGAAGTATATTTTTATGTATATTAACTATATACCTGTGCTTCCTGAATTTGTACACCTGCATTTCAGCATCTCTGCTGAGAAGGACCTGGGGCCGCTGGGTGATGCAGGCTGAATGTGAGCTGGTGCCCTTGGATCTGGCCTGTGGCCATGAGGTTGGGGTGGGGAACTGTCACCCCCTCCCTTGGCACTTAATCCACATCTGGTCCTCGCTGGGAAATGGTTGCTGATGGAGGTGGTTGAGCTCAGGAGGCCAGGGACCATGCCCTAAGCAACCAGGTCTGGATTCATCCCGCGCAGAGCATCCTTCATCCACAACCAGAATGACTCTTTTCAACTGCAACAGCCATTTCAGGCATTTTCTTTTGCAGCCACTTGATGGACCGAGCCTCTGGCTGTGGAAGGCTCCGGCTTTAAGACTGTGATGAAATGAAGCATGTACCCAAGGATCAGGGCCAAACACTTTAAATAATTGATGGGCTGCTTTATTTCTTTAGCCTTTCTAAGGTAAACTGTGTTTCAGATGAGCATGGGCTGACTTAGATGTTTAGTTGCAGAAAAAAAAAAGCCCTTTGAATTGCACTGATTTCCCACAGGATTAACTTAGGACCAGAAAAAAAAAACTTCTTCAGCACCATCCTTCTTCCTGTCTCTCTAACCAAACACCTTTTTTTAAATTCTGTTCAGGTTTTTTGGAGTCTTTTGTAGGAAAACAAAAAGAATTCTCTTAAATTAGACATATAATCTGAAAAGGGGAAGGGAGGAAAGTTGTCGGTAGTATTTGTGAACTCAAGTTGGCCAGCTCTCCCAAGGGTGGTTTGGTTTTGCAGAGTCTATGTCTGTGTAAATTTTGTGTTTATAAATTAATAATAGGACTAGAATAGATGCGTTTCCCATAACACCTGCCAGGGCGTGTGAGACAGAGCAAAATAGAAGCATTGAAAGTTACTGACCCAAATACTGCGCAAGTTGAGAAGAAAAGGTGAACGGAGGCCAAAAAAGTAAATAGCAGAAGGAGAGGCAGCTAATGAGCATCCGTATCTTGATTGCTAAATGGTGCTGTGGTCTTGTGGACTAGTTTGTAGGAAGGATGTCATTTGTACAGGCGGGATATGGATGAAAGGAGAATTAGTTTGATGAAAAACATGCAGGAAATGTGTGTCTGTTTTGGATGGCTCCTCATATTCCACTTCTGCAAATGGCTAAATGTATTAGCTGCAAACAGGAGCATGGCAGTAATAGCGGAGGTTTTTTAATAATCCTTTTAGTCTTTGGGTCATAGTACGTATCTGAAAAATTCCTTATCCTTTTCTGAATCTGAACATGTTTAGAAATCATAAAACTGCCGTTGAGGTGACTTTGATGGCTTCGGGAAGGGAGTAACGTGATGGTATGTTGGTAGCGCGAGTGGGCAGGATGCTGATCTGGGAGAGCGTTTCCAGCTCTCAAGTGTGATCAGTGAGTAGAATCATAGAATCATTTAGGTTGGAGAAGATGACACATTGGCACAGACACCCGGCATCACTGGTCACAGTTAAGTGCCATAAAGTGTTCAATACTTTCCACACAATAATGACACAAAGATAAAAGCACCGTAACGTTTTTTTTAAGACCGGTATTCATAGCTGAAAATGAATTCCTGCTGTTGTCAACTCATTCATTATCCTCTGCGTGAAGAAAAAGGAGATCCGGCCTTCTGCTGTGAAGGAGAAGTCCCTTCATCTCCTTAGCCACTGTCACTCATCCCCTGCACTTCTGAACCTTATCATTTTGTATTCCAGGAGAAGATACCTCCTGGTTCTGCAGTTTGAAGTAGAAGCAGTTGGAATCAAGCTTGAGAACTTATTTGACCCTTCTTCTTGTAGTCTCTGGATGGACTTGATCCATCCATCAGCTGTCAGTAACTTGTCAGAGACCCTGGACACTTCCAGATATATTTTCTATGCAGGTCCTTCCAGGAGAAAGGAATATTGTGCAGAGAGGGCTGGGCCGATCACAGGCTTGATCCACTTTTGCTGTACTTCAGATTAGCCTTTTTCACCACTTGCAACCAAAACAGAGCCTAAGAATTTGTGATGGGTAATATTCGATCTGTGGGGAGTCTGTGGGTTTGTTTCTGTGGACAGACAAACGCTCCTAGTTCAAACTGGTTTGACAAGGCACAGAAGGGAGAATTCTGCCCTCCACTACACACATAGAGAAGGGTAGAACTTTCCCCGTTGCGTTTCTTCAGCAGAACTTGATGAGAATGGTTAGAGAGAGGTTTCCATGGTGAACAGAGAAAAAAATCAAATTTGAAAACTGTTTTCTTTTGTGTATTTGCTGCTATTGTTTTTAATGGTCACTGTTTTGCACGTTTAACAGTCATTATCTGCACCTTCTAGCTTGTGAATACATTTACATATTTTAAATCAACATTAGCAGGGAAAAATCTGTGATTTGCCCAGGGCTGCTTGTGATTTTTTTATTTTTTAATGCCGAAATGCTCAAGATATCCTCCAATGGGATCTGTCAAAAAGGTCTCTTCTAGCAGACAGCTTTGCTTATCTGATAACTTCGTGTATTGATTCCTTACATCACCTGCTTCTTACTCACTTTGGGTTATATTTCATTTCTTCTATTGTAAAAGTACAAAATGAAAACCTAGTAGCTGTTCCTTGCTTTATTTGTTTTTTTTTTCCCCCCCCTGTTGAAGCCTCGTGTAGTACATTCTTTGTCTGTTTACCAAGAACTTTTTCTCTGTTTTTTTTTCCTTACGGAAAGATTCTGGCTTGGAAGCAACTTTTAATACAGATTATTCAGAGCCTAACCGATGCCTCCAGGATGCAGATGAATTTCCAGCATCGCTTTCTGCATCTTTCCCTTGCAAAGCAGCTCTTGCTGCAGCCCGGCCCTACCTGTGTCCATGAGCATGACACGGGGACACTATGGCCACAGCCAGGGAGCCCTTAGCTCCTCATCCCCAGGACTTCTTCATACCTTCGAGCACTGGTGATGGGCCTGCCAGTATCCATCGGTTCTCTGTTTGACATCTTACTTGTTATTATTTTCATTCCCTTAGGGGAGAAAATGTCCCAGTGTCATCCTGAGAGCCTGTTACTCCTCTGTGCCTTTCTCCAGGCCATTTCTGTATCAGCTCCTGCCTGCTCCCTCTCGCTGGGAAGTGCTGCCTGTGCTTCTTCTCGCTGGAATCGCGCCCGTTGTTGCTTTTTTTGCATTGTTTCATTCTAGTCGTACGCTGGAACCCTGCTCTTGTTCCATCTCAAGTAATTAATTAGTCCAATTTCCATTTTAAATTGAACTCGAGCTCACAAAAAATTTGCCAGCCCTGCCAAAGTGCTGACATGTGTTCTCCCAGATATTTGTGACCAAAGTCTTTCAAAATAATTCCCAGATAGAAGTCAAGTATAGTGAACAGAACGCTCAAAATAATCTTAAGTGGCCCTGAGTATTTAGTTATGTTGATGAATAATGGAGAAATTGTTTGGGAGAAAAAACAAGATTATTTTTCACTTTCCTTAAACCCCTTTGCCAGGCTTTTGGTCTTGGCCTTGCTGCAGGAGATACTCAACATCTCACAAAGCAGTGAAATCTGTAGGTAAGGAGATACTGTATAATGTGATTAAATACCTGAACTGCTGCATGACCTCGAACCTTTTTGAGCTGGTGCCTTAGGGGCAATGTTACCCTCTTGAGTAGGTGCACTTCACCGAAGATGAATTTGAAGCTTTTATCCAGTATACGCAGCAATTTTCTGTTGCTAAGTAAGAACAAATATAAATAAAGTAAAATAGAAAAAAAGAAATTAAGTAAGAAAGTAAATTCTATTTATTTACATCCGACGTGTATCATCTGAAGGTGGTACCATCGTCTCTGTGCTCAAGATCAGGATTGCTGCTGCTCTCGTTAGGGGCTGTCCTTTCAAATGACTGTCACCGTGGTCTGACAAGATTTAAAACATTTCCTTCCTAAATATTGCCTGTTTAATATACATTTCTGCGAGATTTGACAAATGGATTTCTTCAGTTTAATGCAGAAGAGAAGCTGAACGAGTTAGTAAATGTTAATGTGTCCATGTTCCTCCTAGATAACTAGTTGCCCTTGGGACACTATCAATAAGTGGCATTTATATGATATTATGAATGTGTTAATTATGTGTTGACAAAATAATGAGTAAGCAAAGGTCAAGGACAAATGGAGTTTCCCCAGAAATACACAGCAAAGAGCTTCTAATATATAAGTCATTACCATTAGTGAATATTCAGTGTCATTCAAATTACGTGCATTTTTTTTGTTGCTTATAATTTTAGGCTAGAACATAATGGGCAACTTCAAGGGCTGCGCAAATGTTTTGCAACAGAATTTAGCAAAACTGTAGCAGTAGCTGAACTATATTTTCTACATACATCGGTTAACTACCCGGTGGAATTTGGGCTCGATTTCTTGTGTGAGATGTAACCTTGTGATGGTTTGGTTTTTTTTTTTCTAAATTTGAAATGAAGGAAATGAAAATGGGGCCATGCTGGCTATGAAACTGGTGAACCTTGAAACTCAATGCAGATCGAAACAAAATGCTCTTCGAGACTGTAAATGCCCAACTTTGCCCGAGTTCAATGGGCTGTTCATTATCAATGCACTTTTAAAAAGCCATGCTGTTAGCACGGTGGAGATTTCAGCCCTGGCTTTTTACTAGCAAGCCGTAAGGATAAATACCTTTTTGGCAGGGCCCCTTCCGAAATCCAGTGGGTTTTGTGACACAAGGCAAGAGGAAAACCTAGCTGATCAATGCAGCCATTAATTAGAAGGAAAGGTTCAGCCATGATTTTTACTTCTAAACTTTTACATATTGACATCTGGCAAAACAGTTAAGAAGTCAATAAGGATCTAAAAGTTACTGTACTGTTGAGTTGCTCACTGAGAAACAGCAATTAAGCTTCCGCTGTCTCCCAGGATCTCCTCTCGTGGGTGTCTAGAAGCATCTCGCTGCTAAACAAGATGCTGTTCATATATGAAATATTCATGCCGTGACATCAAAACATGTTGCATATTATTTCTGTACGGTAGGCTGAAATTAGATTCACATTTTATTTTGCTTATAAATGCCTGTCAGAGTTGCTAAATCAGTTTGTCTTTGCTGTCTTGAAATAGTGTCAGTTTGAATTTCCTTCATGCTGCATATTGTTTTGGGCAAAGACACGTTACTTCTCTATTCAAGATGGAGAGCCTCATACTCTTTAAATAAAGGTGAAAAAGCCCAACAATTAAGATTTCTAAAAAAACCCCAAACTTTCTGGAGTGGCAGCTTGGACCTCTTTTAATGTGAGGCAGAAGCTACCAAATACTGATGCATCGCGATCTTTGCTTCCCTCTCCATGCAAGTACCGTGCATATGGTGCATTACACATTATTTAATGTTTGTAGGGTATGTAGCAAGACATTTGGGAGTCTAGAGCTGGTGAAAGTAAAGATTAGCTTTGCGTACCAGATTATATGAGTTCCTCAATACAGCTGAGGAAGGAGGAGGCAATTTCAGCAGGTGCAGCTACCCTGCAAGTGTTAAGCTGAGGTGGTGGATGCCTGGTCCACGAGACACAGGCGTCTGCATCCTTAAGCCTGGGTCAGTGGGGCCGGGAGGAAATCAGGGCAGAGACTTGGTCCTTCCCTGTCTGTTAGCTGTCTGTTGTGGTGGTGGCATGACACAAAACCCAAAAGCAACGCTAGACTCCTACAGACCACGCTGTGACATGCCAAACCATCTGACAAGGCTGTGACCTGGCCCTTTAAATCGGTAGGCAGGGGAATTAATTCACTGTTAGCTTTTTTGGCACTGTAATATTGCATTCATGCATAAGTAATCTCATCTTAGTTACCCTGTTACTAAAAAAACCAAACCAGCTTCTGTCCCCAGTCTACCAGACATTTGCATTAGAAATATCCCATCAAAGTTCCTACACATGCTGGAAAACATCTATTATTTCCTTCCCTGCCTCTGTCCTGTGTTCTTGTCACCCAGCCTGTGCTTGTGGCTTCCCCCACCTGTGCACGGCCATTGGCTTTGCTTCAAGGGTCCGTGGTTTTGGAAAACAGTTCTCAGAGGACACTTTCAGTGTGTATATTTATTTATTTCTTTACTTATTTATTTCATTTCTTTAATTAAACTCAGCTTTTTAAACTTTAACCTTCCTCCTTTTCTGCCCGACTGCTGAAGCGTGCTGCTGAAGTTTGCAATGCAAAAGTGCCACTTTCTTGTGATTTTTCCCCTGGATTTCCCCGGGTCTTTCAACATGATTCTTTCCCGTTACTACCAGTACGTTTGGTCAAGGTATAGTCAAGGGACTATAGTTTGTTGATGTTGCTGTTTTCATTCATTGAATATAATCATAATTAATAATACAGAATATTATATAAGAATATAATTCATTTCATTGGATATAATCCAAACGAGCACAGCAAGTGGGGTATCAGTCCTTTGGATTACTCTCAGCATCAGCTCGTGGGATCCCCAGCAGGGATCCAGTAGACCCACTGACCCAGTTGGAAGGATGCAGACGCCCGTGCCCCATGGAACCGGCATCCACAACCTCAGCTCAACACTTGCAGGGTAGCTGAAAATTGTCTGATCCTTCCTCAGCTGAAATGAGGAACTCATATAATCCAGATGCAGGGACCCAGCACAGCCGCTGCCAGGCGTTTGCCCCCGTACTGGGGGGTAGTGGGTGCTGCCCCGCACCCACTGCATCTAACTTGGCTCTTGTGATTTGTCTCCTGCTCTGTACCATGGTATCTTTTCAAGATCCCTGAAGCACCTGTGTGCTTCCTTGGTGTGCTCCCAGTTGTTTACAAGGACCTGCTTTTAAGATAAAATCACATCCAGCCTCGACAAAGAGCCTCCGTGCTGCTCTTTTTGAAAAGTGAGGCTCTCATGATGAGCTTCTGCATTTTCCATTACGAGAGACTTTCCAAAGAGGTTTGGTTGTTTTTTTTTTTTTTTTGACTGATTTCTTGATAGCTGGCAATCTCCTAAATCATTTCTTATACAGAAATTGTTCTTCAAGGTGTTTTGCTCTGGTAACAGCTGCCACCAAGCTTGGTTTGTCACAATTTCCAGCCTATGACTTGGTGTCTATAGGTCTGGCCTGAGGGGCTGGTGTTGTATTTCTTGTTCTGAAATAGTGGGCAGGTCACCTCATTTTTCCGTGCCTCTGTATTTTCCTGCCTGGCTTTGTTGTTTTTTTTTTTTTTATCTATTCCTTTGGGGTCCAGTACTTTGAGCTTGAACAGTGTGGCTGACCTGAGCTGTGTTTTAATGCAATGATAAATAGTTAATTTTGGAGGTTTAGGTTGACAGCAAGCCACCTTGGAGCGTCAGACTGCGAGACTTTGGTTTCCTTCTATAATCAGATAAGGAACAGATATTTCCTGTAAATCCTCCAGTAGTGTTCAAGTCATACCATTAGAGCATTAAGCCAGATACATGACACCCAATTTCAGCGTAATTCCTGAGGAAAAAAGTGCATTATATATTTTTAATGGGCTTCCCAGGACTTATTTTGTTCCTTCCTGATGAATATGAATTCCAGCAAGTTCATCTGAATTCTGACCTTCAAATACACGAAGGCTGTTTTTAGAACAAGAATATGGTCTTTAAAATTACGTAGTGTCCATGTGAATGTCTTCCTCTCCTCCCCTAAAATCCCATTAGAGCACAAGAATAGAACTTTTGTAAGCGTTCCTAAAATTCAGGGGTGTATTTATTATGAACTACTTGCATCTTATACAAATACTATTCATGTCAACCTGACCAGTACCGACCTTTTCTTTCCAAATGGCTTTATTTGGATTGTGTGCTGCATAAAATATCGCCGCTTCTCTTCATCTCCCTTTCTTCTGATTGCCAAGTAACGTCAAGCAGATCGGAGAAACTTCTCATAATGTGCTGGGTAGCTCTCTATAACAGCCTTTCCCAAGCACCTTGGTTGAATAAATATCCATTGAATAACTGGAGAATGCATTCATATTCTTTTTATTTTGATTTATGTTCTGTCTTCCTATCTGTGCATCTTCAAGAGTAATTGCCAGTTTTCACCTCCTACAGAGAAAGTACAATAGAGCTGAAGAATAAGTAAATGTGCTCTGTTTCTCTTGCTCTCTTATGTAAGGGAACCTTTATATTCTTACCCAGGCACACGCTAATAATTTGCAAACTGAAAATCATAACCTCATTCTCCACTGGACTTGCTGTAAAGAGCTGCTCGTATGCTTTCTGTGTTCCCTTTCCTCGTGACGCTTGCCAGCGGGAGACCCGTACATATGGCCCATTCCCCTTTCTGAAATAAGTCAGCCCAGCTCCGATGTAGTCAAGGTATCCCAAACGAATACAAAGGTTGGAGCCAGTATGTTCCCTATTATAGACATCATATTCCCATGCACTGCTGATCTGATAGCAGCCAGACTATATGTCATGCATTTTAATGATGCTGCCAGTGCAGCGTCTCTCAGAGGATTACTGCACCGTCTCCCCGTGATGGGTGGCAAGTTCCTTTCTGTCATCTGATAGAGGATGCTCTTAGGGGTGACTGCAGCGTGAAATATCTCTGCATGTTGGTAAAACAGCGCATCCGATTTGAAAATGCTCTGGAAGCGCTGGCTGTGGCTGCTCTGCAGGGACCTTTTCTTAATCGGAACAATAGTGAGGTCAGTTGGGTGCAGCAGGACTTTTCCGTCGATTAGTTCAGTCATAGTTGTAAAGAAGCCGTATGTAATCACGCACGTTTAACCCGCAGGTTACGTGGCCTAGCGCAGGCTGGGTGACCTGCAGATCATATAGCTGATCATTTCTTACTTTGTAAGCAAAAAAGATTAATAGGGATTTCCAGTTGAATGGTCCTGTCTCATGCATCCAGGTTCCTACCTAGCTAGTAACCAAACCGCAGAAGTAAAGCACTTGTCATCTGGACCACCATGCCTTGGTCTTCTACCTGACCCTTCAAGGAAATGAAATCAGAAGGACGCTTTGCTTGTGGGCCTTTCCTTTCCATATTAAGCAAAAACCAAGCTCCAGGTGACCCGATGTGCTGCTCACAACAGGTTTCTTTCCAACTTTCTCCTTTCCTGTGGCCACGAACATTGGAAGATCTCACCGTGTGCTGGTGGGCATCTGACACGCCCTGTCCCTTCCTCCTCTCTTTTGCAGACTCCTACATTTGCTCTTGGTTCAGGTCTTATCTGTAGCACCAAGACACGCCAGGCTTTGGCTTGCAAGGGTGTGGTGTAAAAGCTGTGACGTGGGAAGAATGTTCCCCTGCTGGAAAGTATTTTCAAAGCTATTGGAGCATTTGTTTTGGATTCATAAATTACTGAAAAAAGAGTTGCATGGTTATCATTTGAAAATAACAGCTTTTCTCGTAACAAAATGGCGTGTGAAGTGAGCCTGCGATGATTCTGCATCTTTGTGACTCCCAGCAGGGAAACAGTCGTGAGGAAATTATCATTCTACTTGAAGTTCACCATCTCTGAGCACCCTGCAAATCCTAAAGATCTAATTGAAGGATGCATCCAGTGCTGCTTAAGTAAGAAACTCCTCCAGGTTGTCCAGTGTTTATGCACTTCCCTTTAGATCTATTCGTGTACCAGATTTGTGAAGCTTACGTATGTCATTGTGGGGCACTAAAACCTCATTCAGAGAGAATTGAGACCTCAGCTTCTAATAATTCTTCTGGCACTATTTTTATATCTATTGAGGAAATAATAAAAATGCAGCCAGTTAGACTACCAAACCGTCTTCTTTTTTGCTATGTGCAGTTGTAGTTTTAATCAGTACATGCCTTAACAACCCTGGGAGGAATTCCTTATTTCTGTTGGCACAGCATGGTGTACTCTCCCTTTCCACTTGAAATAACTTTTCTCACTAGTTGCAGGAGGAAGTTTGAAAAGTTTTAATTATAAAATGAAACAGAAAGGGTCATAAAGCAGAAGGCCAGCAAAAAATAAAATCTCAACTCTTGCAGATTTATGTTGAAAGGGACTTTAAATGGTTGAGGTTGGCTGTGATGCTCTGAGTGCTTATACCAAAGAACAGGTTTCTGTGCTCTTTCCACACTGTAACTGCCTAATTTGACACTGATTAAGTGTTAAATTATCTGTCCGAGTTCGAACTTTTAGGTCGGGTGCATTTAAGCAAAACTGTCCCGTCACCTGAAGCGCTTCTCAAAATCCCAGCGGCTGTAACAGCAGGGTTAAAATCAAGACTGGGTTGAAGTTTTGTGAGCACAGGCAGGCTGGCACACCGAGCCTAGGAGCTGCTTCACGTAATCCCAAATCAGCAACGCACAGGCACAGAACAGGTCATAAAACCTATGCTCGACACAGGCACTAATACGAGGAGAAATCAACATCATTACAAGGTCAATGTAGCTAAATTGGCATCCTCACTGTATTATAAGAAAGTAATGAGAAACACCTTCAGCCTCAAACAGAAGTCAATAGAAAATCAACAAACGGCTACCGCAGACATCCTTTTTTCTAGCAGGAGCTGGGGACAGCAGGCAGACGCTCTGGAATAACACATATACACACACGGAGGCAGGCACAACCTTCAAGCAAAGGACAAACATATTCCAGTAAGCAGCACAACCACCCACTGCTGTTATTTTATGAATAGATGGTAGATTTGCCTTCTGGATGTTGGTGAAATAATGAAAGAATCCCGGGATTTTGAAGGCGTAAAATTGCAGACAATTTATGTTTATAGCTGTAGACGGCCACACAAGTGAAACTAAATTGAGTGCCGGATGGAGCTAAGAGGAGAGGGAATCAGAAATGCAAGTGGAAGATACGGTTGGAGAAATTTCTCTCTCCAGAGCTAATCAGAACTAAGTATCCCATTGCCAGCAGCATGGAGAATGTTTCAGATAACGGATAGAGGTGGAAATTATGTGGGATAATTACGTGGGAGATAACAGCAAAGCCTGTGTGTGCTGACTCCGAAAATTGTTACCTCCTTCCTCCCTTTGTCACCCCAGAGTGGGGTACCCACTGCCAGGCGTGATGCAGGACGTTACGCCCTCGGAGGGTGGGGGGAGAGAGCTCAGTGGTTAACTGTGTGTAATACCCAACTTCTAACTTAGTATTCAAAATGTAATCGCTCTAATTTGCAATTGTAAATCTCCCGTTATCAATTAATTTACATTGTACAAGTAACCATCTGATTATCTTTGTGCCTTGCTGTATTTACACTGCAGTGTAATTCCACGTTATTAGCAGGTAATTGCGTATAGTTATTTGTGCCTTGTAAAGAAAGTGATGCACCTATACGGAGTTAAAATAATTGCAGTTGAGAGCAAATCTTTGGACTTTTCTTGCTTTTTCGATGTGCCTGGCAGTTTCCACGGCCAAAGTTGCTGTTGACTAAACGCAGTTGGGTCTCCTTTGGTTGGCTTTCCGCAGGCTTAGGCACGTGGAATTGCATTTTGCTTTTGCCCTGGATTCATTGTCCACTTAAAAATATTTCCTCCTGTCTCCTAATACTAACCTGCCTCTCCTCCTTGAAAAGAGAATTTATAAGAGGATAGAGGGCTGGGTCCCTCGAGTAGAAATCCCAGCGCGGTGAGACAGTGACCTCCGTTCTTGGCATGGATGAATGCTTTCCGTGTAGCAGCTCTAACGGAAAATATTACCCTATTACAGTAATATCTACTAAGGGTGTGCTTTATGAATGCCATCAAGGGCAATGGTGGCTTTCATGTCCAGTACTAGTAATGGTAATTTTATTCCCCTTGCTGCTCTCCTCACTCCCTCAGTCCTCCGTCACCCCACTTAGAATCCTTCTGATGCCAGACTTCACAGTCACAGCCCATTTCTTGCTGTCCCATCCTCCAGCCCTTGTCCTTTTAAAAGAAATAAAGTGTTTTCTGATCATTACCATAACAGAGAATCTCTGAGATCCAGTTAGGGGCTTCTGTCCCCCCCTGACACGTAGCAGAAAGGATACCTTGGGTTTATAAGAGCTCTGGGAAAAGTCTTTGCTTTGTTAGGCGTGCTGCGAGCTGTCTGCTGGGAAGGGTTTTGATGGAGAAGGGAGATGCCCCACACTGCTGCTCGCTCAAGGCCAGATCATTAGCATTTGTGTTTCTCTAATCTGAAGATCTGGGAGAATATTTGGCTTCACAAAACCACTTTGAGTGGCATGAAGGACAGTATTATCTCATGGGATAGTCTGTGTCTCCTCTTGGGCTGGAGCTTCTGGGTGCCTTGGTAATGAAAGGTTTTTGCTTTGCTTTGCTGGCTAGACCCCTGAGTTTAGTAAAGGATTTTATGTCTGCTCAAGGGAGAGTATCTTTTTGCTTCTTATTGCTGCTTCTGCATTTAACAAAATAGCTCCAAGCCATAGAATCATAGAATAGTTTAGGTTGGAAAAGACCCTTAAGATCATTGAGTCCAACCATTAACTTCTTATATGACACAACTGTCAGTGTTTGGTTTCCAGCAATATGTAAAGTGATTTCTTTTCTCTTTTTATTTATAGGATGGTGGTTCCACTCCTCATCTTCCTTAAGCCTCCCATTTCTTCCCAGGCTTTTACTCTCTTTTGCCATGCCACTGTCAGATTCACATTGTCCAAAACGTTATGCCATAGCAATCATCTCATTGCAGGGACTGATGGAGAAGCTCTGAGAGGTGCCTTTCCTGTTCTGCCTGAGTAATGGTTGGTGGCATCAAAGCCACATTTCAACCCCAGTCTTTTTCCTCATTTGGCATTTCCCCATCCCAACGTTTTCACCTAGGTCATGTGGAAGGACTAACACCTGTTGTAGTGGGTCTGGCTGAGCTGGTTTTCCACGTAGCAGCAGTATTTTGTGCTGGGAGTGAGAAGGGTGTTGGTAACACACCCGTGTTGTGACTACTGCTGAGCAGGGCTCGCACAGCACCAAGGCTCTTCCCAACATTC
>VZZY01015260.1:16349-363964 GCA_013400335.1 Eurystomus gularis | reverse complement strand
GGGGTGATAGAGTGGCTTGGTGGGCACCTGGAGCTCAGCCAAGGTTAACCCACCACATCTGTTAATGATATCACACCAGATACCAATTCAGCAGGGCTGCCAGGCAGCCCAGGTCCACAGCACAGGCTCACCCATGGCCCCGCCTTGCCTTGCCCAGCTGGGCACAGTTAGGAGGGTAAGAACACACCTGAAGCAGGGTGGGAGGAGATGGGTCTCTGCAGGAGTTTATTAAAGAAGGTGGTGAGGGAGTTTTCAGGTTCTGCTTGGGGGAGAGCAGACTGTCTGCTGGATCTGCACCAAGGAGCAGAGCAGAAGAGGCTCCCCAGGACCAAGGAGCTCCCCAAGATCCAGGACCTGCCCTTGGTGAGTTGGCAGAGGGCTCTTGGCTGCAGGTCCCACTGCCGTGCTCAGGGAAGACTTGTGCTGTTAAAAGGTCTTTGTGAATTCTAGAATATGGTGGAATAAGACTTCTGTTTGAAGGTAGTGTCTGCCTTTCTGAGGATTAAGCAGAGAATTGGGTAGATTGCTCTGGTCAAAAAGCAGGGTTGGGCTCTATATTCATTTGTGCTTCTGCTAAGCTTTTTTTCTCAGACCTTTCTTTTCTTTACCCTAGTATCTCCTACACAGCTCCCTTGGTGAAATGAATGCTATTATATAGATAATACCTTGGCTTCCAGCAGTAGTGAGCATGTACCTGGAGTTAATTACTGACTTGCTGCTTAGTGTCCTGCAGACAAGCTGCCGTCTTCATTGATATATATAAGAAACGTAAGTCCCGATACAAGAATTAACAAACACAAGGTGCTGAGAGGTCTCCAGGTGTGTTGGTAGTAGTAGTTACTACTATGTCTGTGGGAGAAGCCTTGTAGCTAATGAGACTCCTGTGAAACCCTTTGCATGCTCTTGATCTCTGGAAGGCGGTCTATAATATCTGCTGTTTTTCTCATGGATGTAAATAAGGTTTAATAGGATTAATTTGTATTCAGAAACATCTAGGAGCTGGGCTCTCGCTGACTCATTGGGGACTACTTTAACAGTATACTTGATGTTTATTTGCATGATCGGGTTGCAAGGCAAACACAGCATATAGTGGTCAATTAAGGTCTAAAGCTGGTGAAAACCTTAGAGGATATTTTAGTTAACTCCTCAAACTATAGAAAAGGGCGATGAGATGAGTATTTTCCATTGTTGAGCTGTAGTAGCTGTATATAAAGGGGATTTATTCTATGCAATGTAGCTTTACAGCTTTTACATTGGTGATTCTTGTGTTTTGTTGTTCCTGGCGCTTCCTTACGTGGTGTTTACTCATTCGTTCCTTCTCTTCTATTACATATATTTATATTTCGGTGCGTTTTAGTAAGTGTATGAAAGGAATACTGAAAAGAAATAGGAACAGCTTATCTAATGAATAAGCTGCTAGATAGTTTTCTTGTCCCCCACCTCTTAAATAACAATTTTTTTTTAGGTACTTGGCCAAGTCCCTTGTGACTTAATCAGCTGCTCAGAGCGCTGGAGATGAATGGCCAGGAGTTGTTCCTCAAATAAACCCCCTGACACCCCTCACTCCTACTTTTGAGACAGCCCAATACCAACCATAAAGTGCTTAGCCTTTGAGGATTAAGTCCTATCCTTAATGTCGTACAGATATTACAAAGTTCACGTTATCAGCGTTCGTATACAACTTTGCAAATAGCAATGTATGGCTTCTGTAGAGGGGAAGTTGGTTTTGGTCATCAAAATATGCATAAAATGTCTACAAAGCCAGGTGAAACTCAGGCAGCGTTTATGTGGCTTAGTCCCCGATAGCCTTACCCCATGGAAATACTAATTACGACACAGATTTCAGTGTATTAAGGGGTTTATGACCTGTATAAAAAGCCAAGTCAAACAGCTGGCTACTAAATGATTCAGCGTATTGATAGAATAATGACTTTGAAGATGGAGATATTGGACTTGACTCTTTTAAGAGGGGTGGGGAGGGGAAATGCATCAGCTACGCTGGATTCTAGCTGGATCACAGCAAGACCCCTAATGTTACATGCCACCTTTTTGCACCAGATTCAAGTAGAATTCAAAGTAAGAGAGAGGCTGGATTGTGACACTGATGTAAATTTTACATTGTGTTTTTAGTATAGCTGGCTAGAAAAGAAACCTAGAAAAATGTGCTTACTTGCTGAATGCTTAGGCTTTTTATTAAAAGGAAAAACCGTAGCAATTATTTTGTCAGGAAAAACAAATATATTTGATGAAATCAAAATTCTACAAAATGTCTGTGCTCCTTAAGACATCTGTCGAAGAATTTTGAGCTGCCTTGCTTTAATTTCACACTTGCTGGCCAACTTTGTTGCACTAACAATAGAGACTTCAGAGAGAAAGCCAGAGTCCAATTTATGTAGATGTAGCAAAACTGGTTTGTTACTTGTTTTTTTACCTCTAAGCTGCACTTGACCCAAGGCTCTAGCTAAATAGGTTTCATAAAAGGTAACTGTGATGCGTGCGCAAAGGAACAGAACTTCAATATCTGACAGTTTGAAGCGGATGGTTCTCTTGAAGCTAAATTTTTCAGCAGGTTTCATGTGGGATAGATATATAAAGATACACACAATATATTTATGCCCTCTTGTGAGATATACACAACGTTTTATACCATCTCAGAGCTCTCATTTTTATGCAGAAGCGTATTTACTGAAGTACATATGTAAATAATTTTATACTTTCTATGTATACCTTGAACTTTAACATTCTATATTAGACGCTTTGAACATCTCTTCTTATTTTCAGTTCTTTCCATGTTATGGGGAAGTTGGTGCTTCCCTTTTGGCTTTCAAAGCATATTTTCACATCACCCGTCATGGCTGGGCAGCCACAACAAATCTGTTTTACTAATAATAAACTTTTGGTGGAACAATGTCGTGAACCAACTGGCTGTTTAGTGGTGGAGGCTGCAGTTAAGGAAGTGGAGCTGCTGGGAGGGGGTCAAATCCTGCTCCAAACTGTTCAGTCTTCCCAAGCACACGTAGTCAGGAGCTGGGCTGCCTGGGGGGCATCTGGGAACTGGTGTGGTTGTAGACCTTCACTACTGGACTGGGGACAGAGGCTGCAAGCTGGGAAAAGGTGCTGCCATTTAAAAGGTTTCAGCTGCATATCGGTGAAATGGAAAACACGTGTGTAGTTTTGGAAAATAGCTACTGAAAGCTTCTGAGTTTAGACTCTCGTGAGCTCTGCTCATCCCTCTCAGTGTCTTGGCCAAGTGTGAATGTTGGTACTTGCTGTTAACACCAGCCAAGCTACAGTGTTGTTTCCACTCAGCTATCGCAGGTTGAAGCTTCTTCCTATTTTTAGTGAGAAAGAAGTTGTGAGTTTATATTCTTTTTTCTTTTTTTTTCTTCCATAAAGCGCAAGTATTTTTGAAGATCGGTTGTTTGCATTTAGAACCAAGCATCCTTTTCTTTTTTTATAGTTTCCTTTTCTGAGATCCTGGATGCTTTTCTGTTATCGACAGGACTGAAATGTAACTCTCCTGCAGCCAGCTCAGACCCCCAAATATCAGTGGGGTCAAAACGTGATCTAGTGATGCTTTACTGTGCCCAGGATCAGGTTTGCTCTTCCAGGTGTTCTGCCTACACTGTTGAAAATACAGTGTGGTTGGCTGAGTCTTTTATCCTGGTTTTTGAGTTGCCAAGTTCCAGTCTTGACCTTCACAAGCAGGATTTTGTCTGCTCTTGTGGGGTGACTTGTGATCCTTGAGCAGGTCTGTCTGTGGCTTCCAGCCCTACTCCTTTCCTTTGATCTCCTTCCTCTACCCTGTGGGCTGCATCAGCTTAAGAGACCGTCACCCCATCAAAATGAAGCTGCTGGGAGTATTAGCCTTTGAAAAGCATGTCACCGCTAATGTGCGCTTTTTACTGGAGCGTGGCCTTGGCTCTTGCTTGAGTTTTGGTGTCAGGTGCTAACGGATCGAGGCAGGAGCACCTGTTACTCAGAACAGGGAAAAACCGACCAGCTAAGAACCAGAAAATACTGGGCTTTGTATTCACTGTCACATAAAATGGTGCTGTTAGGAAAAAGACTGAAGAACTCGTCAGCCTTTTTTCCACCTCCACCTGTGGAAGATGATGTGCTTGGCTGATGCTACGTGGAGCACTTGCGTTAACAAACCTGGCCTGCTTCTTCTGATGACACAAATTATCTGTGTGTAAAAACATAGTCTAAAGGCATGACCGTGCTCTGACAGGTCAGCAATGACACAACCTCCTGCTGACGCACTAATTTTAATAGCAAATTTGTTAATACTTTTAGATTACCCATGACGTAGATGTAAGGAACAAGATCCACGTGTTTGGGTTTTTTCCCCCTGCGTCCTGTACGTCTATTAATGTAGTCAAACTAATTATGTGATTAAGATAAATAGGGGTTAATAGTGGAGAGGACATCGTGGCAGAATTGATGAATCTGAAATAGGGGGAGATTGTTGAACGGGTATGTTCTCAGCAGTAGAGTACAATGAAGGGGAGTGATTTATATATATATTAAAAAAAAAAGGAGGATTTTGGCAAATCCTATGCTTATTATATTTCCTTTTCTCTTTCTCTAATTTCCCCTGAAAATAATACCACTTATTCACAATGCTGCTGCAGTAGTTGAACTACTGGAAGGAAAGGAGGAAGAAAGCTACCCATATAAATTACTCCTTGAGACCTGTTTTGACAGATGTCAAGGCTGGGTAGCTTTGCTTGTTCCACCGTTGGTATGAAAACGGTTTGGTATCACTGGGACACAGACTAATAGCTTTCTGTGCTTCTGAATGTGGATAGATTACATTGCAACAGATTTTTTTCTTTTTTTTTTTTTTTCCTAGTCATAACCTAGTGCCTCAGAGAATAAATTGATAAAATATACCCTAGTTCTTCTTGCAAGGTGTTGCTGGAGGAGTGGGAAGTTAAAGGGGACGAGTAAGAGGTAACATGCCTGCTGGATGAAGAACACTCACCGTCTGTTAGTGTTTCTGTTTAGATTTAGGAAAACCAGTTACAAAATTAGTCGAAATCTGAAGGAAGCAATTTGCGCCTGTACATTAAGCTCCTCTGATTTTACAGTTAGTATTTAAAGCGTGCGCTGGATGTAGGTGATATGTGTATGTGACCTTCAGTGACATCTGTCACTTCAGAGTATTTTAGTCGTATTATTCAAGGCTTGCTTGTTTTTATACTTCTTAAGAGCAGAAGTATGTATAACTTGTGCATTAAATAGATGGTGCTTAATGAAATGATTTTCTGGACTTGTGTCTTCGTGCACTGCTTACAGTTGTCACGGATGCAGGACAGTCTCATCTCTGTCACTTCCATGACATGTACTCCTGAAGTTGATTTTTGGATATGAAGTTTTTGCTGTGCCTTCCTGGTTTTGTTTCTGCTATTAAGCTTTTGCCTTGTACTCTGCTTTATTTGCTGTCTGTTGCTACTAAACACTTTTAATTTTGGATGTATCAATTAGCTTCATCAAACTGATAATTCAGAAGGAGTTTATCGTAGAAAACTAAGATTGCATTTTCAGTTCTTCATCATTCTTGGGTATTTTATGAATCCTTTGGAAGAAATGTCTGAGATACAATTTCATACCATGGGTTTCTGATTAGTGATGGGATTGCCCTGAACAAGAAACCTTGAAAGCTGTTTCCTGGGAAGTGAGGTTTATGGTACCCCAGTTGCTAAGGATATTCTTCTGCACTTGGGACGTTTTCGTGAGGCTTTTGCTGTTGCTGTGTATAATATCCATTTTATTACACTTGCTTTTCTTGCTGTGTGCTGCTTAGAGAAGACTGAATTAGTGTGCTCTAAAAATAAATAAATAAAATGTGGATAATTCTCTGCTGAATATTAAGGCTGCGAACTATTGGCAGTTCATGTATCAGTTTCCTATTCTTTATCTACTGTATATAAACATCTTTTTTAGCCGACTGTTAAGGTCAAGGTGGCTTTTTTGGGTCCTGCTGCTGGCTTTCCCCAGTGGCATCCAGGACTTGCTAAATTGATTGTCTTAAAGATTGATTATACAACAATTCTGTTTAGTTACAATTCAGCATTTTTTTTTAAAGGTTTTTCTCAAGGCACTTAAAGTAGAGCACTAATAAATGGAAATACAACAGCGCATGGGCTATTGAAATGTCAAGTCCACCCCTTCACTCCCCAAGACTTCAGAGAGCAAAAGGTTTAAAAAAATAAATACTACTCGTTATGTCGAGGTACCCTTGGGATGGACAGGCTTGTGCTGGCTGTGTCTCTCCTACACCAACCACCCCACGGTGTGTGTTTGTAGTGACAACCTGCAGGGTCCGTGGGGACTTGATCATCCAATGTTGCAGGCTTGGTGGGGTTTTTATCGTGATATTACTGTAATGTCTCCTGTTCGTCTCACCTAGATCTGTGTTGATTGAGTAGGGCAATATAAAATCAACTATCTTATTCATACTGTTGCTTTTTTATATACAAGAATGGGGGTAACCACCAGGTGGTGTGTAGTTTGGGGTTGGTGTGGACGTGCTTGACTTCCAAACCCTCTGCGGACTTCATGGATCTGTGTGCTGGCTGACCTAGTTACGTAACAGCAGTTTTTGTAAGAAACCCAACTTAGAAAGCAGAAGACCTTGTTTTTTGGAGAACATGGTGTTGAGGGAGTGTGTGGGCGTTCTGAAATGTCTTCTGGTTTGCAAGGACAAGGAACAAATTAAAAAGAAGAAAAACAAACAATTTAATGGTGATGGAGCTGTAGCTCTAGCAAGGATAGACTGTGGGCGTACATCCATTTTATCTTGTTGCAGAAGATTATTCTTCAACGCAGAAGGTCATAAAAAGCTCACTGCTGAGTATTAGAAGATAATCTCAGTAAAAGTTTGAAATGTTTTACTAGCAGTAAATATTTAAGGCCTTTATTTACAGCAATCAGGGGACTGCGTGGAAACATACCTTAGCTTGCAAGCAAGCACTAAATTGTCACCTCAAATAACTTAATGGTAAAATATGCAAAATTAACCCTCAAGGTTGCCAATTATCACAAGTTGTGTGGACGTTAATTAATGCCTGGTTTATTTTTTTTATAATTGACCTTTCTTGTTTGCTATTTTGTAATTGGTTGCAAGCGATTAGAGATATTTGTGATCACTTGTAATTTTTGCTTCTGGCACTTCAATCCCAGTAAGAAAAGATTAATATAACAGTGTGATAGGAACAAGAAATGAAGGGGAACTAATGGTCCCCTCCCTTCCTTGGTAGGCATAGCCTGTTAACGTCTGCTTGCTCTTTCATGCAAAGAATCACTCGAATGTGACACTGAACAATACCCTTTGTGCCATGTCCTTCAGCCGAGGCAGGCTTTGGCCAAGTAGAAACTCGAAAAGGAGGTGCAGAAATAAGTATTAGAAGATCCCGTCTGTTTTTGTCAAGGTGGACTCTGAGAAGTCACCAGCAAGCAGTGGCTCACCGGCTGGTGGTGGTTTGGAGAGGTCATAGAATGGTTTTGGGTGGGAAGGGATGACCTTTAAAGGTCATCTACTCCAACCCACCTACAGTGAGCAGGGACATCTGCAACTAGATGAGGTTGATCAGAGCCCTGGCCAACCTGACCTTGACTGATTCCAGGGATGCAACCTTTGTTCCCTGGGAAAGAGGAGTTAAGCTCAGGTCTTGTGCAGCTTTAGAGCTACTACATGGGCTCTTGACTTCTCATTAAAAATAAAGAAGACTACAAACCTGCAGCTTACAGTGATGGTGAATAAAATGTGGTTGTGTCCTTAGTGAGGAGCTGGTACAACCCCTTCTGTTGCCTGGCAAACAAGCTGTAGTGAGCTGCAAAGATGTCGTTTTATCTTGGTAATGAAAAAACCACATGCAAAAAACCTGTGTCTGAAGTGAATTTTCCCTTTGTCATCAAAGCCTGACGTGTTCAGTTAAAATAACCTTTGGTAAGTGGCTGGGTTGATGCCCTATATGCAAATGAGCAAAAGATCTCTTAATCAGCAGTTTGGAGAGACCGGAGTATCGCTCACAGACAATACACAGCAATTTAATGTGTTTTATTAGTTTGCATTTAAAGTAGAAAGGTGACGATCCTCTGAATGCAGTCTCCTCTAGTTATTCTGGGTTCTTTACTGAGGTACGCACTCTTCACCTGCACCTCTATGGGAAAATAGCTTTGAAAGAACATCTCTTTCAAACGGGAGCCTCTTCTCTGTGTACAGTCAGTAAGTAGTTGTTCTGAGCCTGTTCTGATGGAGCATGAAAGCCCATTTTAAGTAATAGAAGACCATTTTAAGGGTTATGTAGCTTACAGGTTCAATTTATGAACCAGCTGGTGAATCACTTTGAGATTTCTTTTGACAACATCTCCAAAGAATGCTGGTGTCTAAAGATTATTTTATTATCAATATGCAGTCATGCAGGTCAATGTTCTTTTCATTTGTGAAGCAAATGGCCTTGCAAAGCCTGAAAATCCAATATAAATGTCTAATGCTCATCCCTTTCTTGATGAGACCAAGGTATTTTCCTACCTCAAAATAACACTTTGAAATATTTAATTTTCCCCTTTTTTTCGGTTATAATAAAGCACACGGGATCTCTATTTTGACAGCATTTTACTTTGAAGTTAAACCTGTCAAACCCTGGGAGAGCTATGGTGGTGATTAGGCTTTTTGAGTTCTTCCTCCATGAGAGAGATTACACTTGCAAAACGCTTTTGGCTGACTCACTAAACAGTGTTTAAATGCGCAGGAAATGCTTCTGTGACAAATGTGTACTGGATTTATATTTCAGCTTCAGAAAACTGTGTCTTTTCCGTTTAGCCCTCATAATCAATCTATTGTGTTAATAACAATGTTTGAATTCATGAACAGGAGGCAAGCCAAGGATTCAGATGTTACTGAGGAAGAGCTGCACCCTGTCTCAGCTGCAGCTGGTAGATGATGCTGAATAAATTGTTGGGTTCCTGTTGTGCAAGACATGTGCTTTGGCAAGGAAATCATGGCACTGATGCTTGTCTTTGAACCACTTGCTTTTTACCTGTTGCTACAGGTAGTAGAACTGGGTGATACTTCAGAGTTAGTGTCTTCTGGCTTTCTTTTTTAGAAGGTAGCAGAGCCCGGTTGAGGACAAACCTTGGATGGGTGTGGGCTTTACTCTGAGAAATGCCCTCCAGGAGCAGGAATAGGGACAGTAACAGGAGCAGTTGCAGGGAATGTCTTCATGAAGCCTGGTAGGACTGCTGGGAATGGAAATCATGGAATCATAGAATGTGTTGGGTTGGAAGGGACCTCTAAAGGCCATCTAGTCCAACCCCCTCCTACAATAAGGAGGGACATCTCTGACTAGGTCATGTTGCCCTGCAATAAGCAAGAACAGGTTCAGAAGCACTCAATTGTTTAATAACCTGTGTTAATAAGTCTATAGGCTAGCAGGCTTGTGGCTCACGCATTTCTTTATCTTGTTAAGTGAAGAATATTGTGTTTATAGAAAGTGAAATGTTTGAAGGGTACCAAGTTTCTGTTAGAAAACAAGCAGGTAAAGCTCTTAAAATGTATGTTGGGGATTTCAGATAAAGACAAATCTGCAGTCTGAGGCCTTCTGAAGAGCCATAGTTTGAGAGCGGAATGAACCAGAGAGATGCAAAGTCTTGTAGTTTCCTGATTTAAGCTTCCTTTTAAAACAGGGGCTTTGGAAGATAGGACAAGACTAGTCTATGGTCTGGCACTACAGTGCCAGAGTAGGCTAGTTTGATAAACCTAAGTCTGGAATAGAGCTAGGGACAATAAAAAGATGAAAAAAAAAAAAAATCAGCAAATGAGTTGTTGCATGTTTCAAGTGACCAAGGGAAAATTTTCATCTGGGGCTTCAAAGCCTGCTGCATCAGTAATGTTCCTGCCATCAGCCAGGCTTGATTTCCTCCCACAGAGAAGTGCCGTCACCTGTACTGAGCAGTCTTGCCTCGTACAAGTACTCTGAGGAAAGATGCATTGGGAATGTCAGTATTTGCATATTATGCTAATAAACATCCAGGTGGGAGATGCACCTCAGCTTTCTGTAGGATAGCTTCTCTCGGCTCAGTCTGCATTAGTGTGTCAACACAAACTTGGAGTGTAACGTAGGGATTTCTGATGGCAGCAGACGAGATCAGCTTTTCTTCAGTGCTCCCTGTTGCCAGCTCCCAAAGAACTGCCTCCACCTGAAAAGCAGAATTTTTTTTTCTGTGCAGTTACACAGTATTTCTGTGAAATGAAGTGATGCCTCTCTATTTTTATTTTCTATCCTTCGGTGTGGTTTCTTCTCCCTTGAATTATGTGCCGCTCCTTTACAGAAAATGAAGGTTGCACAAAACTGAATTTATTTTTTTTAGGTTTCTTGGAACTTAGAGCTTTGAGAACAAGAGGAGTGGTGACTGGGGAGCCACATAAAAAGAGTGGTGTTGCCTTTTCCTTTTGGAGACAACTTCCTATCAGTGTTCTGAAGTTTTTTCAAAGCCTTCTGTTGACAAGGGATGCAGAAAATCCTGAAGCTGTTAAATTCAGATTTAAGTGTACTCTTCCATAGTGTCACCTGGGGAGGGAGCACTGTCGTTTCCCTCAGTACCCGTCCCAGGCTGTTCTTCACTTGGGATGAAGGTGTGTTTGACTGGAAGCTCTGGCAAACCGCTTCAGGCTAAGGGATGTTTTTTATTATTTAACAAAATTGCTTGGGCACTGCTGAATGTTTGTGGGTAATGTCATTTAAATGCTTTAGGTTTTCAAGCCTAGAAGTCCAGGTTCGGTGCTGCTTGGGAGGGTAACACACAATTACTTTCATCACCATCTCAAACAAATGACTGCGAAGAGCAACGTTCAGCCTTTTTCAGTTACTATGAGATGAAATGCTGTGCCAAAAATAACACATTCTGAACTTGCCTGTTCCCTGGTTTTCAAGTCAATACCTCGCTGCTAATGCAAAGTGTTTTAAGAAATTGTCCACAGAAGTATTTCTGTTGTTGGAAGCTGAAATTTCTAACGGATTTGAGGAGGTACGTGCTGCTGGTTTGATCTGTTAAGTAGACGGAAGTTGTAATGTAGAGGGGTTTTTAACCAGTCACCTGTTATTCTACTCTAAAATTATTTGGTATCCGAAGCATTCAGTGGGCACATGAGGGATCAGAAATCCTGCTTGAGTAAGTATCTAACCAATGTGAGAAACCCCAGCAGAAGCCAGCAGTAATAGGCTTAGTAGTAAGTGCATTTCCTGGGATTGTGGGAGAAGAGAAAAATGAAGATTGGATCCAGAGTTTCCCACGTAAAGTGCAAAAAACCCCATCCTAGCTCAATTACGCACACAAGCATGACAGGAATTTAAAAAACACACCACCAAACCCAAACCAACTGCAGTTCTGAAGGTTGTGTGACAGGTGTTTTCTAAGAAACCTCTCTTCAGCTTTGGCTCTCTGCCCTATATGCCCACAAGTTCAGGGATGCTTTAGAGATGGATTGGCAAGTATAGAGAAGATCGGAGTTTTCAAAGTAAAAACTGGAGGGTTTTTTGTTTTCAGCAGCAAGGGATGGATTTGTAGGTGTCTAAAAATATGTAGCAATGTTGGTGTTGGAGCATTTCTTAACTTGTGCAAGTTGTTCTCCTAAACTTTCTGTGACTGAAGTGATAAGTTGAACCGTTACAGTAAATAGAGTAATATTTTGATTGGTATGAAACTCTTCATTTCTTGATGTCTAATTAGCGTAGCTCTGAATGTCAAATATTTATCTGCTCTACCCAGCGCTGTGCTCACTTCAGTGGGGCTCCATCTGGTTCTGCCTTCCCTGAAGCCTGTTCCTCTACGAACGAGCCTGCCCATACTCAGCACTGGTGCTGGATCCCACCTGTTGCCCATCAGGTCTCTTGAACTGGAAGGCAGCTCTTCCCTCCAGCGAATCTGAGTGGCAGGTAGAGCTGTGCGAAACCACAGATGAGCCAGCCTGTGATGCCTTCCACTTTGTGAGCATAAATCTGGAGCGCAGGCTGAGAAATGTCAACCAGGTCCTTACTAAATACCGCTGATTGCTTGTGCACGGTACAGATTTGTTAAATGAAACCATAATATGCCTGTAGACTACTAGTAATGTTAATCCTTAACACAAAATCTCCCAGCAAGACTGGTAAGAGCATGTGGTATAGAAGATTTTATCTTCTTGGGGACTTGGCAGACTTGACTTTGCAGGGTGAGGTCCTCTGGTTGTGTCCTGGTTTGAGTTAGAACCAAACCAATTCTGTTCCAGTGATTTTTACTTTTCATCTGAGTCTCTGCTAACTAACTGCACTTTCTGAAGCTCACAGCGTGTTTTTGCAGACAGTGTCTGCTTCTAGCAGTGGTAACGCTTGATGTTGGAGTTACTACCAAGGACTGGTGTGTGCAGACCAAGGTCACTGCGAACTCGTGTGTACCACATTGGGGGGTGCAGAAAGGGAAAGGCTGTGCCTGTGGTGAGAAGTGGCCAGGACAGGCGACCCTAAAGTGACCAACAAGGGATTCTATCCCATATATGTCATATTCAGTACAACGCTGAGGGATCGTGAGGGTCTCAACCCTTCCATTGGGCCTTCTTTCTTCTGTTCCCTTCTCAGCCTCACCGCCCTTCTCATTAAGGGCTGATATCTGAGGAGGACCCTGTCCATTCTGCTTTTGATCCCAATTTGTGTGTTCCTGAACCCAGCTCCTGAACCTGCTTCCCATCAGTTGCTGAGCCCAGGCTGGGACTTTGTCTGTGCCTGCTCCACAGCCTCAGTGATGATGGTGATGTAATTGCCACTGGGGGACATTGAGTTTGATACTGGTTTTGTATATATTCCATTTTATTATTATCTTCATTAAAGCTGTTTTAGTTTTCTAATCTGGAAGCCTCTCTCATTCCCTTCCTCTCCCATTTGGGAGGGGAGGAGGCCAACAGCGATCCATAAGTCTCTTTCCCTTATCTTCCTCTATGTGAGGGGAAAGAGGGGTTAACAGGGCATTGGTTGTAGGTCTGGTGGACGGACCCTGGACCTCAACAGTTGTGTCCTCTTAGTCTTGAGTTATAATAGAACCTACAACCCTTCAGTTGGAAAATAGGTGACCAATGTTTATCTTTAGGCCAAAATGTCAGACTTTTTTTGTGCCTCTCCTGTCTGGGATGTGTTAATAGTGCAAAAAAAAGTTTTATTTCATAGTATGTTTTCATTATGATGTTCTCCCAATTCTACTTTCAGAAATATATCTTCTGTGTCTACCATATGTATTTTGCGTGTCCGTAGCTGACTAAACATGTGAAGCTATAGGATTAAAAACATGTATTAAATGGGTTTCCCATTGTTTTTCTGGTTTTCAGAATTTGATTAGTGAGGAGTTTGGATGAGCTAATGGTTATACTAGATCTCCTTGGGAAACACCTGTGGTTGAGCTCTTTCTTTGGGATTTAACTTGGTTATCCACAAAGTTGCATTGAGTCAGCAGCGCTGGGGGGGAAGCTGGTGATTTATGCCAGCTTTGGGAGACCAAAACCACTGGAGCAGTGGGGGAGTATGGGAATTTATCATGAAAGGCTTCTGCAGCTGAAAGTTTCAGCCCTTAGTGAAGTCAGAGTTGAAAAAAAATAAGGTTCAAGCAGTCCCAGGTGGAATGGCTGAACTCCAGCACAAGAATGGGCAGAGTCTGCAGCCAGCAGTGGGCTGGGGAATGGTGCATCATGGCTGGGGGCTCTCAGAGAAGGAGACCTCAGAGGAGTAGGGGGGAACTAAATCAAGCGGTGGAAAAATTCTACAGAATATCTGCCCAGTTTACCGCTTTTATCTCGTGGTACTTTGAAAATAACAAACTAAAAATAAAGACAAAATAAGTTAATGTGGATAAGAATTAATTCAGTGACTTAAAATACCAGTATAACTGACTTTGCCTATGAATTTCTGCTTTCAGGTGTTGGAAATTTGACTGAAGTCTACATATCATGCACTGGAGAAGGTAACAATTCTTTAATACTAATTTTGATTCATTGGTGATACAAATTTCTCTTCTTTCTTAATGTCATTGTGTTGAATGTCAAAATCTTTTGCATTCTTTGTGCCTTAGACTAAAGAATCTGCCCCTTAGTTGCTCAGTACGCTGACAGTGGGTTTTATTTACTTTCTTTAAAAGTATATATCAGAAGTCTGCATTTGAGTTCTTGGAAGATTTACAGAAAACAGGGAACAGCTTGCCTTCAGAAAACTGCTTTTGTAAAAGTACCCTTGTTTAAAAGAATGTATATGACTTAATGAACCTTTTACAAAAGGGTATTGATAACTTGTTATTAATAGTGGTTTTCTTTCTGCTTTGGCTCTTAGTTTTCTTGCCAAGACATTTTCAAAATCGGTGTTTAATTGCTGAATGATTGACTCTACAGTTGAATTAGCCAAACAAACCTGTGGTGCTTCTGAAACTCAAATTTTCTTAATGGCATCTCAGCTTGAATGTCCGAAGGAGTATAGTTAATTGAGAGGCGGGGAGGTGGGTTTGGTCCTATGTATCCTGATATTATCTTGCAGTTTGTTTTCTCTGTGTGGTGTGTTGGTTTGTTCTGGTGGTTTTTTTTCTGGAACATCATCAATTAGGAAACATGGATTTAAGTGTGGAATAATTGTCTCATTGGAGTATCCAGCTATGGTCCAGTCAAGAGCTGTGCCTTTCTGGCTGTACTTTCCCCGGCATCCCTATTGTATTGCTTTTGCCCTGGCCCAAAACTGCCCTGCCAAGCTTGGCTTCCATGGAGTCAAGTCTCCACTGATAAAATTGCTACCAAAGAGCAACAGGCTGTTAAATATGAATTATGTTCTGTTATCTCCAAAGGAGAACAAAACCTTTTCAAAGCTTACAATGAAACATTTAAAAGATAAATGCCATCTTCTTTCTTAGCTCTAGACGTTTTTGCCCCATCTGCTCTGAGAGGTTACAGATAAAAATATTTAGTTTCTTAATTTTCCATTCCTTGGAGTAATTCAGAAGTTTCTCCTTAGTCCTGGGTGGTGTTTACAATGAAAACTGAATTACTGTTGTAGATCAGGCAAACTATTCTTATTCAGCCTGGGCCTTCTGGAATTTGCAAAGCTATTTTTGTGTGATGTTTTGCAAAGACAGTATGATAAATTTTGTGATGTATCGCTTTCTAGTGGTCTGAAGAGAAAAGCTTATTTCTTAATATAAAAGATAACTTTGAATAATGGACTCCTCATCCCTTTGGACAGTACTCCTAAATTAGCCTCGAAGGCCTTTCTCAGGTGAAATCTCGTTTTCAGATTCCCCGTAGTAAAAAGGAGGTACTGATACCCATTTCATTTAGGAAGTGTTTTCAATCTGCTGATGAAAAGTACTTTGGAAGAGTTAGGCAACCTTGATTAATTGAGCCTGAATAAGAAGTGCAGGATCAAATCTCAGGATATTATTTTTAGGCTGCAGACCTGTGTTCTGCATTCCAAATCCTTAGACGCCGCTTTGATAGCAAGTGTGAACAACTGGAGTAGACAGCTATATGCATGCGAGTAATGGCTTGCAAATGCTGACACCACTATAGGCAGGAGAATGGAAATTGCTTTCTGTTTACAGCACAACCTAACTATTTGGTAAACAGTTCTCATTAGCAAGAATGTGATCAGAATTTGTGTTAAATGCCTTAATTCTGTGATAGAACCAGCGTGGCATTTGCAATGAAGTGGTATTCAAAAAAGAGCGAAGTGTGGATGAGCACTTAGCAAATACGAGTGCTTAGAAGATCGGTGATGTGATGTGTGATACGTAGGTCTGATAACAGGACCACAAGCCAGAATTGTTTCTGAGGTGTATGGGAAAGGGGAGTCAGAATAGAGAATCTGATGGAAGCTGCTGAGATGTCCTGAGCAGAGGAGTTGTACCAATATGTCTAAAATCTGCCCCTTGATGAGACTCTTGGCCAGCGGCATACCTTGTGATCCAGCCTTGTGCTTTCAAAGAATTAAGCACCTCACTCTTCTTGGGAAAGTGAAGGGTCCCACATGTTGTTCTTGACCAAAGTACAGTTATGGGGACTGCACATTTGGGTTTAATACACATTTCAGCTCTAAGGGAGGGAAGGATTTTCTAACCCATGCTCCTAAGCAGCATGTGGTCCTTGATAAGCCATAAGCAAGACGTAGAGGAAGCCAAGCTTGGGGTTTTGCTTCTGGTCTAGTGAACCAGAACTGGTTGTTGTTTACGTAAGTGTCTCGGTAAGTACAGATTTGAAAGGAAACATTTTGTGCATTGCAATAGTATAATTATTAAATTCTACTTTATTACCCGTCAAGCTAATTAAAACAGCTACAGGGTAACAGTCATCTTGGAAAGCTTGTAGCATCTGTGCATTGTATTCAACAACCAGGCTTACACTGTAATTTTAATGAGAAATATTACCAGCGGAGTGTATAGTTGTGCTGGAGAAATGTCCTTGCCTGCACAGCAGCACGGAACGTGCTGGGTAAGAGCTCTAGGAAAGGAAATTATGATGAATAAACTTTCGGCCTCAGTCTGAATAGCAGTTAATTATGGCATGGTTTGAAACTGGGGTCTTTCTTCTTCCACTGGCATCCAGCACCAAAGTGGTGGCTTCCCGTTTGCTTGGTGTGTGAATGGTTGTGTCTTGTAGCGGTTGGCTGCTTGGAGCTGGAGAAGTGCCGCTTACTCAGTGTGGAAACTTGCTCTGCTGGAAGTGCTGTGGGCCAGTGTGTAAGAGGATTACTTGGATAGGGGCTTACTGCATATTGTTTTTAGATCACTCCTTCAAAGACCCCTTGAAAATTGTTTGTGATCTCCAGGCGTCTCTGCTTCTCAAGATCTGTAGGAAATAACTGTCCTTCTTCCCAGGCTCCTCATTGCCAGATGTCAGCCACTGTGTTCTCTTACTCCTTCCCTAGTTCTCCTCTGAAGATCTGCTAGGTCCTTTCCTCCTTTATTATCTCCTGGTTCCTTCCTCTTTCTGTGCACCTCCTGCGCCTCTGACAGCCCTTTCCTTAGACACTTCCTTCTCTTACTACTTGAGTCTCTCATGCCACCAGCACTCCCCTCTGCATGGAAAGCCCAAACAATTAAAACCCAACCAATTGTTCTGAAGTAACTTGAAAAACTGAATTAGCAAAATTGCCATTTTATGGTGGATTTAGTGGTGTCTTTTAAAAGATGAGCAGTCTCTGCTCCTCTTGAAATTGCACCTCAGAGATAGTTTTCTAATTTTACAGCAGAATGGAATGAAACCTTTTTGACACATATAACATGGATTATAATTGATTATTGCAGGGCCAGCATTTTGTTTGAGAGCTTTCCTTTTTCTTATGTAACCGTACCATTTGGGATGGAGTACTCATGACTTGACTTGTCTTCATAAGAACGTGATGAATACGAAAGCACCAATCGGACACTTGAACTTATAATAAAGTTATGTCAAAAATCACGGGCACCTGCCCAGATCTCTTCCTTGCAAGAGGGTTTGGGAGATGAGCTATTACCTGGAGATGTGCCTGGTTTCAGTGAGAGCTTTCTCTTGCAGTTGTGCAAAACTTCCAGAGCGTATTGTCTTTCAGAATGCGTGTGAAGAAGACGTGTTGTGTTCCCCGAGTGGGCTTATGGGGCTGAAAATCACACCGACGAATGCCTGGTAAGGCAGCACTGCCATTTATTTATGAATTCTGATGCACAGAATATTTCTGCGTGAAGCAAATCTGCCCTTCTGCACTTGTTTGATATTGTAGAGATTATGGTGGCCTTACAAGAAGGTTAAGATGTCATGAAGTTTAACGTACTCTGAAAACAGTCCTGTTAAAGCCGCTGTTGCTTGTGATTGATGATGCAGGCTATGATGGTAGTTGTAAATCTTGTGTTTGTGTGCGCAAATTGCTATTTTCCAGCCTTTTCAAGGCTGCTAACTTTATCTTATGGTGCAGCCCATATTTAAGGATTTCATGTTGCATTAGCCTTTGATTAAGGGGAAAGTAACTTTGATGATAAAATGCCACTGACAGTGGTTCTGTGGCCTTGGAATAATTTATCAATCATTCTTCATGACTGAGAGCATATTTTGGACATGAGGGTCACCCCTTGAGGATTAATTTTCTGAGATAAACAGCTAACGGCTGTTGGATGATTATGGTCAAAAGCAATTATTATGGGATTTTTAAACTGTTCGTTACTGCAGTAAAGAGTCACTAAGCTGAATAAGTTTTAACCCATTGCTTAAATAGCTAGGTCAAGATGCATCAGCCTTGATTCAAAGGAGTTGCTGAATGATAGAGTTGCTGACACTTCTCCGCTGCCTTCTCTGCCAGAGGCAGATCCTGGCAGTTCCTTTTGCCTATTTTGCCTTTTTTTTCCATATTAAGTGAACTTTCTGCACCCTTTGTTAGCAACTAAAATAGCAAGCTGACAGTCTTATTGGAGTCTCCTGTAACTAGCAAAGTAAACATGTATTTTCCAGATATTGTGAAGAACATTTCACAGCTGGCTTGTGTATAGGTGGGTGTCGCTGTCTGCTTCTTATCCTCTGGATTTCAGGTTTCCTTTCTTCTGTCTCCTTTTTTTTTTAATTTCTGCAATGCTGTTGTCAAATGAGCTTAAAAGTACATAGGAACTAAAGATAAGTATATTGTGAGGATGATTTCTGAACTGCTAAAAGATGGAGCCTTCTCATGGATGTAACAGCGGTAGAGTCTGAGAGCAAAAGTGTCTCAGATAAACTACTTCTAGCTAAAAAAAGGGGAGGGGAGGGCCTCAAACAACGAAGATATAGGTAGCTGCTGTCAAGCACTACTTAAAAGGAATGCGAAACTGTCTTATGGAGGGATTAGTGTGTTGAGAAATAAACTGCTGAATCACTGGAAGCAAGCAAGCAGTAGAGTCTACAGGCTCTGCAAAAAAATAAAGTGGCTGCTGTAATTTAATTAAAATCACAGTAGGATTTGCAGTTTGAGATGGTACATCCGTCATCTCATATCTCGAGGTGGCTGGTGCCTTAAGGGATATTTAAGTGAGTCTAGAGCTCCTGAAAAATGCTGGAATGACAGGTCTGGAGTGACAGGATTCTCAGTTTACTCACAGAAGCATTTTCCCCAGCACACCTCTTGAGTTTAGGCTGCTGCTTGATCTTCACGTTTTTGGCACTTTTTAGTAGATTGCTAATCTGAACCAGGAGTTGTATTTTATCCTACAAGAGGAGCACCATATGCTTTCTTGCAGATAATCAATTGTTAACAAGAGAATGTTGAGGATAACGAAATTTAATGAGATTTATGGTATGTAGTATCTTACAAGCCTTGTGGATATAGGCTGGACTCCTAAAAGCAGCTTTTTACAGCTGTACAAAGGGAGGACAATGTGACTTCTGGGCTGCTCAGCACGAGAACCACGCCTGGGAGCCTGAAAGCAAGGCCGCGGTGGAGAGGTCATATCTGGCTGCCTTCCACTGCTTTGGGACTTGCAAATCAAATATGTTAAAGATTTTTTTTCTTTTAATTATTTGAAGATATAGTAGTCATGTTTGAGTGGCTGAGTGACAAGGGAACTGGAATAGCCTCCACTCGCTTCATCAGTGACATTTGTGGTACCAGTCAGAAAAAGCCATAAACACACCCATAAAATGAGCCCTGTCCTCAAGGGAAGAACAAATCAGGTTTGAGATGAGTATCAATTTAGTCAGCTTAAACTGCAGCAGTTTCATTTTTCAGTAAGCACAAAAAGGATTTCATGCTACAGGTAGAACAAGAGGTATGGCAACAGTTTTGAGCATTACTAAAATGGCTTCTTTGCCATCAAATCTCAAGTTAATGGCTTGAAATGCCTTGAATATGCCCTTAGCAATTTTCAATAGCATCAATTAACATTTAGGAAATTAATTTCAGACTACTAGAATATTAAACATTTACTTTAGAAATGTAAATGAGGCGTGCCAACTTTGCCTCTCGTGCCCCTTAACCCAAATATTCATAAGGCAAAAAAAGCCAAAGTCAGCTAAAGGTGTGTTTTGATGCTGAAATGATGAAATATGAAATGATTGCTGCCAGTTCTGATACTGTACCAGCATACTTAAGTTCTTTGCTCAAATTCATGGTGCTGGACCACTTTGGCACTGAAAAAAAAGTGATACTTCTGGCTAGAAATTAGGAAATCCAATGTCTGGATGAAACAACAGAGCCTCTCTACCCTTCATGGTTCCCTGTGGCACACTTTATGCTTTTTCCTATTTTTAAAAAGATTTTTTTCTATTTAAGTTGTTTATTTCTAGGGAATCGAGGTGCTTCAGGAAATCCATAATTAGGTAAAATTAATCTTTGCTTTGCAGATTGAAATATTTAGTCTAATCTTGACTAGAACCCAGTTGCGTCACCCCTTTATTGTTATCAATACACATGATTCTGCAAAAAGGTATTATTACTGCATGACTTCCTCCAAGGGTTTGCCTGGTCTCTCTTTTCCCCTGTTAGTCTTAGGTGTGCGTTTTCATCCCTTCCCCAACAAAGGTGCTTTGACAAACCGATGCCTCGCTTCAAAGGATCGATCTGCCAGTGGAGGGAATGAGAAATATTCCTTAGGGCGAATTCTGAAATCTGTTTTGAGTTTTGATTCTTGGTTTCTTGTATTTAGTTAAAGTTGGTGTCTTTGAGAAGGAAAATGAATTCTTTTTGTTTTGCTTAATTCATTCAAACTGACCATTGTATGTATTTACACCAGGTAAGGAGGCAAATACGTTCTTCCTAAGATGGAAACGTATCTTTGATTTCAATTTCTCATAATCCTATTTTCTTAAAATGATAGAACTTTTAATGTAACACGTTGCAAGTTTTGTTTTCATAGAATAGCTCTGTTGAGAAGGGACCTATAGAGATGTAGTGCAATGGCCCTGCTCAAATTTTTCTAGGAAAATGTTGTTTTAGTACTTATTGAGTGGCAGTTGTCCTCAATACACCATGTGGCATAAAGGACTCGGAATATGACTCATTTTTCTGGTCTCCAGTATGTAATTCCTTCTGGTCTCTCTTCATCACTTCAGCTCCTTTGCCACTTTTAAATCTTTTAGAAGCTATCACTTTAGTCTCACAGCTACTATTTTCATTCTTCTTCACATAAAACAACTTTCCATCAACTCTTTCCTGTTACACTCTTACTATTAGGTCTGTTTTTTCCTTTGTACTTCTGACCCATTACTTGTGAGCACGCAGCAGCGTCTGTTGGTTGTTGCTCGCTCTAATGTACTTATTTCAATAACTGCCCAGTATTAGTATTTCCTGAACATGGAGCTGTACAGATAGTGAACCATATTTCATGTGCTACTAAAGTTAATGGGAATTTGTATCAGCTTTGCGGTGCCTTGCTTCAAAGTGGCTCAAAGATCTCTTATTTCTTCATTTTCTTCTTAATCTTTGTTCCTCTCATTCCACAAGAATTATCACAATTCTACCGTATCGCTTTGATACGTGAGATGTTATCTTCGGCACAGTCCTTGAAGTCTTTTTTTCTTCCACAGGAAGCAGACGGGGGAAAAAAACTTTTCATGCTGAACAGATGCGTCCTGATTTTCTTTGTTTTTATTTAGGTTTTGCCACAGTCTGTTCTCCTAGAATTAAAACACCTCTTCAGAGGCTGATGATTAGAGCTACCTATCATCTCCTCCTGTAAAATGTCACTATAGCATCTCTTTCACGTTGTCTTGATGATCCTTTCAAGAGGTGCAGAGTGCTGAGCTGCAGTAGGTTGTGCATTTGGTTAAGCCACTTGAATGTGAACTTTAGTTTTTGCCATTGATAATCTCATATCAGTAATTCTTCATTTTGATACTGCTACAAGAATATATTGTTCACAATTTCTTATTATACAGTAATGTATAATTGATGTCCCCCTGCTCTGAAGTGTCTGAGGCTAGGCTGGATGGAGCTTTGAGCAACCTGGTCTAGTGGGAGGTGTCCCTGCCATGGCAGGCGGGTTGGAACTGGATGATCTTTGAGGTCCCTTCCAACACAGATAACTCGATGATGATTCAATGATTCTGATCTTAAACTTTCCAAGCTTTAACATTGAAACATGGCTTGCATGCTCCTGGGGCCAGCTCACATCTGCTCTGACTCGGCACAAACTTGTTCCGAGATCAGCCGATGTGTTCCTTGTTCCCACCAGTGTATATGAAAACCCACCCTAGTTTCTCTGTTGCTTTTGCCTTCTCATTGACTTCTGTTGTACTTAATTATATACGATTTTATAGCCAGATACAGTCTTTCCTATCAGTTCGTAATGGGGCTTATATTGATTAGTACTTTTTGAACTGGAAGGATATTGGAAGGGGATGACTGACCCACCAAGGAAGTATGAGCCCCTTATGTACTGGCATTCAGCAATACATGGAGGGTTTTTAGCATCTGTTTGAGGCTTCCATGTTGTGCGCTAATTACAGTTGCCATTTAATTAAGCTTCACATGAGTTAGAGATAGAAGTGGTTCTGTGTAGGCCCTGAAGTCTCAACTGTTCCTGTGGGAGAGGATCCTGGACTACACGTGTGACACTGCACTAAAGCCGAAGGACTTGTGGCTATGGCACATGTATTCCAGATGGGTGTTGCCTTATTAAAATTCATCTGCTAGTTTTCAGGATTAATTATATTAGTGTGAACTTTGTGTTGCTAAGCAGGTGTAAGTGGTGGTCTTTTTCTAAAGACCTCTGGCCATATTTGTCTTTTGCTGAAGAATCGTGGACCTCAGCTTGCTCTTCCAGCTGCTGAGAGAGCCTGCAGCAGCTCCTCCGAGTCGTTACGCAGCGTTACAAATAACTTCAGACAGGAGATGTGCCGCTTCTCTCCCCAGCGGAGCGTTGCTCAGATCTGGAAGTTGCTTTGGTTTCCAGACAGAGCTGTAGATCTGGACTCAGTCTGGGCATCCCCGTTCTCTGCTGCCTCTTTGTTACTGTCAGAGCGCATCGCGTACATCTGCCAGGCCGTACGTGTGGCATGCGCGCTAAGGAACTGTGGGCTTTGCACAGTGAATCTCCCAAGGAGATGCTGTCATCGCCCCCGGATTTTCATTTCTTTGTCTGTAGTGCTTTCTGCAACTTGCTGCGAGCCACAAGTCACGGTGGCTTTAGTTGTATGAGCCTGGCTCTGGTCAGGGACGTGCTGTTTTTCTCTTCCAGCTTTGGGTTTGCTTTCTGTTTTGAGACCTTCCCCCCATCCCCCCTTATACCCTGCGCTTAACATCAGCGTTTTAGAGATGAGTTTCAAGTATTTTTATAACCCCTCATACTGTATTTTCAGCTCAGTTAATTGTACCAAGTTCACTCTTTGTAGTAACACACAAAGTAGTTGCAGTCTTTTTTGTTCTGCTACAGCCCACAGCAGAAGAAATCATCACTTTCCAGATGACTTGCATTTCCCTTCCTAAGCCATTATCGTGTAATTCTGCATTCCAACGCTCTCTCTGTACTAAAGCTCTTTATGCTGTGGTGTATTTTTAACTAATGATGTGTCACCGTACCAGCTCGGATATTCTTGTATCTATTCTGTAAACAACTAAAGTCTCTTTTAAGGGGGAGGAGGAGGAGAAGAAACGGTGCCAAAGAGCTACAAGTCGTGTTCGTCTTCATGCAGGCAAAAGAGATCAGACTGGCCTAGGACCAAATTAATTAAATGTTCCATTTAGTAGAAGATGTCAGTTAGGAATAGATAATACTTTCTGTCTGAAGTGCTTCACTGGTAGAGAATAACATCTCTGTGTGAGCAAGCGGCTTCTGAATGTTACAGAAATGTCAAAGCGCTAGGAAAAGTTTCAGAGCTGAGACTTTGCTGGTGAATGTTATCTCCTGGCAGGTTTTCCAGCTCTAACTTTTCCATTAAGAGGGGCAGCGTCAGCAGAGTGCTTAAGGATTGCAGGAGCCAGGAGGACCAAAGCATCATGGAATCAAAGGGAAGCTCAGAGCAGTTACTCCTGTTAAGGGATTGCAGTGCCAGGTCCGTGAGGAGCAGGAGAATGTGTGGGCTTAGAGAGTAATAGTGGGCCAAGTAGCTCTTACATTTATATTTAATGAACTGGTAATTGTGACATACAATGGAGAGAGAAGAGTAAAACCACCTGGGACTGAGTTGGAGAACGGGGTTAGGGAAAGGACTTGGTCAAAGTAAAGCGATATATTGACAAGAATTTTTTTCCTTAGCGAAGTGTGGGGGGGGAGGAGGAGGCTGAAATGCTTTCCTGTTTAGAATTTCCTGCAGTAATTGAAGATAGTTGTAGTTTTAGAAGGACATATAAAGTCAGTTACCTGGAATATGCATTCTTAGGTCGCAGAAATGTGATTTCACCACACTGTAGATGAAGTAACTTTTAATAACCATTTTCTGATGTAATACTGCCCTCTGCTTAAGGAATGCTAAACTCCGTTGCATGGTTGTACACTTAAAACATACCTGAACAAAAAGTATGAGGATTTTTAGCCAGGCTTCTGGGTCGATTTGTCCTGGAAGGCTAGATCCCTGGTGGTGGTGGGATGCAAAATGTGAGCACTGGCTGGATCAAGTATAGTGCAGGTGGATACTGTCCCATCTGGTGTTGTGGGATTCCCCTTATGGCTATAAAAATAACGTAAAGTTTCTTGTTACTAAAATTACTAAACATTCCTAAATTGCTTATATAATAATTTTAGTTTATGATGAGATTCTTGACTAGAGGCTGTTAGGCAAAAGAATGAAGCTTATTTACATGTCCATGAAAACCAAAATGGCTTATTTTGATTAATCTGCCTGAAATAAATACCAAAGAGGTGGAAAAATGATTTGCGTGTCATCTGAAGTGACTTAATGCACTTGATTCTGCCAGTGTACATCAGACACGTTGTTTTGGCTTGTAGCCACTATAAGCATATTCCACATGGGATAGCAGCATCTTGAATTACCATTTTCAGATCCGATGGAGAGAAAAGTCTCCCATATCACTTGCTCTTTTTTCTTTTACTGGGCTCAGCTTCTGGTCCGCTTATAAAACCGGTTTGTAACTGGTCTTCTAGGTTACCTACATGGTATTGGGTTTAATCCCATAAGTACTTTTAGTTTTACCTGTGCAAACTTGAGGCCTTCAAATGCTTTGACCCAGGACGTGGTACCTTTGTGATTCCCTCTGCACTACGGGCAGCTGCAGCTCAAAGTGCCAAAGTACGTGGAAGATATCTGAAGCAGGTTACAAATGCAGAGAGAAATGTTGATATAGAATCAATGCAGCATGTGGGCACCTGGCAGGATTTCTGGTTTCCAACTTGGGTGAGAAATCAGAGGCACAAATGGGATCACCCCTTGTCTGGTGGGGTTTTTTTCTCCCAGTTCACCGTGTCACTTCTCTTGATAGAGCCTCAGCTTGGAAGAGCTCAGGCATGTCTTGGCTTTAACCAAGGAATTAAGCCATCTGGGCTGGAAGAGATTAAAATATTAACAAGTATAATCAAGATACAGAGTCCCTGACAGCTGGCTGCTGCTCACTAAGGTGTACCTCATGCCCGTGGAGGTCAAGGGGGTTGTTCCAGGCAGGAGGAGGGTAAGCTTGTAGAGCCCCCACCATGTGCTCCTGCCCGCTCCCGTCCCACCAGGATTGTAGGACCTCCCTGAGCTGTTGTGCAGAATGCAGACACACTGTGCGTTCAGCTGATGTAAATCTGTGTCCCTCTGTTAGCTGCACTGGAGTGACATTGACGTGTCCAAACCGATCATTTGTTCCATGTTCTGCCAGTGGTGGTCACAGCAAAGAAAAAGGCAGTTTCAGAATTCCTTTCTCAGTCAGGGGTTAGTAACACAAAGTGACAGAGTTAAAACTCTGCATCTTATATAAATATTAGATGTGATATGTTCTGCTTTATTAAAAGAAATCTGTTTGTCATTCTGTTGCAAAACAAATGGGGTCCATAGTGAGTGCAGAAATTAGGGCTGCCTTATGCAGCACCAGTAACTTATGCACATTGAGGTTTGAAAATCTTCTGGGTATCTTTAGAAGAGATGTGCAGTTTTGGTAAGATAAAAAAGAGCAAAATGTCTAAGGGATATACATGTATGTGAATCTTCTTCCTGAAGCATACACATGCAGTTGTGGCAGTAGGTAAAACACTAGACAATATGAGGTATGTAAGATAAAAATGTTTAAAGCTCCCTGCTGTTCCTCATTTATCAGACCTGACCAGATAATCCACAGCTTGCTGAACTAGCCCAATAATTACATGATTTCCTTATAACAGAATGTGGGATGAATATCTTATCTTGTGCTTTCAAAATGAACCGGTGAACGTTTGTCTCCATAAAGATACAGAGCAAAGCACTGAGATGTGACAAGGTGTGGGCAAGTGTGGTGTCATCATCATTTTGTTTTTCTTACGAGAGAAACAGTCCCTGCATTGCACGGCGGCCTTCTGTACTCACTGACGTTAGCTTGGTGTCCAGTGCTCCTGGAATCTTGAAACGTGGGATGAGATGGAAGGTCAATGGCTCATTTCCACAACAAGGCAGGATAAAAAACCCCAGTCCATACTTTCATGACTAAGGAGGAGCAGAAACATTGGCAAAGTGATTGGCTTTCCCTAAAAAGCCATTTTATGGGAAAGTAACACTGAGAAATAATGCTTTACATCCTGCAGTGTGACTGTGGGAGGAAGCATGTGTCCAAGCAGCTCCCAGGTTCCAGGGACTGTACACATGGGACCCTACCCAATTTCTCCACAAACTCAAATGTACCAAAGATGCATCAAACAATGTTGGGAAAATCAAAAGTTAACCTGTGTACAAGCTTAGTGTGTTATTTTAACAAAGTATATGGACCAATTGATGTGGCTCGCAGAAGCTGGTGTTTTCTTGATCTCTGATCCTTTAGGAAGTGCAGAAGGACTTGGAGATGAGCTTGTTGGAGCAAATGTGTGTAAGTTAGGGCTTTAGTTGCATCAAGATAGATTCATGTTAGATATTAGGAAAAAATCTTAGCAAGAGGAAAAGTATTGTGTTGAAATACAGGTCTCTAGTCTCGGATGGAGCACAGGGTGGGTAGTTGCTCTCAGGAATGCCTTCACTGCAGGCATTTGTAACAAAGATTTAAGGACCCTCGAGGTCCTGCCTTCTTACAGTCCCTATGATACTTCATGAGAGCCAGACCATGTCCTGAAGGAATGACGTCTCCCTGGCAGCGGGCTGTATGGAGAAATCAGCTGAGGGGGCTTACAGTTTGACTGGGTTTCAACCAGAAACGGTTTCGGGTACAGGAATGAGGACAAGGAATTGACGTGTACTATGTATACAAGGAGGGCTGTGTTAGTGGAGACTGGAGCCAAAGGATAGTCCCTTTCCTAATTTCCATTCAAGTGACGTGAAAGGTGGCCTTTGGATTTTTCAGTTTAATTTTTTCCCCTCTTTAGAGGGGTCTGGTGCCTTTAAAGCAGGCTGCAGCCCTTTCCTGGGGGCTAAATATCTCTTCTCAGCTCTACCTACTGTTTCATGTGCATTAAGATACTAAATAAAATATATAAACATAGCCAAACAGGAAACCCAACTTGCCAGCTCTCACGAGAGTTGGTCCGATGACTACACGGCAGTGGCAGCAAGTGCCGTAGCCTGGCAGGAGTGTGTGACCCAGGCCAGTTAACTTCCAATTGCTTGAGGCCCCTCTGGGTCACAGCAGCAAGGAGGAATGAAATAACTGGATATTGGACATTCCTCAGTAACGTGCTAACAGGGACTGTAACGCCTTCGGAGCAGAGGGACTCGGGGTCACCAGCTTGCTGGATGAGTTACCATCTCACCATGGTAGTCTCAGCTAGCACGCTTCTCTTGGCAGCGCCTTTGAAGGGTGACAACAACAACCGTTGTTCACTTAAACGCACTTTTATCAGGTAGAAATATTCTGAGAATCGGGAGCTCCGTTCAGGCAAGATGCAAAGACTGCCAAGCTTGCGGTCTCGGTGGGATTTGGTTATGGATGCTCCAACCCTTCAGCGTAGCGATGTGGGAAGCGCTTTTCCTGCCCAGGAGCAATGTTGTAGATGTACTTGGAGCTTTCAGTTTCGGTATTTACCTCCAAGGCAAGCTTTTCACTAGACTGAAGTTTTAAGAATCTAAACTGGGGAGTGAAGTACTTCCGTGATGTATTTCATATAGATCACGTATCCTTGTTCTTTCAAAAAGAGGATGTCTTGGATTTACAGAGGTGTTTTCAATATAATAATCATAGCGTGCCTAGAATATAGCCGTTAATTAAAACAAAGGAGCTTGAGAGGAATGAAATAAATACACCTATGAAATGAGTAAGTGCTCACAAGGTTTGCATTTAATCAATATTCGTGTCGGCGGTGATTGCAAAAAAACCTTCCGTACACCGTTTTAATCAGAGATGTTTTTTTCCTGGCACGGGGGTGGAAAATATACTGATTAATTAATTTCTATTCCTGGAATGAGCCAGCCTCCCAGCAGAGCTAATCTGAACAGCTTGGTGACATGGCAATATGCAGTAAAAATGTAAGTGGTCCCTGAGTTCGTGTCATCGGACCCAAGGCAAAACCCACGGCCTGGGCTGCAGCTGATTAATGAGTAGGTCTAGTCCAGAAGAACAAGTGGCAGAACTTCAGTGCTGGGGGAACCGGTTGGTGCTTTGAATGCATTGGGTTTATGGAACTTTTTTTTTTTGCCTGGCTGGTAGGTATTTCATAACTTTTAATAGAAGGAGTTTTTATGTTGGGGTTATTTTAGAGTAAAGATTCTTTTCTTTCTGATTTGCATGTCAGGCTGGCTCCCGCTGTCTGTCCTTGCTCAGCACGGAGGATGCTGGGTTGTTGTGCCTGTGGGGATGCAGGCTGTCCCAGATGAGACGGGAAAGGTAGCCGGCTTCCTTCTAGGAGGTATTGATGTACTAGTTGCATATAATTAGGAATGTTAACAAGGGCATTATTGCACTAATTATTATGCCTAATTATGGAAAAATTAGAAAATTTCATGGCCTCTTCCTGCTAGACAGAACTTGCAAGCTTTCCAGAGACTAAATACATTGATTAATCTACTGTGCTTTTTTAAATATACTAGGAATATTTTCTGTTCCAGGGGAAAAAAAAGGAAGATACAAGAGCATGTAACCTTTATAATGAAGCAACCTATTTAAATAAGTAAAACTAAACTAAAAATAATTACAGAAATGTTGTTTTCAGTGATCGAGTTGATGAAACAACCCAGCAAGTAGCTGTGGGAGAACAGGATATGAATTAGACCACAGGGAGGAAGGATGAATTGGAGGAGAGGAGACAAAAATATTTTAGATTGGCTTTGGTGACAAAGTGAACTTATCCTAAAAGTCTCACGTGAAGAAGGGTGGACTTGGAAGGACTCTGACTTTCAAGGGGGAGAAGGAGCTGTCTAGGAAGGGGAGAGGGGCTACCTGGAATGTAGCCTGAGCCTCCTCAATACATTTGCTCCTAATGTAGTTGAGTATTTCCTATACTAGTTGAGTGGCCTGGTAATGTTTTGGGTTTTTTTCTAAATATCTCTGGCTGTACTACTATAAGTAGTTTTCATCTGCTCTCACGCTACACATTGGCCAAATTGTGATTGCACAGAACCACAGCTGCGTGTCCACAAGACAAGCACATGAGAGGATTGGCTCAAAAAGCAGGGTCTTCTCCTCCATTTGCTAATTCCCATGCTAATACCATGCAAAGCTGCAAAACTATCCTGTAGGACTTGCAATGTCCCACAGAGAAGTTCCTTCAGCACTTTGTCAAGCTTGTATTGAGAGGTGGCCAGTTCCAGAGCGTGTCAGGGCTAGAAACACTCAAGCAGCAATTCAGAGGACAATGGTACATATGGCACATTCCCCCCCAGGTCCAAACTGGGATCTGTGTTGTGGTAAAACGTTAAGAACCTCTAGAGTCTGATCCTGAATCTTTACACTGCCCTAACTCCACAGGAGCAAATGGATTTACATGGTGTCCTACTGGTAAAGTGCATGTCCCTAAAAGCTTTGGTGGGTGTTAGTTTGTCAACATAATAGGCTTCTAAAAACATCCTCAAACAGTTCAGTGGTTTATTGCAACCAATAAAACTAATTGCAATGACATTCTGTGCAACTGGTTTAGATGCTGAGAATTTTAGGTGGCCAAATATGATCATATGCAGCCATGATTTTAGAAACGCTTTTATTGGACAGTTGCAATTTGCTGTTAGTTCATTAAAATCGGTCGATGGATGTTACGATCCATTGAGTATGACGTGAACTGTGAAGAACTTTCAGCATGGGATTTGGTTATTACAAACTGTAACTCAACTTCAACTTTTATTGCTGCTCTGTATGTGACAAGAGTTCACTTCTTTATCACCCTGTGAATCAAGTTAGGTTTTAAGAGGACAAGAGCTCCTTAAATTTTTTTTTTCTCTGAGTTTATTTGCACGGGAGGGTAAGAATTCTAGCCCAGCTGTACTATTTCAGTTGCAACAGTTGGATCGTTCACTTGATGGGAACTTTGAACAATATCATTTGAGTATGAACAATTTGAACTTTGAGAAGTAGCGCTGAATGGTTAAGCAAGCTACTTCGGGTGTAACTTTACCCATTTGCACCCCTTTCAGCCCTGTCAAAATTGCTTGTTTCTAAGAAATCAGCGGTGTCTATTACTGAGAATTACAGAGAAATCATACAGTCAAGAATATCTTGTGCACCAACCACCTCAAGTTGAGCACTCCAATCATTTGACTCAAATATTCATTATGAAAGCAAACTCCCGCTGATTGTAATGAGAATTTTGTCTGCATAAAGCTTTTGTGACAGGGTCTCGAGTGGTACTTCTGACTTCTTAAGAGTGTTTCAGAATCCTTGCTCTAAGATAGTCTTTCCAAAGAATAATGCAAATTGCTTTTAGAGCCTCATTCAGAAATGGTGGTATTTTTCCACTGGGTCAGATGGACTTTGGATCAAAATGAGAAACTGTTACCTAAGTTTTATTTTTAGGATAAATATATATTTTTGTTTGTTTGTTAGCATGCAGCTGTTCTGCGCATCGAGTGTAAAAATGGTCTTTGAATCATGGAGGGTTAATTAGAATAGCCATGTTATGATTGACTTAATTAGATAATCTAAAACCTCACCCCTATTTTTGCAAGTCATTAAAAAAATAGTTTGCAGAATGCTTGGTTGCTTCTCATTCAGTCTGGAGAGAAAATCTTACACAGAGAAAGGGAGGCTGCAGTGAGCACTTGATTGCTTGACTGTTTTAGAAATGCTGTCACTTAAAAAAAAACCCAGAAGCTGCCAAGAAAAGTTTGTGGAATCTCCAGCCTTACTTTTTGTATCAAAAAGGCTTTGAATAAACCTTAACTTTTCTTGACACATCTGTAAATTTTCAGGGAGTTCTTCTGGAGTTAATCTACCCAGCTTTACTGTTTTGCTAGTCATCTCTAAAGCAAAGTATTCCTCAAGGGAATGGTGAACACCCGGAGAAAAGATAGAAAATGCTAATGATTCCAATGATAATTAAAGCTAATTAGAGATTGGGAATACAGATGGAGGAAACCAGGGAAGCTAAAAGTTCGGCGGTTTTGTATATCTCACAACTCCTAAAGTTTAATGTCTGGTAAAAGCACGAGTGACTTTTGGGGCTCTAACCCACACATCTCCGTAGCGCAGTGGTGGAGAGTGTTATTAAAAATAATAATTTAAAAAAAATCTCTTCTTTGTGATAGGAAGTGCGGTAATTATACATAGTGGAAATCTCTGTCAGCTTGGAATGGGAAAACTTAATATTGCTGAGGTTTTTAAATAAAGTGGGGCTTTTTGAAGTCCTAAGCACATGTTTATGTAATAATAAAATAGATTTTGCAAAACACTTTTACCATCAAAATGAGTAGGAGAAGCAACTCTATCATGGAGCGACATGATTTGAAGACTAAATGGAATAGCAAATCACAAAGTACCTTCCCTTAACCTGGTGAAACTCCAGTAAGACATGAAAGTTCTGATTTTTAAGTTGTCAGGTGCTGCTTATCCCCATGAATGGGCCTTCAATCCGGTACGTTTGAAATTTGCTGAATTTAAGTGGTGGAATTTACGGTAGGCTTTGCGTTTATCGTAACTGCCTTGTGAATGGTGGCAGACCTTAATTAGCTCGACACAAATTCATTAAAGTACTGCGCCAACGTACAAAAGATCGGTGAAATACTGAGCTCAGACAGCGAAGGGTGTTGTTAATAACTAGTTGTTAATGAGTTTTCTCCAAAGGGAAGATTGCACAAGTTGAGTACAGACACTTCTGTTGGTGGACTATTGGCTAAACGTAAACACGTATGAAGTTGATGCTAGAAGATCAAAAATTAATGACTTTTAGGTCATTATTGGCTTTGAAGAGATATAGAAGTGTTCAGAACATGATATCTAATTGTAAGAAATCCAGGTTTGAGTACTTGATGTCTTATCTTTTTGCCTTTTGACTGTTCAGCGTTTGCGCTGCCTGGTTGAATCTTCATCCAGTAATGATAAATTCCTTAGAATTTCCCTTAGAACTAGTGAAAACAAGTCACTTTGGGATTGTTCCACACCCCAGCAAAGTCAATACAAAGACAACGGGAATTGTACCGTACGTCTTTGTTTAGGTACTTAATAAGATGACAAATTATGAAGTGTTGTTTCTAATGCAGTAACACTAAAGGTGTAAGTTATGGAAGACAAATATATTTTTGCATTTTGTTACCATTGTTATCATTGTAACCCTTAATTTGAACTGTTTTCAAAGTCCTTGATAGGATTTATTGGTTTTCAAGCGTTACACGTTGTTAAAAGTATTTAAAGGTCAATTTAATACTTTGGTTTATGGGAAAAATAAAATCTAATATTTTTCAATGTTTATTTAAATCTCTGGAGATCTTACAAATTAAATGTAATTGCATATTGATGAAACACTATTAAATCCCTTGGAATAATAGTCAAGATTTCTTAATGTTGGCAAATCCGTACCGCAACTTTTTGCGTCATTAAAAAAATTCTTCTATACGAGCTGGTTTTTTGTCTACTGGGAAATGGCGCTGGGCTCCACAGGACTGGGAGTATTTCCCTTGACTGATAATTTTGGGCTGTGTTAATGGCCTAGAGTATTTGCTGAAACAAGCAGAATTTCCATCAGGCCAAGTTGTACTGTTTGCTTTGGTTTTAATGTTAAAATTGGATGTTTTTAGCCATTTTGAGTTTTACTTTGGGTTTGGAGAGCTCAGCGTCTGCTAAAAATTGTGGCATTAAGGGACTCAAATACTTCTTTGCTAATATCTTTTAACACTAATGCCTGGAAATGTCAATAATTCCTTGATAGGCTTCAGGGGAAATGCACGATATCTAAAAAAAACATTAAAATTAAAAGCACTGTGCTTTATTTCTGTAATGCATACGTGTCAATTCTAAAATGGCAGCTTCTGGAACAGCCACTATATTACCAAGGATTTTTGTAACTTAGTACACTTGTGAGGGCCCAGGAAGCATTTCTATAAAGAAAGACAACCTGTATATGAAAGCTTTCTGGGAAATGTGATGCTTTTACATTATATTAAATACTTTTTAGAAGGGATGAGTGCATCTGAAATGTTTATTCTTTCGGGGCTTAAAAGGCCCAGCATGCACCCATAAGTTAGCAGCGTGTTTTCTGCTGTCTGTGTATATGCATCCCAGGTCTCTGTTGCTTTTCTGAAAGTGTCTATTTGCATTCCTAAAGCACTCGATGGCTGGGCACTAACAAGCAAGAAACTCCTTGCAGCGCAAGGAGAATATAGACAATATTCTTCTCAGTCAATTATCTTAGCAATTGCTTTATCTTTTGTTTTTATTAGTTACAGAAATGCATTGTAAATGGTTTTAAAATAAAATATTAATATATTTTCTTTCAAACCTGTAGTCCTCTAGTCTGATGCATCCACATGTTCATTTAAAAATAATTTGGATATAAATGGTATTGTACCAGAATTCAGCTCGGAGCACTAATTACATATAAAAGCTTTGGTTACGCTAAATGTTCAAGTACTTGTTAAAACCAGACCATTCCCAATCATCATCATTAGCATGGGTATTATTAAAGAACATTAAAGTTTATTTCAAGGAAGTTCTGACTCAGGGGAAGACAGATTTCTGCAAACAGAAATGAAAAGGCTGAACTTAAAATTCTCAGAATGAAGAGAAGGGAGGAAAAAAAAACCCACACCCCTAAGACTAAATGTTGGACAGAACTTGTTCAGGAGAGTTTGTCTACAGAGTTAAAAAAGGGGACAATAAGGATAATAAATCCAGTTCTGGGGTGAGTGTAGTATGCGTAGACTTGTCATTTTTTCTCTATATACTTGGACTATGTAGAATCTTCCAAGGCAGTTTTGCCTGAATGGTGCAAAATGTTTGTAATCTAGTGTATTTGCCTTCATTTCTATTGAAGAGGTGACAAAAAAAGAAAAAAAATCTAGGGTTTTTCCCCTGTGTGTATATGCACGCAGACTAACCACTGAGCTATCCAAAGAAGTTTATTGGGCTCGGCACAACTTTATAGCCAACACAGCTACTTAAGCCAGTAAGCAGTTTAAGTTTTGTGCCTATTTCACAATAAATCCTTAGTAGCTTGCTGTAAATATTTTAGTAATGTGGAATCAAAGACTACTGTCACTCCATCACTGCTTCCGTTTTTGTTCCCACACCCTTAAGTGTGGGGTTTTTTTTTCCTTGTTTAAAGTTATTTTCTTAAATTCAATACCCTTTCCCCTAATAAGCAGCTATTTATCTCCACTCAGACCAGGCAAATCTTCATCCCCTATTTAGGTGCTTAAGGTCCCTCTTTAATTTGGTGAGTAGTAGGGTTGTGCTCCTGAAAGAATCAGCTACAAGAGATATTTTGAGGAGCTTTTACTCTTTTTCTATAGGTGAATAAAAGTCCATAGTTAAGGTAACATAGGCCCTGTGAAGCTGAGTGTGAAGTAGTGGAAGTAAGCAGATGGATTTTTACAGTGCTGTAAAGTAAAATCTTTGTAAATAAGCACTAATTACCCCTCTGACAGGGAACAAAACCAAAATCTGTCTCAGTTTAGGATGCTAGGCTTTCTGTAAGCTGTTTTTGTGAATAATCCGGTTTATGCATTTATTAACCTATTAAATACATTCTTATATATCTCAATGACATTTAGGTATTTTATTAACCACAATAAATGCCAGAGAAAATTGAATTAAGAAAGCTTGTAATGTGCTTTACTACCAGTTTTAAAATTTTGCTGAACTGTAAATGGTCCAGCTTTATATCAAGAATAAATTTGTTTGAAGACTACAGGAGTAATTTTTTTTTTCTTTTGTTGCCAGAGGCCCTGACCTTTTTGTTGATGGCAGTTTAACAGCTTCATCTGTCTTACTCTTTTTGATTCTGTAGAAATTTGCCTTGAGCAGTAGTCCCAGCAAGAGAAGGGAAGCCATTTAGGGGGTGGTACAAAATACCTTCCAATGCTGTGAGATGGAGGATGCTGGACAAAGGTCCAGCTTGGAGGATGCTGAACAAAGTTGTAACCCCCCTGATGCCACAAATACCTTGCCAAATGCATAAACAAGCTTTTTCTTTTATTTATCCAGTGGTTGCAATCAGAACCTCAAAATGAGTACTAGGTTTCCCTAAAATACAAAGAGAAATCAGATTTCAAAAAGTGAGTTTCTTCCAGATAAGAACTTTCCCCTTCATTTGCAGGATAAAGTCCATAAAAATTGGGAGTGGATGCACCAAACCTAATTTCTTCTAGGTTAAATATTTAGAATCAGAGAATCGTTTTGGTTGGAAGAGACCTTGAAGATCATCAAGACCAATTGTTAACCCAGCACTGCCAGGTCACCACTAAACCATGTCCCTCAACACCACATCTCCACAGCTTTGAAACCCCTCCATGGATGGGGACTCCACCACTGCCCTAGGCAGCCTGTTCATTTTCTGGTTTGTGCTTTGGTTGCTGAAAATGCTTATATAAAAGTTCATCCTTCCCTGTTTATCTTCCTTTCTTACACCTCCTGTGCAACATTGAGCTTGTACGATGTGTTTACATGTCCTACTGCTTTTGGCTGCTGGAGATAATGCTCATTTCCTTTCTGTGAGTGTGTTTTTCAATATTTGTATATGAGAAAGGAAAAGCCGGAGTTAACACTGTGATTTTTACTTGTGAACCCAATTAATTTTTTCTCAGTTAATGAAGTACAATGATCTCATTATTTCAGAAAGTACCTAATCCAGTGCCTGAGTTGCAGTTAAAATTGGTGGAGCATCTTTCCGGGTAAAGACACTGATTTAACTCAATCTGGGTTAATATTTTAGTTCCATGATCATTCCTTGGGATGGTAACTACATGGGCAGAACACCTTCTTCCTCTGGGTTGGGCCGAGAAGGTTGAGGAGCTCTGTGTAGCTGGGAGTAGAAACGTAGCTGCATGCTATAAACATGTTCTCCAGGGACAGGTATCTCTAGTGAATGGAGGAGCAGCTCCAGGGGTATAAACCATTGATTAAAAGTATTCCTAAGTATAAACTGCAGGCAATTAAGCAGGCAGAAGGATATGAGAGTCAAGGTCTTGGAACAAAAATATCTCCATCTCTAGGCACTCCAGAGAAAAACTAAAAATAATCAGGGAAAGGCCTTATCATTTGTTTATATTGACTTGGAGACCTCATTTGAGGAGCTCCTGACCGCCTCATTCATTTATAAATGCTTCCTTATCTATTACATGTGTACCCACAGACTGGAAAGAAACAACGCACTTAACAGCAATATCAATGAGCATCTTCCAGCCTGGAAAAGAAAGATGTCTGAGGTTCCACCAGAGAATTTTGTTGGTTTTTGGAGAATAGTGGCTATAGCTTAACTTGTGTGGAATATTAACCATCTGCTATTTAATGGAAATGGAAGATGGCACAAGGAGTGGAAATAACCAATAAATAATAATTGCTTCAGATTACGGCCCAGTATAAATCTTGTATGGGTGGCCCTAGCAGTAAGGAAAAATGAGATGGTGAAGCCAGGCATGTTGTATGATCTGACCCATAAAATGGTATATGTCATATGACATCCTGATGTAGAGAGCATTTCTGTGCAGTATACAACTACCTGAAAGGAGGTTGTAGGGAGGAGGGCGTTGGTCTCTTGTAAGAACAGACTGATGAGGACAAGTGGAAATGGCATTAAATGAAGCCGGGGGAGGTTTAGGGTGGACATTAGGAAAAACTTCTACACCAAAAGGGTTATCAAGGACTGAAATAGGCTGCCCAGGGAGGTGGCTGAATCCCCATCCCTGGATGTATTTAAAAGCTGTCTAGATAAGGTGCTCAAGGATATGGTGTAGAAGGGGCCTGGTAGAGACAGATAATGGTTGGACTTGATGATCTTAAATATCCTTTCCAACCATAGCAATGGTGTGAGTCTGTGTGAAATCTGTGGCAGAGTACTGCTTGAGAGGGTTTGTGTTTGGAGTTCAGTTTTGAAGAAAGACCACATTTAGAAATGTTCAGAGCTCTCAATACTGGCATTTTTCTCTAAGGAATGTTCCCCACTTACTTAGGGCATTTACATGGTAAAACAGAAAATGTAAAGTCTGCGTGGCTGCCAGAAATACATTTGTAAGATTATTTTATGATTATTCTTGCGAAAGGGCTGGTAACAGTGGTGGAGCAGAGTCAGGGCTGGCCCATGTTTCAGTGAGGACCTGAAGGAGCATGGGGGTAGATGAAGGGTTGGGAATTGGTGACACACTACTACTGCTCCTGGTAGGGTGTTGTAGGAAGAGGGCTTGAGTACTTTCAGTGTCTTGTGTTGATCGTTTGTAAAAGCAAACATTAAGTTTTACGTTATATAGATACATAATGATCGATGAAATTCCAGGAATCACCCACATATTAATAGATGCAGAAAAGAGTCAGGTTATTTATGCATGAATATGAAAGGGTGAAAACAGAAAACATGGCTTTGGGATGACAGGAGATGCATGGTCAAATATTTTCACTTAGTTGCACCGTGTATAGATAGTAATGAGACTGCAGATTGTGCGTCCTTCCTGAGCCGTGGTGGACTGAAGTTACAGAAGGAAGCAGCAGAAACTCCCTCAAGGCTGTAGCTCACCTGGAGAGATACCAGAATCCAGGTGGAATAATATTATTGAAGCTTTTTGCAGCCTATTTCATAGGCATGTTGGCTACAGGGTAGTCTTAGGAGTATTTCATTTAGTCTCAGAACCTGCGTTATTTTTGTAAAGATGTAAGCAACAAGGAATGACAGGAAAACAACACTGGTGTGTTATGTATGTTTTATTTCTGAAGCGTTTCTGAGTGAAGAGGCGATTGGCTGGAGACAGATGCATCTGTCATCTTGGTTTCTGGTGAGCACATATGAACTTCTTAGCCTAAAATGTTTTATCTTGTCTCGTTTTATGTTTGTTCTTGGAAGTGTTGTAAGCGTGATAAGCTTATTTTTGTTTTAAGCTCTTATGCTTCTCAGTAGGCTAGTTCAGCAAAGAAATAACCTTCATTTCTGGCATAACGTAAAACGTCCATCATTCAGAATTACTGTGAGTAATGCCCTCTACGATTTAAATTGCTTTTATGTGGACATCTATCTCAAAGAAAGAGCTGGCATTGACCATTTGCTTACTGCGCTGCCCCAGAAACCAAACACCAGCTGAATTTTCTTGTCATACTCTCGTTTTTATTGTTTTCAGAGTAATTACTCACAAGACCTACCTAATGTTTTCCATGCCTTTTGTCTTTCTCCTGACACTGGTACTGGCAATGCTCACTGGCCTTGCTTTGATCAGCAGCCTGTCTTCAGAGCATTTACATATTCCAGGACTTACTCAAAGGGAAAAGAAAGCGGAGACAGTGAGTAAAGTTTGCTTTATATATGCATATGCTAATCTTGAGATGAGATTGCTCTGGGGATTTTTAAATAGTCTTTTTGACTCTGAACCAAACTCTACCCATGTGTAGTAGGAGAAATCCCACCTACCTTGCATCAAAGCTGTGCAGGAGTAAAGTCCTCTAAATGCTGCTGCAGGCCAGCGTTCAACACCATATTTTCAATACAAGATGTGAAGGGCTTAAGGAAAAACCCTCAACTTGAAGGTCAAAACAACTGAAATGGAAGTGCTTTGAGTCTGATAATCTATGATGGTATTTTATGAACTGTAGCTTTGTATCCCTGGGTCACAGTTTCCTATCATTGATCATTGTTATCCTAAATCATTTCCCTTCTGTAAAACCTGCTGTTCACCTGGACTACCTGCTACTGGAAGATAGACCATGGTGGGGGGGTTCAGCAGCATACCCATCTCTGTAGTGAGGGCAGAGATCACAGCTTAGCTATGCACAGAAGTCCGTGGTGTGTTACCCTCCTACGCAGACCCGTTGAGTTCATAAAATACTTGAACTTTAGCTTCCATCAGATACTTACAGTACTTAAACCCCCAAATGTCTTGGACTAATCCAAAATACTTTGGTTAAAAAAATTACTTTCCTGGTATTTTTTGTAATATTCGTCATGCCTTTATCCTGTCTTCTTGCTCGCTCCCCGAGTCTATAATTATTTTTTTTTTAAACAGAAAATTTGTACCAAGGCGGGTACAAGTGTACAGCTGTCACTTGTGTCCTTAAATCCATAGAACATTTATTGAGCTGCAACCTAATTAGCAGTGCAGTTAGTGTGGGTGCTGGGCCCAGTGCAAACTGGTTGATCTTCCATTTAGTTTGTTTGTTTTTAAGCACTGTAGCTGAAAGCGGCAGGAAATGATGACAAATACAAACTCCAGCATTCACTGAATAGGGTTTTTGGGAAATTATCGACTATTACACAGGCAATTTGAATTTATTACGGCTGACTTGATATAATATCCATGCAGGTACACTTAACATTCCTCTTTGTAAATCACTTTGGTTGTGGATAACAAGCTGGAAATAAGGGGGTGTCAGGCTGAGCTAATAATGCCCATAAAGATGTTGCATAGTTGCTACCGTCTTCCAAAGGACTTCTTAAAATGCCACCCAGACAACTGGAGTTGCTGAATTGTCTCCCTGCCCTTGGGATTCGGGACTTGGTGGTACTGTGACCATGGCAGGATGGCCAGCTTCTTATCTTAGCACTTGCCCTGAAGAGATGCAGAACAGTGACATGGTGAGAACTGAAGACAGGAAAAGATACTGAATCTTAAGAGTGAAAACCAGAAGCAGCCTCCCTTATAACAACGTTGAAGTCTCACTGGAATTGCTGAAAATAAGGACTTTCTTCTAGCTTTCACACTGTTCCCAACACGCTCTGTTGTAGCTTGAAGGAGTTACAAGCTGCTCGAAGACAGAGCTATGGAGGGTTTTATTGATAATGAGTTGTCTGTTTTGATTTGAAGTACTCCTGGTTTTGTCATCTAGAACTAGCAGCTTAATATCACTTTCTGTATTCAGTTTGTACTGACTGGTGCGCTCTATTTAATGTATAATTGCAGTATTTTGATATTTCTCTATTTTCTGTGCAGCTCTAACATGCTAGTTAACCTCTTAATGCTGTTTTGCTTAATAACCTGGCCAATTGCCTCTTATTTACAACTAATAAATCTCATTAGTTAAAAATAATCTGAAAAATCTTGGCAAAACAGAGAACCTTGAGTCAATTGTAGTAATGCTTATATTTCAGTTTGAAGTTCAGTTCCTGATTTGCGAGTATAGAGCTCATTGAGCGATACAGGAGGCAGTGTGGCGAGGAGAACATCTCATCTGAAGATGAGGTTGACTGCTAGCTTGGGTGCCTGAAGCGTGGATGGTTTCACTCCTGTATGTGGTCTAGTAAAAGTCGACTAAATGGCAAATCACCAAGAGATTTGGAGCATGTATTTCCCCTAGAGATGCTGTGGTTTGATTCTTTGGCTAATGAAGGACCTTAGTCCACCTGGAAAGCCATGAGTCACTAAGACCGTACTTGGGCTCAGGTTGAAGTTGTAGGAATGTAGATGGTTCATTAAAATACCCCATTTTTCCATCGTTTAGAGACTGTCATGCCAGGGAATAGTTGCACTGCCCAGCCAGCCTTGTCAAATGTCTCTGGAGCTGGGCTCGTCTCACCTGTCTCTGGAGAACATGAAAACTTTATCTTGCCCACCTCTCTCAGAGCTCCCAGACCACTGTTTTATGTACTGCTTTTAAAAATATAAAGTAAGGGCTGAAGAAATCACGCTCATTGGTAGAATTCAAAGGAATGTAGCCTGGAAATGGATTATTGCAAGTTTTATTCCAATGGCTAAACCATGAGCTATTAAAAAAAAAACCCCAAACAACCCCTCCTAGTTGTCTTCAAGGTGAAGTGCAAGGTGAAGTGACCATGTCAGGTGATGTCCTGGTGCTGGGGTATCCTCTGGTAGTTTTCATAAATAATATTTTAAAAGTCTTTATCTTCTGAAATATTGTCTATCCAATGAGACTAATGCATCTGGCCTCTGTAGCAGTGGTGGCCCGTTCTGAGGCTGTAATGCCTTGAGAAGACAGCATGAATTTAAAATGTTTGAGAGCTCAATTTGTCCATTTAATGAATGCAGAGCAAGATAAATAACGCATGTATGCATATGTCACTGGCACTTAGGCATGTGCATGTCAGCGTTGATAAAGTAGTGAACTCCCAGTGTTTTGGCTAGATTAGTGCTCATCTTCTTCAGTGAAGCAATGGGGGGTTCATTTAACACAGCATCATCAATTTCCGTTAGGACCAGATTTTTTTTTTTTTCTCCTTCTTGAAGCAGGTCAGACTTGAGAATTCATCAAAATAAAAGTGCACAGGGCCAAAAGAATGTTACATGTTTCTTCTGTACGTGGTACTTCTACTCGACAGCCACCTCAGATGACGAGGTGGGAGGGTCGCATGAGCTGCAATAATGTTTTGTGCCTATGGAGGGGGTGAAGGAAGAGTAGCTTTCTTACTTTTTTTTGTAAGGTATTATAATGAAATGGACTCTTGTTGCGTTTGATGGTGAAAATGTTTCTTAACGTGATATTCAGGAACATCATTTTCTTCTGTTGGGCAGCCATAGTTCACAGTTGCTTTGGCAGTTATATTCTATTTAATCTGTCAATTTTTCCTCACATGGTGTAGCTGCTGTGAAAGAAATTGGAGCCGTTATACTATGTGCTTTGATACCGTTTGTAAAAGACAAGGTGGGAGACAGTAAAGCAAACACAGCATGCCAGTAATTTCTTTAAAATCGTTGATGTTCCAGCACTGCGATTCTCTTTCCGAGGGAGCTGTCATCGTGCCTCCTGGAAGAGGATTGCATTGTTTAAATGCTTCGTTTTCAGTTGTTTCGATGTTTCGGTGGTGCCTATGAAAAACACTCTGGAAGCTTTCACCCAGTCTCTTGTTTCTAATGACTCTCTACCTGATCTGAATTGTCTGTGTTGGTGCAAATCAAACTCCTCCGTGCAGACACTGCATGTTTAGCTTCAACTGCAGCTATGCTAATTGATCTTTGAAATATTCTTCGTGTTCAGACCTAGTCCGTACAGTATTCATGAGTAATAGCACACACTCTGTGGGAAGAAGCTGCCTCGTTCCATGATCCTGAAGGGATTTCATAACTCAGATTAGCAGTGAGGGCTTCTGATTTATGGTGGTAATATTGGTGGCCAAACAGCAGCGGGCATAGACTGTCACTGCCCATGGAGGTAAAGGGCTTGCCTGTAAAGCTGCTTGTAAAGTCATCGTAAACTCCTCAGTCACTGTAAATAAAAAACAAAACACCAAGCAAACAAAAACCAGCAGCAACAAAAACCCCCAAACCAAAGAAACAATAAACCAAACCTCCAGTCTCTGAAATCATTAAATGCAGTCTATTAGGTATGGTTGCCTCTGTTCACAAAAAGACAGAAAATGAAAGAAGTTCTTGCTAGAATTTAGCAACACTCTGAATCGATCACGGTGGTGTGGAGAGCTCCATAAAATGCCAGGGTATTCCCAAGTGCAAAATCTGTCAGCTAGAAAATGTTACACCACTTTCCTAGGAACTGTTCCCAAAATGGACTTGTGTGGGTGCTTTACTATTACAGCTATGCTTTTTGAACAAAATAAGTTTCTCTCATTATTTTCCTAATCGATAGAGTGTAGCATCTCTTCCAATCCAACTCTTGGACCTGATATTCAGGCAGCTGAAATTGTGAAAAGGGGAGAACAGAGTTGAGTGCTATTGGGCTGAATGTGTGCTTTGAACGTGGTCATGTGTAAGCATCAGTTTCGTTTCCTTCTACTATTCTCGTTCCCTTCTGCAGTGTTTCAAAAGAACAGGGTGAAAATTTCACGTTCTTGTCACTTTATGAGGAAATTCTACATGCCGAGAATCACTTGAAAATCGTTCTTTATTCTCATTGCGAGTTTGTGCATTAAGGAATTGTGAATTTAAACTTTATTCCTCTAAGTTGAAGGGGAAGGACAGTATGAAAACTTCACCCAAATCTTTTCTCTTGTACAGTTTTGCAGCCTTCAAGGTTATTTTTGGTAGAGCCCTTTCCTAATATAATACGTATTACAGATAGATTCTAAAGGTGGTTTTTTAGTCTTAGCCTAGTAATCACACCAGACTTTCCATAGGGATATTCAGGTATAGAATGAAATACATGGATGGAAGTGTTTTAAATGAAAGTCAGAAAATTCAGTATCTTTTCATTACAAAGTCCTGAGCCCCCTGCTTTGATATGGGCTCCAGCCTTGGTTGGAAGCTCGCAGTTTCTCCTGGAGCCATCACGACTCACAAGCCCTGTAGGAAATACTTTAGTTGTTCTGTCCCTTTTCTTTCCTGTTGTGTCCACACCAAAGGGTAAATATCTTTTAGCATAATATTTATTTCTTGGTCTCTTTCCACAAAAAAAACCTTAGTGAACCAAAAATGATTTCTCTTTGGGAAGTGCAAAGTGATTCAGCAGATAAGCCTGATGGGCCCCTCATGGCCGTGTGGCTTAGAAAAAAGAAATACGCTTTTTCAGATGATATTTCAGTACATTTGAATATTTAAAGAAAAAATTAAAAATTCAAAATGCTGGAAAAAAAGAGGTATAATTAGATATGTTTTTACATTGTAGGAAATACCTGGTTGCATTTTAGGTTACTGAATAAACTTACTTTGTCTTAAACCATTATCCTTTTTCTAATGCGTCCAAACCCAAATAGCAGTGACTTTTGTAACAACTCAGTCAAAATAGGGCAACTTGAAGAAACCAGCAGGAAACAGTAAATTCTGTGCATTTATTCAGTGTGCGTTTCACAGAACTGGTGCCAAATTCAGCATCTCTGGTGGAGCCTGATGCAATTTTCTTGAAGTTAATGGAATTACACCAGGTCTGAGTCTGACTTCTGGTCTCTCTCCGTGACCTCATGCTCGTCTTTGCTCTGAAACTTCTGTATTGCGGTTTTTAGATGAATCTTCATGTGTCAGGAAACTGGCATGTATCTAGGGATTTTTAGTTCGTGCTGCTGACCTTCACAATGTACTTCTGTAGATACGGCTAAGTTTGAACGGTACGTTAATTTTATGCAAATTCTATTTTTAATTTACTGTATTATTATCTGCTAGTGTACCATACTCCTTCCGTAGCACCTACTGACGTAAATTACACTGAAGCAATTATCAGTATGAATTCAGCTCTGCACATACCACTGTGTTTTCAAATTATCAATGCTGCTGCTCAGAACAAATGCACAAATCTGCGGTTAATTGGTCCTTTTTGTAGGATGTTCTGAGCATGTTTTTGCAAAAAAAGGCACTAAACATTCTTAGTGACTAGATAAGAACATTATCTACCTACTTGCTCTGCATGAATTAGAGTTTTTTCCCCCCGTTACAGTATTACACATACACAAGGAAACGTTGAAATAACTTTGAGGATTTGCAAAGCCAAAAAAAAAGTTAGAAATTCTGCCTGTGCGACTATTTCAGTTAGAGTATTTTTTGCAAAATAGTACCATCTTTAATTACATATTTTCTATAGACCTGTCAGTATGGATATTTCTCCTGTGCAGGCTCTGGTTGTCTTCAGCAGGTTCCTACAAGGGTCACCCAAGAGCCCTTCTCTCTCAGCTCTGTTTGAAGTCTCTAAACCTTTGCGTTTCTTTGTTCTGCTGCTGTCATATTTCAGCACATTTGCACCTGTTTTAAAGACTGCTGAGGGGGGAGGACAAAAAAGTGCACTGAAATGAAAAGAAACGGGAGGCTGAAGGCTGGGCAGCGTGTCAGGTCATTGGATCTTGCTGTGGTTCGTCTCCCATCACTGCCGAGCGGGTCAAGAGCTGTGACACGGCTGCACCGAGCGTGGGAGCCTGATGCTGATGAGCAGAGATGTTATTGCTGGTCAAGGCAGCTCTTGCAAGAAGCTTGAGCACTTGCCAAAAAAAAAAGAAAAGCAGGCGTGCACCAGGAAATCAGTCTTTCCTTTTAGATGTAATGAGCGCCCATCAAATGGTGATTATTCCAGTTTGGGGTCTGGCATTGAAAAAGCCTGCTGTGAAACTAAACCCGTGAGCATTGCTTGGCCCCGAATCTGGATATGAAGGGGAAAAAACGAGCACGGAAGCAACTAAAGTCTGTCTGAATCAGGCTGCTTGTGATGTCTCATTACGCTGATGAGTTACTCAGCGTCACTAAGGAGATGTGAAGGGCTGCCGCTCCTCTACGGTGTTCCCTTTAAGCATTTCCCTCAAAATCCATGAGGTTTTTTTCCAATGGGTGGTCCTGGGAGGATGGTGCAAGGTTGGCTCCAGGGATCACCATGCTCCTATGACTTGGTCTGCTGGGACCAAATGGCTTGAGATTTTTAAGGTCCTCTCTTGGAAGTGTAGCTCCAGTACTTCATTGTGTCTTTCTATTGCACAGCATGGAGAATAATGGATTAAAATGAGCGTTGCGATATGAGCTGCAGCTGTTGAAAGGGGAGTTTAAAGGTCCCAATATGGAAATTTCACGGTCCCGGTGCAACATATAATCCTCCTCCTCCTCCTCCTCTCATATGAATTAAATTGTCGGCGTGTACTGATTCATCCCAGCTGCCGTAGGTTTGTCTAAAGAACTCAATGTAAATGCTAAGTTCCTTATAGCAGTTTATGCCATTTAGACCTTGGTGTCCCCAGTTCCTTACAGACTCCTACTCAGAATGCTGCTGATCATATCCTTGTATCATTGGAACTTTCTATGCATTGTAGCTTCTACTGCAATACTACTTTCTTGACAAAGTGTTTAATAACCTTAATAGCTGTGGAGCTTTCTCTCTGTTTCAATAGGAGATGATGATGAGCCCCAGCCCTTAGGAGAAAGTCCTTTTTGGTGTTTTCACTAAGACTTTCTGCCAAATCCTGAATAGCTAAGAGTGCCTGGTTAGATGTAATTCCCTGATTTTGCACGTGGGTAGAAAGATACCTGCATTTTTAAGGCTGGCCTAGTTAGATTTAAGCTGCTCCAGTGCCACAGATAGAGCAAACTTCTCAATGTACTTTCCGTAGGAGAAGATCCAAGCGCAGGTTGTGCTAAGAGCACTATTTATGGCTCCACTGATTTTTCCAAAAGCCTTTTAGAAGTTGGTGTCTTTCTTATACATCACCATTGTCTGGAGACAATGTTCACTGCTTAATCTTGTGCTAATGCCTGGAATCTTTGGGAAATAAATTGTGGCTTATAATCTGTTACAAGAATTTTAGATTAATATGGTTTGCAAATAGGAACTTTCGTTTCTAGAACATAAGCTGAAACTGTCTGTGCGAGTGGAAAAGTAATTAACTTCAATAATCTTTGTCTATTTCTTTTCATAAAAACAAATCTGCTGCTACAGTCTGTCATCCAGGTTTCAGAGAGTGGTGGTTCTGGGAGCTCTGGCAGTTGCAGCAGTGTTGCAAGTGTATAAATTTTGCTCAAAGATATCCTAAGGATAGCGGTAGGAATACTATACGCTTGGTTCTGCTGTGGAGTCCTTCCTAATTTTGAAGGTATCTGCCTTAATTACGTGAATCAAAACGGTTGAGGTGGTTTTTATCTTGGTGTTTTTTTTTTTTCCAGATGAAAAGCATTGGCTACATGAGGCTCACTTTGCCCTTTCAGTATGAAACTAGGCTTGTTGGTTGATCAAAAAGCCCATTCTGACAAACTTTTTTCTGACCTTTTAAATATTTTTTTTGGAGCTGACTTGCAGATTGAGGGAGCGGAGTCCATATGAAGTCAGTGTCTTCCAGGATCTCTTCCTATTTCTTTTGTTACTAGTTGTAACTTAGCAGGCTATCTACTGCTATTTGAAAACGGAAAGAAGATCAGGTTGCCTGTAGTGGAAGCTATTAACCTCCAGTTAGAAAGATGGTTGGGTGTTTGGATCCTAATAAAGGTGCTAAGAGGAGGCAAGTTGTCTGCTGGTGTTGGGACTGAATGAGCAGAAATTAAAAGGTGCATTTTGAGATGAGGTGATAGCCGTAGTCAATGGTGAAGATATTAAAGTAGGAGAACTGCGAAAAAAAGAAGGAAAAAATAAAAGTAAGCTCAGCATAGCATCTACTTGGGTTCTCTGGTAACTACCGTACATTTAAATAAACTTGACAAAACAGCTTGGTGTTCTCTGTGTGCGTTTTTATGGAGGTCTATCCAACTGTAGTATCAATGAGTAACTTTATATGTCATCTGATAATGTAGCTGTCCCTACAGAATGGTCCATAAACTTTGGGAAATATTGTATATTGTTAAGTTCTTCTATTATCCTTTTCATGAAGGACAGAGGCTGTAGTGTGGGGCTGCAGGAATAAAGAACTGGTACTCATGAAATGAGTTTGTAGTTGTAGTTCTCTGATAAGGATCTTGTGAGGAGATACGAATGTACTTCTGGAATGATGTGCATAATAAAAGCTCCAAAAAAATGATCTATGGAGTTGCTGAAAACTCAATGGCAGTATTAAGGAGGACCTTCCTTGCTGGATTCTTTTTGGCAACCACGTTGCCCACTTGACTTTCTCGATTTACCAAAAAGTACATGGAAATGCGTGTATGGAGTTTTGTGCTTATATAAATCATGCTTTCTGTTCGAAAGAACTCATTTGATGTGTGTTCAGAGAGCCCTGTTAAAGTGCTGGGAGTCCCACGATGTTCACAAACAAACAAGGAAATGATCAAAGATTAATATATTAGCTGAAATTAATTCAGCACAGAAGGAGTTGTCATACATCTTGGGGCCTGCTCACTCTTATACAGCTGTGACAGAGCTTCCCAGATGGCACAATTATCTTTCTAAAATATTGTGGAAAACTTTCACTTGTCACTTGGATTAGTGCAGTGAGCTTTCCGTAAACACAGGCAGAGAGAGCTGCCTGCCTGTGTTCTGCATGGCAGTAATTAGCAGTAATTCACTTGGAATCAGAAGAACATTTTACAGGAATAGGGAATGAGCCAACTTCTTCCAGTTCCAGTTTGGAAACCATGTCCCGCATGGGTGTATCTCAAATCTTTGACATGTAACCAGAGCTTTATACGATTTACTTTTTTCTGAAGAGTATTTTCTGTTCTCCTTTGGAGCGGCAACATTCTCACATGGTGGGCATATTTTCAACATGGACTAGACTGATATAATTACAGTAATGTCTTGAATATAATATGTAGGATGAATGAAATTTGGCTCCTTATTCATTCTTCAGTCAGGATGGAAGCTGTAGTAGACAAGGTACCTTCTGTATAAACAGCTTCGGGCCCACTTTGTGTATCATGTCTGAATTAATAGAAATGGTTTTGGCTACTAATGCCTGAGGTATAAATGATGTCCCAATTATAAAACATCATGCTGTTTATATGTTTTGAAAAAAAAATAAATAATAAGTTGCTGAGGCTGAAGCTCTAGGATTAGATAAATATTACTCTTGAGTTAGGAAAGGGGAAGAAAAATCCAAAAATGTTATTACATGTGTTAACCAAATCTCTTTGGGTTTTATTTTTGGCACTTAATCTGTGCATGCCTAAATTTGATTAAGAAAAGTAATCTATAATGAGTATTGAATGATCCTGTCCAGAATGATAATCTGGCTGGTTGTCCTTGGGAGCAATTTGGGCTTTCTCTATATTTACTTGCTACCTGTGGAAAAAAAAATCAAGCTAAATCTTTAGGAGCAGGCAGGTAGGTACCCGTGGAACTGTCAGCTTCCCGATTTACAGTAAATCGGCGTTGTGTGAAGTGATGCCTTAATCAGTGGTGGTGTGGCACGAAGGTGGGATGTGGGTCGACAGATTCTCATCAGAGGCATTCTGCACTGGTGGTGAGCAAAACCTGGGTGCTTCTCTTCCCTTGTTTTGGGGGAAAAGCGGTTTCCCTGCAGCTGTGAAGGAGATGTCTTTTTGGTTGATGGGTTTACTATTGGAAAAAAAAACAAAACAAATACAAATAAAACAGAGCACTTAAAACTAAAAATAAAACCACTTCAGTCATGCCAATTCAGTGTACTGGGGCTCTAGGAAGGGGACAGCATCCTCAAAGAGAAGAGAACAGAGAGCATTTCTCTGCAGGTGAATTCATGCCTTTGGTGGCAGAGTAGTAGGAGTCCGAGTGCTTTCAAGTACTTGCGAGAGAAGATTATGATGCAGAAACCTCTTGTCCAGATATATACACTTGACATTTTGCTGAGTGAAATAAGAGCTAGTAGGACAAAATACCACTGACTGCGTGGAAGTTATCCAGTCCTTAAATTTGATTTTGATTCTGGCAAGAAACTGAAGGCACTGAATTAGGTCATCTTTCTGTTTGTGTCTATAGTTAGTGAGCCTGGTAGCGGGTGAGGGAAAGAGAAGTCCTGGCTGAACACCTCGAGCTATGCTTAAGTCTGTGATTGGGAATTCTTTGGCAGTGTTTTGAATTTTAAAAAGATTAATTCATCAAAACCACTTCTTTCCCCTTCACAAACATACATTGTGGTTTTCATTCAGAGCTGGGGCAGCCAGAGCAGGTTGCCCAGGGCTGTGTCCACTTGGATTTTGAGCATCTCCAAGGATGGAGAAGCTGCAACCTGTTCCAGTGTTCAGTCACCCTCACAGGAAAAAAGCGTTTTCTTATGTTTAGATGTGCCAGTGAGAAGAGATTTGGTTCAGTCTTTACAACTCCCCACCAAGTAAGATCAAATAAAAGCTGGGCCAAGCAGCCCCAGCTCTTTCAAACTGTGTGAGAGGTGCTCCAAGCCCTCAGCCATCTTCTTATGGCCCTTTGCTGGACTCACTCCAGTAAGTGTCTCTCTGGTACTGGGGAGCCCGGAACTGTGCATGAGAGGATGAGACATCACGGGAATAGCCTCCATGCCAAGTTTCTGTTAGGGTTAATCAATAGTGAAAACCACATTAATTTTAAAGCATCTGAAGGAATGGCTATTCTGGGACAGATGACCTTCATTTCCTTGCAGAAAATCTCCTGGAGGAGGAGGAGGGTGTCCCAAAGCAGACTGTTTTCATTTTTGGAACAGAGGGTGCGTTGGCAGGAGTTGGGTTTCCTTTTGGAATTCCACACGTAGGCTTCTTATTTATATCCTTATTGTAAGAGTGTTGAGAAATTACACGCTTCCGAAGGCCTCTGGGGCAAATATTGGTGATAGAATTTGAGAGGATTTTTCTTCCTTGTCCACAAGGCCATCCTATATTCCTGTAATGGGTTTTTGTGGATGGTGGGGGTTTTTTTGATGGTAAGATAGAACTTCATTCTCCCTGGAAGTTGTTGCATCTCAATCAATCAGTGGGGCTCATGGAAAGAGGTTAAATGTTGTGCAAGCTCATTTCTGTGTCCTGTGCAGTTTCAGCTCAGGATAACCAAGGGGGTCAACTCAGCATTGGGGTAGTCACCTCAAGAGCTCCTGCTATGAAATCAGCCGCTCTGCTGCAACCGCTGCGCACAGTGCTCAGCTGCCAGCTCCCTGTTTGGGAACAATAAATACAAGTTTTCATCCCAGTAATGAGTTTTCTGCAGCAGTGTGAAAACTCCAGGGTTTCTTATTATCCGAAGATAATAATATTCCGGCAGCGGTACTTATCGTGCCTGTTAAATGTCTCAAGGATGTGATTATCTCCTGATATCTCTCTAGCCTGTTAAGCTTTGTTGTTTACTTATATTGGAGAAAACATTTGTAGTCTGGGGTTGATTTTATTCGTTGTGGTAACGATAGGAATAAAGCGGCCATGTGCTTGCTGGTATCAGGCAGCTGGATTAAAGCTCAAAACCTGTTAAACTAGGTATTGAAGAGAAGTGAACGTGTTTAAATGACCTGATCTTCCTCTTGTATTTCAATGTGTGCAGGTGGTCTTAGCAAGGGAAAGTTCACAGGAAATCTGGAAGCACACACAGACTTTTTGGTATCCAAATGCTCTTTCCTTCCTATTGAAAGCTTATACTTAAACATCTGTATGACACCACTGGACTTTCTGAAGCAGCCTGAAATTTAAGACGACAATACAGTGTTTTAACAACATTAAATGTGCCCAAGTTAACAGACTGGATTTCAATAAAAGAACGAAGTATTTTGAAATATATTGACATGTTTACAAGCAAGAATGTTTTGGGAATAAATGATCTCCTGCCCTAGAGTTGAGCAGAGTGAAATTCATTCTACTCTCTTCGACTGCTGTACTCCCAGAGCAGATCTTTCCAGTGCCCTAGACTTGGGCATCACACCAGTCAGGGGATTCTAAGAACTAGAAAAGAAAATAGTTCACATGTTCACATTTTATAAAGTATTATCTTGAATACATGACTTATCCACTGTTATAATGCACTATTAGGCAGGTCTGGAACTGCTGAGGATTTGGTAAGTTCCACTGTGTAACTAATTGCATTTCCAGATATCTTTGAGAAAATTTAGGTATCAGTAAGAAGGTTGTGACAAGTTAGTCTCTTAATCACTCAATGATGAACAATATCTATTCAATATTGTTTTAAGATTGGTGTGTTAATTATGAACACTGCTTAAAAAAAATCATTGGAACCAGATTTCTAATTTGTTTAGAAATACTTTTCTAGGCATTGTATTTGCTGGTGCACTCTTGATTATCTGAGGTCAAATTCTCCTTTTGTATGAACTGAATTTACAGGGAATGAGAATTTAACCCATTTGTAATTGTATGCTTTGTTACTCCATTACTTGATTTTTCTTGTAGGGAGCTAAATTTGATTAAATATTTCATATCTTACATAACACTGGAGCGTGTCCAGAGAAGGGCAACGAAGCTGGAGAAGGGTCTAGAGCACGAGTCTGGTGCCTCAGGTTGCACCAGGGAACGTTTAGGTTGAACATCAGGAAAAATGTCTTCCCCAAAAGGGTTGTCAAGGCCTGGTCCAGGCTGCCCACTGCAGCGGTGGGAGTCCTCGTCCCTGGAGAGATTTCAAAGCCATGGAGATGTGGTGCTGAGGGACACGGCTTAGTGGTGACCTGGCAGTGTTAAACAGTTGGGCTTGGTGATCTTAAAAGGTCTTTTACAACCTAAATGATTGTTCAACATGGGCTGGCAATCTCCTGAGAAAGCTGTACTGAAAGAGAACCTTGTCCCATTTTTGATCCAACCTTAGAGACCCCAAGGGGTTGTGGTTGAGGTGGGTCTTGGGCCAAAGCTGAGGAGCCAACGTGCTTCTGGTGAGTCATGCAGGAGCCAAATTTGCTGCTTGTCATGGAACTCAACTCCCAACCCCACCATTGCATGGCAGCATGGAAGCGGGGTTCTTGGCAACGCACAAAAAGGCAGTGGTTAGGAGTGTCAAAATTGGGGATATTTTGCAGATGTGGAGGAAGGTCAAAGTTATTGTTGGAGAAAAACATATGAAAAGTTCTGAAATTTCTGCAGCGATTAGTAGAAGCAAGTTTCCTGCTTAAGAATGAAACAGTGTATATAGAAATATGTAGAAAAGTGTAGAAAGCAGCACTGATGCGTTGATGCAATAAACGATGAATTCTCTGGAATAGCCATAAATATGCCAGTGCTGCAGACTAATGCGTGGCATCCTAATACACTGTTCATTTTTAGGAGGGTTGTTGGCTAGTGAGGTTGTAGTGCAGAAAGTTTAGATGTGCGACATTCCTGTTTATGCCTGCTCCGTGCACAGTGTATCTATATATGGTGTGTAGAGGCAACGCAAAGTGTAACCTACAGTATGTACGAGATGTTATTTGAACAGCACATGTCTGAAATGATGAAATTTCGGTCACAGCACTTATCAGTTAAAGAACTTCCTTTGAAGGAGAAAAGTGCAGCAGTAATTTCATTTTACTCGTTACTCTAAAAATGATATTCCATAAGAAGCATTCTGTGTGATGTCAAAATTCCCCCTGAAGTATCATCTTTTAAAAAGTCTTTTACAAGATTTAAAAAAATCTTTTAAAGCGTGTTTTCTCACTCCTCTCTCTGGCTGCAGCTGGTGCAGGGTGGTCTTAACTATGTTATCACAGAGATGCTCCTACTGTTGCTGTTGGGCTTGACCTTGGCCTAGTGCTGAGTCCATCTTGGAGCTGGCTGGCACTGGTTCTGTTGGACGTAGGGGGAGCTTCCTGCAGAAGCCACCCCTGTAGCCCCCCACTATCAAAACCTTGCCATGCAAATCTGATACACCTGCCTAGTGATCAGATAGGAAAATGTCATCTGCTTCTTCTGGGGACCTTCTCGCAGGGATGGGGACTTGCTACTTGGGTGACCCTGTCTCCCGGATAACATTATTATACTGCATGGAGCTAGGGTGGAGAGCACGAGGTGGAAAACAGGCTTATGGGATGTAGCAGGCAAATATATCTGTGTGGTGTTTGAAAGAAAATGCCAGTTTTGGCTGGTGTTGGAAGGTGTGCAAGTAAAGCACAACCAGGCCCAATACAAAGAAAAGTGAATTTTAGCTTGTAGATACTGTGAGACCCTACCAAGTAGGGAGCCGTAATGAAAAAAATAGTGAATATCCATCTGATTAGGACCTGAAAGATAAAAGTCACCAGGCTCTGTCCTCAATAAAGAAAGGTTATGCTTTAGTTAATTAACCAGTGTAACCGACGAATGATCCTTGGAGATACTGCTTTCCGAGTGCCAGTTCAAACCCATTTTTTCTTTTAAGAAAAGATGCAGCTTAAAGTAAGAGTAGATTCTGTGCACATACAAAACGGGGTGAAAGAGCACTATTAAATCTACCCAGGAACTCTGTAAAAATAAATAGAAAGAGATGTCTCTTCTTTGACAGAAAGTGGTTCTTCTTACGGAAGATGCCATGGATCAGAAGGTAGCTGTTGCAGGGAGGGCAGATGAAGAAGATGCTGCGCTGTCAGATGAGACCTTGTACTTTTAAGCTTCAATTCTATTATTAATTACAACATCAACCTAATAAATCAAGTACAAGCTTGCACTTAGCTTTCAAAGGCTGCAAATTCTGTTTGTTCTACACCTTCTGAGTGACACAGATCTTTCAATGACTGTTAAAATGGTTGTTTCTGAGATACTAACCAGTCATTCAGAATTCTCCAAGGAATTCACTTGTATTTAGAACACATCATGTGGTGGATGAATGGAAATTTGTCAGTTGTCAACATATTGTGATTTTTTTTTTTTCTGGTGCCTTTTTGTATTTTCCTGAGATTAGAAAAAAAACAATCCAAAGTTTTAAGCACTTACTTGTCGTGATGGATGCCTTATCCTAGTGTTGTTTTGTAGACTGTGGTGATTTACAGAACAGTCAACCTGGATTTCTGAACTGTCCATCTAGAAGACTTAACTAATCACATTTGGCGGAAGAAAAAATGTCTGCTTTTATTCCCACCTCAGTGTGTATTTTGAATATTTATCTGTGCATTTGGACTGCTCCTATATTAGTAATGCTGAATTAATCCTTTCGGATATCAAGTGATGAGAAGCAATGCTTTCCCCCTGTCCTTTCCCCTGCCCCCTCATAAAACTTGGAACGGGGTTAACAAACTTTATTCTGTAGCAAATTCTTCCAGAAAACACACATCCCACTGATTCTGTGTGATGAGTAGCCTGGTATTTTGATCCAGCTGCAATGTAGAGAGGGACCAGAGACTGTTCCAGCAGTGGAGAATGCTATTCCAGTTGTGTAGGCTGTGAAGGGCTTCCCTGGGAGCTTCCAACCACTCTTGCTGTTGCTGAGGGGTGTTGTATGTTTAAATGAGTATTTAAATTAGCTGGACTGAAATGTGCATAAACACCCCAAGGGATCTATAATTATTTTTCCAATTATTGCTTACCCTTAAAATGACTTATTACCTTTCACAACTTCAAAAAAGTATATTTCAATTTTTTCATTATTACTCTTCTTCATCAGGTTTCTACTCTTTGCTAGACCAGTAGGTATCATGAGGGTCTTCAGAAATAGCCCATAATACATAAACAGTGGAGCTGGAGCATTATATTCCTCTTTCTTGTAGAGCTGTTTCACTCATGCGAAGCCAAATGTCCGTCTTCTTTAATTAAATGCTGTCTTTGCCCCTGTAGTGATTGCTTCAACTGGATGTTGTTTGTCACTGAAAAGTATCATCAGACCCGGAAAGTGTCTGATGATGTGATAGCAGAGCCTGTTTAACAGGGGGAATCAGTTTGGGCTAGTCATGATTAAGTTGGTGATCAAGAGCTTGACTAAGAATTTTATAGTTGATGTTGATTAAGAATATTGGATGATAATTAATGCATAACTCCTGTCTTTTACGTGTCTGGAGAGTCAAAAGAGCAGAGAGCAGTGCTAGAAAACAGTGGGATTGCCAGCTTGTTTGAAGCATTTAGCTGTAGCAGTCTTGTCCAATTCATAAATTGCTTGTGGACAGCAACAAGAAAGATGCCTTCCGTTCGGGTGCATCTCTTTGTTAATTATCGCAGGGACCAGAAATCCCATGAGGATGAAGAGGCTCGAACATCTCCAGACTTCCACTTATTTTCCTGAAAAAAATGTATAATGTCACATTTCAGTGGCCTCCTCTCTCCTTAATTTGTAGGACTGCGAAGTTAGGGATTGCAGAGTGTCTGTCATGTCCAGTGTGTACTTGTGGACACATCTGCAATGTAATTAAGCTTCATTTAATCTCAGAGAGGGCCTTGCTCGGTATCCATAAGCCTGGGTGAAAACAGCCCTTTGAGCTCAGAGGGTTCGGATAAGGCATCGTTTGGTTTTTATTTTTGTCTAGTCTTTTTTAATAGAAACATCTTTCACTGCTAATACTATAATGTAGTATTCCTACCACAGTAGAAAGACAGTAACAGGAGGAGACCCGTAGTAATACCAAACAGACAGACTTCAAGTGACTATTTGCCTAAAAAGGTACAGACTTAACATAAATGAGGAGTTATCAAAAAAAATCAGACCTTTATTGTAAGAGAAGCTCTGGAAGCCCAAATGTTGTCTTTCACGTAAATGAAATCAAACTTGAAATTACTCTTAAACACAAGCCTCCACACTCCTGCAGAACCTTCATATTATTATTTATAAATTAAAACTACAAAGCTTCATGATGTGTTGCACTAAAGAGGAATGAAAACAATGTTTTATGCAAATGAAATGTTGACATAATTGAAACAAAATAAGTACCGACATTAATTTTGCTCTGTTTTAATTTAATAGAAATCGCATTTATCAAAAACTTGCATTTGGAAACACTGAACCTCTTCTATCAAATTAGAAATGAACAGCTTTTACCTAGCACTAAGTGACGTGATTTGGCTGCAACATGAGAGTTGAGAGAAGCAAACATTTTTAAAATCAGAAGCTTGTAGAGCAGTTGGGCATTTAAGGAGAGGGGAATTAATCTGCAGAGATCTTCTAAAGCACCCTATGAGCATGCTTGAACCAGTACCTGGTGGCTTAGTCCATGTCTGAATAATAAATCTGCAGTTGAGTCGAGTTTGGAGAAATAATCCCAAATCTCTGCTGAAATAACACTGACCCTCCTGGGTCGGTACACGCATGCTTATAATGCAGCCTGCAAGTGAGAGCTCAAAACTATTCACACATAGGGCTGGATTTTTTTTGTTTCTGGTCACAGAAATAGCTGCTTTCCTGGACTTCTCAGAGCATTTCCCTGCTGAGACACTCTCCAGGGACAGGTGGGAGGGAACCTCTCTTTGCTGTGCCACACCAGCTCTCTTTTGAGCTGAACGTCATGAGAAGTGGGTAAGGAGAGCTTGCCCTCTTTCTGAGGAGTGTTATGAAGCTCAAGGAGCTCAACTCTGTCACCTTTGTATCCAGCAGGAAAATCATGGAAAGAAGAGAGGTTGGCAGTGAGAGGTGGAAATAAATCCATGTCCTTGCAGCTCCCCGTGGGGCAGCAGCATTGAGTTGTTCCTGGGGCAGCACTTCAGAGGAACATTCTTGCTCTTGCCTTGCACACAGCTTTGCTGGGGGTTCCACCACTCGGGGTTTACGGCACTGCCTTCTGCTGCTGCCGCTTTGCTAGACGTCATGAGAGCGTGCGAACCGATGTGGCGTTTTGAGTATATAAACAATTCTTGATACAAACCCAAAGCTAGGTTTCCTGAGATTACTCCAGGTTTGACTTTGGCTTTTGGCAGCGTGGGAATCGTTAGCAAATGACTCGTGCTTTAGTCTGAGCCAAGGTAAAAATGGAAGTGCCCCTGGGTTCTCCACTGGTGAGATTATTAAATCCCTGTGGGACCTTTGGTATTGCAGATGAAATCTCTCTTTTATCTTAAATCTTAATTTCAAATTTCCGGGTTTTGTTTGTTTGTTTTTTTCTCTTGATGGTAGAGACCGTTCAGCCGCCATATAAAATGCATCAAATGTCCAAGTAATTAAAACATCACCAGGGCGGTGCTGGAGCTGATGTGACCATAGGATCCTTGCCCTTATTTTGGTATATTTGTGTATAAGCAGTTTTCATATGAAGCCTTTTAAAGAAGATGAGGACTAATTTAAAAAATGGTGCAATCTGAGTCTAAGTCCAAATTTCTGAAAAGTTCAGTATATTCATGACTACTTGGAAACAGGAAGTGTTGGAAATATAAGATTTGGGCTTTATGTAGCCTAATCAACAGATGTGTATTCCCCCTCCCCTTATTTTCCTAGCTCCCTTTAGACTTTTGAATTAGTTTTCCCCTTCAGCAGATTGTTTTTTCTTTATTTCTCCTATGTAGACTGTAAAAAGTAATTAAGATAATCTTATCAAAGGAACATGAAACAGAAATTTAACTGATTAAATTTCAGACCAATTAGTCATACAGAAGCCTTTGTGTAGACCTTCTGTGGATTCTGCAGCGCTTGTACTTTCCATTTCCTATTTTACAACGGCGTGAAGTTAGGAAATTGCATTCCATGGAGATGGTAATTAACTTTTGATAATTAAAATACCACCTTCGTAGCAGATAACCAGTCAGCTTCAGGTCAATGACATTTTTTTTGATGTGACACATTTAATCTTCCAGAAGATTGAAATGTAAGAAATTACAGGCATAATTTTGGGGCGAAGGTTGCTGTGTCTTGTCATGGTGAAGTAGCATACAGCTTCATTATGCTGGTGGAACAGGGGAAAGAGGCATTTCGATTTCTGTCCAGGCCTTTAATATTAAACAGATATACAATGTTGTATTTTAGTTTATCAAGTTGCTCCCTATATGGATCAGATGGTTTTCTTACTGCTTTTAACATTATTTCATACCTTTGCTTCCAAAGATTCACTTTTGGGACAGGAAAAGGTCTTTAGGCAGTGCACGGCGAGCGTCTGCCATGCATCGTAACAAAAAGCCCCTCTTGAAGTCAATCCATTCCTTCAGTTAGAAGTGTTAAATTCTCTATATGACCCTCAAATATGTGATTTATAGGATGTCATTTATCTGCACATAGCCTACAGATTATTATTTGCTCTATATGAAGAAGAGAGCAAATGCGCTTTATGTTTCTCGCCAAGGTGGACATGGATAATATTGAGACATTAAAGACAACACGAGGACAAAAAGCAGCTAGCAAATGTCAACTCTACTTCTAGAGGATTTAACCAGATGGAAAAGCAGGAAAATAAAAGCTTTTCCGTTGTCAGAAGGAACGCCCTTTGGCCATAAGCTGAGTTGACAATTTGCCTTATGAAAGGAGAACTTTGTTTTAAAAGAGTGCAATCAAACATGCTGAAATACGTTTTCATACATCTCATTTAGACATGGACTTAAGGGATACTATTTTATTAGGGGTTTTATTGCAAATAGAGAAGATTAATTGCCACCTGGTGCTGTCTGCCGTATGTAGATCAATCCAAAGGCAGAACCAAAAAGTTCCTGTACCACAAATATTGCAGGCTGAAAGAAGCAGTTGTCATCAATCTGTAACAGTATATGGGAAAGCGTAGAAAAAAAAGCCAAGTGAAATAAAATGGCAAAAAGAGATTAAAGTCTTTTAACACTAGGATAGAGAGGCTTTTTTTGCCAGCAAGCACAGAGAGATGGTGGGAGAGGAATGAACGGTTTGCTGAATGCTAATATCAAAATTAGTCTGTAGTTACTCGGAAGTCAAAGGAAAACTTTTTGTATTAAAAAAATGCTATTAATATTTTGTATGGATGTAATTATTTTGTACAGATGTCATTGTTCCCTCTCTAACTTTAGAGTCTCCTCTGAAATAAAAGGAAGATTAGTAATGAGATGAAAGTTGACTTTAACTGAAAAGAAATTAGACCTTAAAAGGAGATTGTTAATTACAGCTGTCTTCAAATAAGATGGAAACAAGCCTTGAGGAAGTAGAAGATTATCTGTGTTTGTAATAAGTGAGCCCAAGGTATGTGTACAATGTATTTAAAGCCCAGAAAGCCAAGGATCAGAAGAGCAGGTGGTAGGATGCAGTTAGTGAATAATCCTCTTAACCTCCTCGATACTCAACCAGGGTAAAAATGAGGCTGGCAGGGAAAAACCCATATTGCTGATGGCGATGAAACAAAAAGGAGATCAAAGCCTCCAGAGCAGTGCTGCTGAAAGTTAGCCGTGCCCAGTGCAGACAACTTTGTTAAAAGAATTTGACTGTGTTATTCCCTGAAATCTCTGGATTGCTACAGAATAAGAAATGAGCGGATTATAAAATATTTTAAGGAAGAAAATATTTAGGCTGTTGCTCAAAGCATTTTTATGAGTATGAGATCATCAGAGATGTGACATTCAGAGGGTGGTGTCATCTAGAGGGCAGCTGAACTTACTTCTATTGCTAATGCGTGTGATAGACACCCAGAAAACACATGGCTTGGGAAGAAGCTGGATTTAGTCTCTTGTGAAGCATTATATCATCATCAGAACGGGGCACTGGGGAAGAGCAGCTGCATGAGGCGCAGCATCCCTGTGATCTGTGCTCTCATCCCGCTGCAGCTCATGCTGCTTGTCCCTGCTGGATGCACCACTGCCTTTCTCTGAAGGCAGAAGATACTCAGCCCAATTCTGTATCATGCCTTGCAGGTTCAGGCCTGTCAGGTAAATGTGTATATTTTTAAGCTAACTTTACTAAATATAGGACACTACTAGTATGTGCCAGTTTCTTTCCTCCAAGCCCAAATTATTTTTTTCTAATCTTTACTAACAAAGTATTTCAGTTCAAACAAAAAAGATTCTTTTTCTGTCTTCACTGAAGGAGGCATCTCAGTGATATGTGTCCATATCTGCTTTTTAGCTCCCTTCAAAAGCTTATAACCTGCTTAAACGGGACATTTTTACTGATATTTTTTTTTTTAGCTTTGGGTTCCTGCTGTGAGGAGCCCTCTCTGAAAGTGGGGTTATCTTGCCCCCAGGTTTCTGGGGAAAGAAGCTTCTGTTTGAAGCACCTGTCTGGTCTAGCAAAAGGAGCCATACTTCAAAGGTGTCTACTTGATTTACATTCAGAGCTGAGTATTTCTTCGCCCTTGCTGATGCCCCATAGGACTATGTAGCCATCTCGGGAGTGGGTGTAATCCCAAGCTGGGAAAAGCCTGGAATGATGGGCTTCTAATTCACTTTCTCTACTTTTAAAGTTCGGGTTTTTTTTGGATGAAAGGCATGGGCTTGCCTTCAGACAGTGTCTGAAGAGAAGAAAAAAGGTACTTTCATACCAGTTCTCTCACAGGTTTCTGCTCTGCACTGAACTTGTCTGGTATAAATAACAGGAAAAGAAATTGCAATTAGTAACATAATGAATAAAGGACTTGACTAGTGCTTATTACCCAGACAAGACTCAAGGTAAATGATATAGCCCAAGACAAGTAGAAAAGTTAGCCTGAATACAAGTCATTGTGACAAAATCAAGAGGTTTCAGAAAATTATTAAACCTTTCTGAAAGTAGAAGTTCAGGGCTGTCGCTGTGAATATTAATGTCTCCCATAAAAGAGGGTTTTGTTCATGAAGTCCAAGATCATACAATCAGCAGGAATTCAAAATTAATCTTTATTGTATGATAAAGGACAAAGACGAGATAAAAGAAAAGATGTATCTGAAGGGAAAAGTCAATCAGGGAAATAATGATATCATATAAAAGTATTCGAACATCTGTGATCCCTTCTGAAATCTGCTGTGTGGGAAAAGAAGGTTTTACTTACTGGGATTGTGGGGTTTTTTTATTTGATGAATGGGAAATCCAGGGAATCCTTAACAAGGTGAGATATATTTCCCCTTTGTCCTTGTAGGTGGCCATGACCCACGTGTAGAGTTAACGAACTTGACAAGCCGTGCAGTGTCATTTGGGAGCATCACACAGACACATTGTATTAAGTAATGGAGGTATTCTGGGGTGATTTCCATAAGTGAAACTGGGAGGTCCAGAGCTCAAATAAAGCATTGACTTAGATAAGGAACCTAACAACGTTGTTCCCCTGGCTTGGTCCTCTTACAGCTCTCAATTTTCACCAAGCCACCCTGACAGTTTGTCGGTTGCTTTTGCAATCCATGGTGAGGTCTTTCTTCCATCCTTTCTAGGCCCAAAGAAGGGCTTGCTTCTCATTTTCTGGCTTTGTGACTAGGGCTTATCACAGCTTCCTCATCTGCTGATCCCTCTTCTGGTTTTGTCCCAGGTGAGTTAGAGCACCCTGAGGCCGTAAGCCTCACAGCTTTGTCCCCCCACAGCGGATCAAGCTTCTCTGATAGGAAGGTGACTAGAACAATTAGCAGTGGTAAATAATGGTTTGAAGTAGCACCAGTTGGTGGTGAGAAGATCCTGATGATCATCTTCTGGAGGCAGCAGACGTACTTGCCCTTACTTCTGTGTGTGACTTCAAGCAGGTTAACACCACAGCGTATTAATTATTTCCAGCACTGCATGATCAATCGATTGCAGCCTGTCCTGACAAGTAGGAGAGTGAGGTTGGGCAGCAGCGTGGAGTCTGATGCTGGACACAGAAGCAATCTGTTCTGTACCATTTAGTTTGGTAATAACCAGTAATTTACAGTGAGGCTCTATTGTCTTAATAGGAATACTAATGAAATCTGGTCTCCTGTCTGAGTTTAGGAAGGTCACTGGTGGCAGTTCTACTGTTTCTACTGTGGAGGCAAGCTTCCTGCTATGTTGGTGAGGATCAGAGGGTGCTAATAAACATAGTGTGGACTTCTTATTAGCCTAGTCTGAAGTTAAAATTAATGCAGGTTTCATGTTTTATATATTGCTTGCTGAGCTGTCTAAGAAGCTTACGGACAAAAAGACTACAGAGATGTGAGGTGTTTTGAATAATCTTGTTGCACAATTAGCTTGTATGAATCTTAGCTGTGGACTTCATGGCAATGAAGAAGTGGATCTTACCTTGTTTGTGGTTGGTTTGGTTGGGTTTTTGTCCTCTACTTTTTTTGCACTGGCTGAAAATCCAGCCTGAATTAATATTTTGGTGCAACTGAAGCAGAACTTGGTAATAAGAAATCTCCTTTCAGACCGTAATGTTGTTTTATTTCTTAGAATCATGGAAGGGTTTGGGTTGGAAGGGACCTCAAAGATCATCTAGTTCCAACCCCTGCCATGGCAGGGACACCTACCACTAGACCAGGTTGCTCAAGTCCCCAACTACAGCAATTTTTTAAAATATTTTTTTTTAAAATTTTTTTATCCTTGGCAACCTGACCATTTTTAAAATTTAAACACTGTTTTGCTTCCCTAGCCATTTGAGCTTAGGGCTCTTTCAAAAAGCGATGGGGCATTTTCTGGTCTTCAGGAACAAATGGAGAAGCTATAGAAATACCTACTTAACTTATCACCTGTAGAGATGAAAACATTTCCCAGAACACTAAAAGCGAGGTATTTTTCTTGTATTCATGGCTTGTAGAAAATGTTCTAATGCTTATGGTACAGAAAATAAGAGCCAGCTACAATTCCATGTTGTTGTAGTCGTGTTCCTCAACTGAAAGCAACTGCCATGTTGTGAATAAGTCAGAATAAAATAACTTTGCCCTTCTGCATCTTACTGTAAAACACAGTAATCCCAAGTGACTCGAGAAGTACTCTCTGCCTGTTTTAAGAAATCACATGTGTAAGTGCTTGTTGGACTGGGGATGTGGAGCGGCCAGGAGAAGGATGTGCATGCAATAGCTGGATTGTTTCCAGCTGGATTAGTTCAGCAGCAGGTCCATGTGGTTGGGCTGATAGAAACCTTGGGGAGAGCCACAGTTTGAGGAAAGAGAACAGTTTAATTATTTCTGACAGAGGGAGGGTGGAAGAGCAAAGAGTTAAAGAGCCAGAGTACGAGCAGCTGATCACTGGAGTGTCCTCAGGGCCAACAATGTGCCATGCTGCAGAGAACAAAGGTCGCTCTTTGTTCTCCTTGGACAATTCTCTGTATCTGGGATTTTTGAAGTGGGTAATAGGTGTGGGAATTATTATTTATTGGAGCAGTAATAATCTAGCGGGATATGTGGTTAATGAAGTACATCATCACTCCATGCTTCTTGCGTAGCTGGTGGCTTGTGGGTTCATCTTGTGTTGCAAAGCCCATATGCGTTCTTTGGGCAAGGTACTCAGCCCTTAGAGATGTAATGTTCAGCCAGCCTTTAACTCTGTTTGGAAAAGTCTCTTGAGCAAACAAATAATTGAGATGTACACAACTCTAACGTATAGGACAAAGCCAAGGCACAGCATCCTGTTGTGTAGGTTGCAAGAAAGGCTTTTAGAGCAACTCTGTTCTCCTGTAGATTAAAATCCCAGCTCCTCTAGCTAAATTTCCATGGGGTAGACGAGAACCAAGCCTGCTGAGAACTGAGGATGTGTGACATACTTGCTTTGTAATTTTGATTGTATCTCTTACAGAATTAATAATTGTTGTTAAAGAAGGATTTAAGGAGTAATGTGTAACAAGTGGCACAACGATTAATTTTTCTTCTTGTACTTGAGAATTAATGAACTTTGTGCTTTGCAGTAGGTCTGCAGAAGGACACCTAGACCGATGTTAAATTAGGCTACGTAAACTTGGGCATAGGAGCGATGTTTTTTTTATGCCACGTTAACCCACGGAGATTTTTTTCAGCGGTGGGACTCTTGCATGTTACTAAACAGATGTCAAGTCTCATAATTTGGTCCAAGCATATCCAGTAGTCTATAGCATAATGAAAACCCAGTCTTTGGTTGGAGATGGCAGGTGCAAAAACGCTTTATAAAGTATTAAATTTATTTTGATAATAGGTGAACAGAAGCCATAGCCACTTTAGAGAACTAGACCCAAATTCTGCACCTGTGCTGCTTTTTATAGTTTACAGGGAACAATCCTTGGATAGCCTTGCAGCTATTTCCAATAGTGTGCTGGATTTTGAATGGATTCATTTCGTCTAAATTCCACTGCGAATGGCCAAATCCCCTGGGAATTTAACTCTCCATCTTGTTGCTTATTTTGTTAGCCACTCATTTCCTAAATCTGTTGGTATGACACCGAGACAGCAGCTATCGGGGCATACGGATGGATTGCAGTGAGGGAGAGCAGTAGCCAAAGGAGATGGGCTCCAGCTTGTGCCATCAAACTGAGCCCGTGGGGATCCCTGGAAGTCCTGAGAACAAATCTCTGCCATAAACATAACATCTGCATCTTGCTCAGAACAGTTTTTCTTCTACCAGAGGCATCGTTGGAAATGTGGAGTTGGGGGGTGGCACGCTTAAAATGAACTATAAGCTTTCCCACATCTCTTGCTTTTCATTTTTCTGTTGCTGGCAGGTTTTGTGCCAGTGCTCCGTGTTTTCTTTAGCTGCCTGAGGTGCATGTTAGGTCTTAATTGTAAACTCTGCTCTTAGAGCACCATGGAGTTGCAGGATGAGTGATTTGCAGCAGCCTAATGCAGTCAAGTTGGTGGCCTCTCCTTCGGCGTCGTGCATATGTTAACAGGAGTTGACAGTGTTTAAAATGAATTAAGCACGTAAAATACATAGTGATTCTTTCACCAAAACCAGCGTTTCTTGATATTTATTGGTTTCCGTTTGCAAAATAAGACTTGTTGAAAACTTGAGGCGCCAGTGTGTGTTTCTGAAGTGCCAGAGCTGATCTGTTTTAGCCCTTCCTGAAACAACGTCTATGTTGAAATGAGCACCAAAGTGTCAACGGATCGATACATGAATGATTACGTGGATTTCCTCACATTTTCTAAAACCTCTGAAATCTTGTACCTCTTAAATCTCAGCAAAATTTCCAGAAAAACTGTGTGCTGTGTGGGCAGAAGGGGGAAATAAGTCAGAATGAGGTTTGGTGACCTTGCAGTGAAAATCCTGGGCTCCTGGCCTGGAGAATGTGGGACCTGTATGCTGATGTGCCTGTCATGGCAGATAAGTCTCATCTCACCAGGACAGGTGAACTCCAGATGATTTGGGACACAGCAAGTCCAGCATGGATTTGATGCAACTTTCCATGTGCTGTTTTTCTTTAGATCTTGCACAGGTTTCAGCCTGTAGACTTATAAAAGCCTTATAAAAAAAAAAATACATGCAGTAACAGGCAGTGTGCTGTGTGCGAACGGTTCAATTAATCGCTGTTTATTAATATGAAACATTAATAAGTGGTAACATTAACAAGTGAGTACAGTGGTTAGCAACCTACGTCTTACATTTCTGTCGGCTTCAGGGAGAAGTTAGATAAGTTGTGTGGGAGAGACTCGGGCAGCATCTGGAGCTAAACGTGTAACTTTAACGCAGAGCACATCTTAGGAGCTGCTGAGTATCTTCATCACTTTAAGGCTGATGAGAGCTGAGGGCTGTCATCACCTCGCAGGACCAAGTCTTGCTTATCTACGAATGGAGCGTGTGCCTGCTCTTTCGTAGCATATCGGTGAAAATCTTGTATAGACCTAAATATCATGGGTCAGGAGCTCCACAGATGCTATGATCTGAAAGTGTTTTTCAATATAGTCAGTTTTAATGACATTTGAAAGAGCTAACCGGTCTGAGGATAAGCATGATAGGGTAACATATGGCAAAGCAGATACAGATTTACCTCCTGCAGCTTGTCTTCGTGTTTCACCTGAGCAGAGTAGAAGGGAACCTGCCTGGTGAGAATAATTGATTCTGGCTTTTTGCATATTTATTTCACCTGGGGATGGTGTTTTCTTAAGAGTGCTTATCCCTGATGAAAATAAGTAATTTTTTTTATATATATATATATATCATTGAAGCAACAGTGTGGGAAATAAACCTCAATGTATGAATAACTCTGTGCCGGGGCTCTGCACCATTCTTTATCTGAAGGTTTGAATCAAAACTCATGCCAGAGCCTGAAAAAGTTAAATGTGTTTGAAGGCAAGCTATTCCATTGCGATTCACCCCTTGTACAACAAGAGATCGAAGTTCTGAGGAAGTTATCATCTCGTATCTTTAGTTATTATCATTGTCTAATTATGAACTCATGGTAATGAAGTAATGGAAATTGGAAATGGAATCTCTGTGGCTGGTGGGCAGATGCTGCCTTAGAAGGTGTAATTACACCTGAGTCTCTGGTGGGTAATGTGCTGCTGTGTACGTGGAACGGGGATCACAAGGACTTCGGCTCACGGCCAAAAAGCTGCTTCTCTGTAGTCCACAAATGCAGAGCATCCTCCCTCCCCGTGTGCAGGAACTGGTAGTTGAGTGGGATTTTCTTGTTTTATTGTCTCTTCTGTTGGAGAAGCTTAGAAGTAAAATTTTAGAAAGATTGCTTTTTGCTGAGAAGATTCAGGCAAAAGTATCATGGTTAAAGAATGGAATTCTGAAGAAAGCATAACAAACAATCTGGAGGTTTTCAGTTTCTCACTAATAACCTGTAAACACGTATGGAAATTGTGCATATGTATGCACTTACAAAAATGTCCTTTCCCCTCCAAAAAAAATCTTTTTTTCATTATAAAAAGCTGTAAAAACCTGATGGAAAAGCTAGAGGACAGAAAATAACCAATTCTCAATATCACTTTATGTTGCCATAACCCCCAGATGCCAAAGGAGCTATATAAACACCTAAGAAACCACAATCTGTCTTGAAAAGCTTACAAGTGAAAGGAGATTTTCAAAGACATAAAAGGTAGATTGGTACCTGGCTCTTGCTGAAAATCACTGAGCACCTCAATCTGCTGAGCATTGTTGAAAATCCCACCCAAAGCCCCTCTCAGTTCCTATGAAACAATAGGAATATGCAGTAAAAGATTCTACAGCACTTTTCTACCAACTGTTTTAAGTCACTAATCTTTCTTCTTAAAGATTATATGTGGTACTAAAAATGTATTAGCGGGTGAGTTGGAGACCAGAGGACTCATTTAAAAAAAAAAAAGGCCGCAGACGGCTGGTTTCCATCTCCTCCCTGGCTGAATTAAGAAAGATGTTTTTCTCCCCACGGCTCTTCTATCTCCCTCCTTTCCATTTTCTGCATTATGTTTGCTCCTCCAGACTGTGGCGGTGGAGCTGAATGCTGATGAGACCATCGGCAGTACGTCCACAGACAGAACTTTTTAAGGTCATTTCTCCTGGTTCTCAATTTCTTGACCCACTCGTTTCTCTTCACCACCGATGGTAGGCTAGCCAATTACGCACTGTTATTTTTATGATACTTGCTTGTCCTTCCCAGCCTTAATCTTCCTTCATTGCTAGGAACACTCGCAGTCTCTGTAGTCTAGTTAGAGCTAAAGTTCATAAGAGAAACGTTTCAAATTGACAGTTTCAAACGAACCATCAGGAGCGCACGCTGTGACGAGGTGGAATGGGCTTTCTGTGGACACAGGTAAAAGCGAGTTGTAACGGCTGGCGCAGCGATGGTCTCTCTGCTGGTGAGATCTGCTGGCATGGATCGATCCTGAGGATGCAAATTACCTTCTAAAGGCAGGTTGCACACACCTACCTATAGCAGGCAGCCTGAGCAGGGTTGCAGTTCTTTTATCATGGTGTGGCTGTGCATACAAGTAATAGTTTAAAGGATCTGACTCTAGTTTTTATAGATTGTAGTGGAATATACATCCATCTCTGATGTTGTCCTCAGTTTCAGGCAAAGTTGGTTGTTGTTACTATGTTCTGTACAAAGTCGCTTGCTGAGTAAGATCATCTATTATTTATTATTTATGCTGGTTGCCAGGTTTACACAGTGGTCACTTGGAAGAAGAGATGGGGAGAGAGAGATGACAAGTCTCAGCATTGACACATGGGCTCTGTTATCCTCTGATATGTGAGGTCCACGTACTGTGAAACAGCAGCGTAAACCAGCAAAATAAATTCCCTTATATCAAATTCACTACTTTATTCTAGCAAGGGTAAGCTCAGCATCAATAAAAGAAAATTGCTCTGAGAGAGAATTGGGAAGTTACCATGTGGGCGTGAGTCTCCCATATAGGACCTTTCACAAGTTGACACACACAAACTATGAGGAATAATCTATATGAACTATCGGCGTGGGAAGAAACATGGTGTAGTCTGTGTGCTCTTTACTAAAGAGTAGGAAAATCTTTGCTGTGACGGTGTCCGAGCCTGGCCCAGGGCTGCCGAGAGAGGTTGTGGAGCAACCAGAGAGGTTGTGGTCTCCTTCTCTGGAGAGATTCCAAACACGCCTGGACACGATCCTGGGCATCCTGCTCTGGGTGACCTGCTGGAGCAGGGGGGTTGGACAAGATGGTCTCCAGAGGTCCCTACCATGCTTAAGAATGGTTTAAGATTGTCTTAAGACAATCCATGATCTGTGGGCAAGCAACGTGAACTGTACCGTGTCTGGTACAGTGATACCACTTTATTTTCGGCCTCATCAACCATTTGCTAATCTCACAAGTAACTACTTGTTGTAGCTCCTACTGTATTTCACAGCCATGCTGATGTGTATGCAAGGTTCCAATTGCCCCCAGGCCACCATGCAGTCAGGAAGGGACCAAACTCAGCCCAGGCCTGTCTGGAGTGACCCCAGCAGAGTTGTGGGATGGATGGAATTGGCCGCAGTTCTATGTTTCAAAGCTTTCAGAGTTGTCTGAGCAAACAGGAATGTGAATGAATCATACTTTAAGTATTTACATTGCTCAAATGCCTGAGAAGCTTTTTAAAGGTCAATCTAATTAAGACAAAGTTTGTTTGTACCAATATAAAGTAGTTACTATTATTGGGAGTTCATTCCAATGCAATATATGGCATTTTACTTACATTTAAGGTTTAGTTTTCTATGCTTAATTTGGAGCGAGCAGAAATGATCTTTTGGTTCCATAATGTCTTACTTAAAATGACATTTGAATCAATAATGAATTTTTTTGCTACAATTAAAAAAAGATTCATTCTTCCTGATGCAAAATAATCAATCAAAGTTTTTGCATAAGAAGGATTCTTTTGTATTGGAAATAAGATTGCCTAGACTCATAACAGGCACATTATTTAGTGTGTCTGTTTTTGATTGCCAACTTATGGGAACAAAAGCCTTTTTTTTCTATAATTTAAAGGTGCATTTAAATTCAGTTTGAAAGACTAAATTTCATCTGTTGCCCTTAAAGGCTATAAAAATTGAGATATCTTTGAGTGTCTCCATGAGAATATCAAAGTGAAAAGTAAATCAGTTTTTCTTCTAGTTTTTTTCATATTTGAATACTTCTGCCTGCTGCCTTTGTCTCCTTCAGACGAGCTTGCTGCCCCAAATTTTGTCCAGCTGAGGGGAGTTTAGATCTTACAGTCCTTAATGTCCTAAACTTCATCACCTTTAAAAGGTATTACATTGAGGGGAGGAGACAGGGAGGCCATACTTATCATAGAACCATTGAATAGTTTGGGTTGGAAGGGACCTTAAAGATCATCTAGTTCCAACCCCCCCTGCCATGGCAGGGACACCTCCCACTAGACCAGGTTGTGTGAGGCCCCATCCAACCTGGCCTTGAACACCTCCAGGGATGGAGCATCCACAACCCACCTGAGCAACCTGTGCCAGTGTCTCGGTTAGCATTGTTCCACCAACTGCTTCCTTTTTAATGGCTCCTTTGTTGTCTGAAAGCTTTGAGACAAGTCCAGACTATTCCTGTGGAGTAAAGTAGAAGCCGGAGGAACAGTGTCTGGCCCTTACAAGCAGAGAGACTTCTCTTTGAATCAAAACTTATGCTGCTGGCAGCAGGGTTTTCTCTTGACTTGATTTTTCTGTCTAGTAGTCTTTAATACTGTTTTCCTAATGTGAAAGTATAGAGATTTTATGTCATCATCTGAATACTGTAATACCATAAAATAAGATGACACGTAAAACAGAAGAAAAAACACATTTGGGTAACGGAGTTTCTTGGAAACACTGAATACTTTGAGTTTGCTCCAGATGTTCATCTAGCTTGTAGTTCCGTCTTGTAGTTGAACATCAGTTACAGAGCTGTTCATCCTATCTAGCCAGAAGTTCCCTCTTGCAGTACATTGCCAATCTTCTCTGCTAGTCTGTTTGGTCATACACCATTGATCCCAAAACATCTGAGTAACTGTAGGACAATAAGCTCCCATTCAGTATCTTTTAGACAACATCTCTAAATGGAATGGGAATTATGACCTACAAAAAGCAAGATACTAAAGAAACATCCACATATGAGTAGCAGAGATGAGAAATCATGAACATCAAGAAAAAGTAGTCTTTAAGTTTGGAATAAAACAGATACTACGGGTTGTATACTTTCCTCTGTTCCTTACTGGCACCTGACTCAGAAGATTTGAAGAACTCATAGGACTGGTTTGGAATGTGGTTAAACTAGAGCTGTATAGAGAGAAAGGGTTATTTTTCCTAGGGGAGAGTATTTTTGTCAATCATCAGAAAAGAAGTGAAGATGTTCTTAAATGCGCGCAGTAAAAGCTAATGTTTTAGCAGCAGCGTCATAAAAAATAATTACAATATCAAAGTCAGGCATAATTATCACAGGTGTGAATGGAAACACAACATCACGTTGCCTCAGATGTAAGTATTTACCATCAAAAACCCCAAGCCTCTCAAGTCTTCTCCTCGTTGCTGTGTAGAGAGCAGCTGCCGGGACTGCTGCTTTTCCAGGCTTGCTGTTTTAACGTGGTGAAATGTCTCACTCTGCTGTTGTCCTACATAGCTGCTGCCTTCCTTCTGCGTTTCACCCGTGTGAGATGCAGATAGAGGGATGATACATCACTGAAGGAACTGAAATGGCAAAAGTACCAGTGTAGCGCTTGAATTCCCGATGCGCTCTATCCGATGACATTACACGAAGCAGATAAAGATTTCCCCCGATAGCCCTGCTATCTGATAGGCACCAAATGGGTTGGGTACCTCTCTATCTAAGCATCAGGGACATGAATACTAGGCTGTGCCGTAGTGCAGAGGACATTAACAGGATGCTAAGCAGTGCCTGCTCATCTCGGCCGTGCTCCGTCGCCATTTCATTGTCTCGTGCATTGCAGCGGCCTTCTCCATGTGGTTGTCCTCCTGGGATTGGTGGTGTGAGTCTGGGAAAGGGCAGGCTGATGTCCTTGCCGCTCATGCTGGAAAAAGAAAGCAGGTTTAGGGTTGCATTAGTTCAGTGTGCATGTGAATTGCATCAAATAAAAACAGCTTTTCCTGGGGAAAAGTAGATCTCGGGGTAGTTTTTAGAGGTTAAAACTTGTAGTATGTCAATAGCAATTAACAAGACCCTCTCTTCTAACGTACAGCCCACGTCTTGTGAGGAGCTCTGTCACAGCTGGACACTTCTCTCATTTCTCTTCATTTCTGTCCTAAGCTCTTGGTCAAGGACTGTCTGCTGTGGGTCATGCAGTGCTGTGGACTGGCGCTGGCTGATCTTGGACGAGGCTTGTCAGTGCTACCAACAACAACTCCAAATTCAACTCCAGAAGCCAGCTAGCATCATGTGCAGCTCAGAGATGAGAGCTGACACCACACCTCTTTGCTGGATGAGCATGCAGTGGAAGAGGCTTGACTTAAATCTGGTGACTGTGAATGGCACATAATCAGATCCGTAAAATAGGGTGTAAATAATCATCGCAAAACCCCAGCACGTATTTTCTTTGTTAGTTTCTGTAGCTTCTGAAAGAAAATAAGTGCTGCATAGGTTACAGGACAAGAGTAAAATAGCCAGTGAAAGGCTCTTTGTAGTTGCTGACTTGTTTGTTGTTAATTTACCTCTGTTCTGTACAGCCAGGCGTGATGGTGTGTGCAAGGAAACCTAATTTCTAGGTGTCTGCTGCTCTAGAGGGTTGGTAGCAAGGTATGTGAGCACCTCAAATAGCAATTTTTTTTCTCCCACCTGCTGCTATAAAGCTTTATACCAATTCATATAGACTCTCTGGCCATGCCATATAACGTGAAACCTGTGTTCCTGACTCTCCAGTCCACGTATGAAGAATTTACAAAAGATGATGTTAATTACCCAAACAAATTTCACAAGATGATGTGCTGAAGACCCCTACTCCTGGAAATAAGCACTAGAGGAGATATAATGATTTTTATGAGTATTCTGCTTTTCTAATCAAAAGATGCACAAAAAGGAAAAGGGATTGCTTTCATGTAACAGGGGCCCTGGTTTCCAAAACTCCGCAGCAGAGGAGATGACAGGAAATGCTTTTGAGTTGTTCTGGTAATAATGACTATAGATTGAATTATAATAAGGTCAATCTCGTAAACATTTCACTTAAAAAAAAAAAATCCACTTTTCTATTTGGACATATGTTTTAGCTCTGTGGCATGGCATTTATGTGAAAATGATACAAGGTAAGACGCGGAGTGCTGTTTAGAGGAAACATTGTAGATTATAAATAGATTAAAGATTCATCTGACAGAGGAAATTTTCAGTACATGGTTCAGACTGGATGTGGCTTTTTGCCAGTCTGCCTAATGCTCTCTGAGCAATATTGGGGTCAGCTGACAGACAGCTCTACCTCCGAGTTAATACTGGAGATGTTACTGTAGGCTACTTCTTAGACTTGTATTAAAGAAAAAAAAAAAGGGAGTTAGCAGCAATTTCAAACAATTGTTAGCCGTGAGTTTAGGAAGAAAAGCTAAACCAGTGCAGCTGTACCTCTGACCTACCCTATAGCTTTAGCAGATGTGCCCCTCGCACATCCTTAGTCTAAAATAGGTGCATCTTGTTTGAGCTTGAGATTTTCTTCATTTATTCTTACTGTCAAATTTAACTTGTACATCAGCGGGAAGTTGTGAACACTTAAACTCCGAGCATCCTTTGGCGTTTCCAACACAGTGAATTCCTTAGACTAATTTAAAGTATTTAATTAGAAGACAGCACACTTGATTTCCACCACCCCCGTGTCCACTTGCCTGGTCCCGTAGGGACTCAGTCCTTCACCTTTCTGGCTGAAAATGATTTTCCCAGTGTTATAAGTACACGTTTGTAAAAAAGACACCAGAGATGGTGGTAATTTATTCCTGTTGTGCACTTTGTATAAGCTTGTTGTGCATAGAGGTTAATAGGCGGCATGGGTTTCCTTCTGTCTTCTCCCAGTGTTTTCTGCATGATGATGGTTTCATAGCTAGAAAGTTATGGCAGCGGTTTAAAAGTGAGGGGAAAAGACAAAACCTATGTTTAATTGGTTTTGGGAATGCTAGCTGTGCTTTGAAATAAGTCTGTGACTATTTTCTGTGTTCTCTATTTTGACTTTGCCTTCACCTTCTAACTGAAAATAAATATTATTGCCCTTGTTTACTGTGCTGATTTAGCTAATACAAAAGACAATTCTATTGTTAGTGTAGGACTTTCGATAATGTAGGGAAGCTTAATCGTTTTTACTAAAATAATCAGAAATTTGTCATAAGCCTTCCAGAAACAACAAAGCTCTATTTCCAAAATTTTCTAATAGCATTTTAAGCTGCGGTTGTACTGGTGGCATAATTGATGGCAATACCTTTAAGGTAGTTAGCTTATTTTTGGTGACTAAAAATACATCTATATTGTACGTGTATATTCAGGATGTACTTTTTTCATGCCGAAACCCTAATTCGTTTCTACTGCTGGCTTTTAGGGCTTGGGGATTAACATCAATATATAGATAGATAACAGCAGAGATATTCAGAGGTGCTTCAGTGTGGCACAGGGCACTGCCAGTGATTGCTGGGCTGCTCAAGTGCTACTTGGACGCTCGCTGGGTTCCTAAAAGCCTTTGGAAAATATGGTCTTAAGCTATTGAAATGTTTATGGTGTACGCCCAGATCTTCTCTCTGGCCTAGAAATCCCGGCTTTCAAGTCTAAATGCTGGAGTGTGTGCTTTTCTGTGAATAGTGTGTAAAGAAATTTTGCACGGTGCAAGTTTGCAGGGTATTTGTACAGGCTGATCAAATTGAATGCTTATCAGAGGCTCTTAAAACAGACATCTGCATCTTTCATCACAGTGAGTGGAGACAAGTACAGTTGCAAAGCTTCTAATTACTGGTACGTGTGAACTGAGAAGCGAGGCTGCCCTCTGCACATGCTAGATACAGCCTACAATGAGGAGCGGATGTTATTAAACCCGCTGAAAAAAATAAAACAAGCCATAAACAAAATTGTTAGTGAAAAGAAATAGTCTTTGATAGAATTCTGCATCTAAATTAGCTTTGAATTAGATTCTTTGAGGGTAAGGCCGCTGGCTCTCATAAGAGGTTTTTCAGTGATGTTTGTGCTTTGCAAAATGATGTAATACCTCTCTGAGGTATCTCCTGCCATTTTTCTCTATTAGCTGTGATGACTCTCCAATTATATTGTGCTTTGAGCCTTTCCCGGAGACAGAAGCAAGGTTTCGGTTTCCTCAGGAATTAACATAAACCGAACTGATTTTGAAACTGAATTGTGGTAAATTAACACGAACCCACCACCTCTCTGTAGCCACTCTCCAGCATCATTGGATCAGTCACTTATTGGCCAAATACAATGTCAGGATTTAATTTAAAAGCTTGGTTCAAGTTCAGGAGCATGCCCTAGGGCACTGAGTATTTCCATGCATTGAACATCGTTACTCCGGTTAGTCTAAACAAACAATTTTCATTTTAAATAGATCTTTTGGTCTTAGTAAGAAATCAAATCATTTTATATAATATAATAGATGTAATGACTGAAGTTCTTTGAATGAACTGCTCACAATATGTCTCGGTGTTTTAAGAGTTTCTTTTTCAATACAGAAGTGTGCCTGTGTACATCTACTTTTTCTTCTGCTCATTCCCAGTTCCAGCCAGCCCTTGACACTCAGGGAGTTTTTATGTCTATTTTGCTGTTAAAGTCATAGAATAATGTGGATTAGAGGGAATCTAGAGGTCATCTACTCCTTCCTCCTGCCTCAGGCAGGTCTGGTTACATCAGATTGCTCGGGGACTTTGCAATTTGAATGTTGAGCATCTCCAAGGATTCCAAACTCTCTGTGGACAACCCGTTGCAGTATTTCACTATCCGCTGTAGAAAAAGAAAGTATTGTCCAGGACAAATGTGAAAATATTAATCAGTCTAGCAGCAGTAATTAGCCAACTTTGGAAAGGATGCACAGACACAATAAGCATGTTGTGGATGTAAATACTTCTGTGCAACACGGCCAGCTCCAAAATCCTGTATTCTCTGCTTAAATAACTTAAGTAATAACTGAAACATATTTGATTTAAGTAAGATATAAATAGTGGTAATGTAAAATTGCTAGATGATCTTCTATGATATGGAATTAACAATTTTCAAAGTGACTTAGAGTCTTAGGAAGCTAAACCTCAATTTAAGACCTGATTATTTCACCAGTTAGGAAAATTTTGCCCTTACACATTTTCCCCAAAACCAAAGCAAGACGTTTCTTTCTAGTTGGAACCTTTTTTTTTTTTTTTTTAAATATTTTCTTCTGAAAAAGATTAAACAGTCTAGCTGCATTAATTAGGTTTTCTGAGATTTTTATTTGCGATATGCAAGCTGAAGGCTGAGCGAACAGCCAGGAAGTCAGCAGCCCGCATTGAATGTGAACAACGAGACATCTTTTAGAAGTTAGAAGCTTTCTCAGTGTGCTGCCAAGTGTTGGACTTCAATTGAATCCCTTGCACACGGGGACTTCCAAGAAATGTTGTTTCCATTGAAGATGTAGGATTGTTCAAGAAGATTTTGCAGCTCTAAACCATGTGCTAATCAGAAATTGTGATGGCTGTTGTCTGGCCCTAAACTCTTTATTAAAAGCAGGTGCTTCTTGCAGGCTTTCAGCAGCTTGGCCATAATGAAGGCAGCTTTAGTTTTTAAAGAGTTTTAATGTTTAGAGTGAGCATTACAGCACCAGAGTAGTGGTTTTGTTGTGTGTCTGTGTCCGAGATAAACCAGCAAATAACCAGAGACTAAGCGTGTTTGAGAGGGTCAAACAGTGAAGCAGAGAGCAGAAGAGGGTACACCGACCTTTAGGACCAGCTTTAACCGAGTTCTGTGTAGTCTGTAGTAGTTTCTCAAACCGTTAAATGACAGTAATTAGTCTTTCAATTCACGAAAATAGTACAAGCTTTAAAAAGCTACAAAATGTCCTGTTTTGCGATGCTGAAATACTGATTTGCCCAAGATCAGCAGAGGGATTCTGAGCAGATGCTGCGTTTAGGTGCTTTCAACGTGAGCCTGGTACATCTGCTGAAAAAGGTCTCCTTGCTCTCCCAAGGTCTAGGGCAGCGTTTCCTCAGCACTGGTGTCTCAGGATGAAAAGCTGGAAAACAAAAAGTCAATTAAAAAACTGCATGGGACTAAGAACTTCTGAAAGCCTCTTAGATGACCACTCTTTATTTTTGTTTGTTTTTATCGTGGTCTGTGTCCTTATCCTCTAGAACACTTTTAGGCACTTGTGGAAATGTCAGTTCAGGTATACTTGGTAAAGAGATCATTTTATGAATCATCTTTTTTTTCCGGAAGAAATACAATAACAACATTGATTCCTTTAGTGATACTTTTCTTTAGGTGGACCTTGTTCTTTACATGGATCAATAAAAATGTGTCTCTAACAACAAGAAGATGAATACAGGGGGCAGAAAAATTAGTCCATTCATCAAGGACAACATGAAAGAAGGACTATTGTGAAGACGTTACAAATATTGATGTGTTGTGTTGCACTCCCCTGACAACAGAAGCCTCATTAGTGATAAATATTTCCAGTTTTAAACATCTACAATTCTAGTAGCTGCAAAAGCTATTTTTATATAACTAATATATGTTCAGAAATTTTGTACATGTGCTTGTCTCAAAAGAAGCATTGTTATATCCTGCTCCATCCGTCCTCTCTGAGTATGGCATAGCAATTTAATTTTAAACCTGAAGTGTTAAGTTTTAATTTTTTTCCTTTGATCAGTCTCCTACTTAGTCATACATAAGTCAGGGGAATATGAAAGACCTAGTAAAAATGGCTGTATCCCTCTAGAACTGTAATTTGGCTCCATGAATTATTAATTATTAGACCAGTATAGCAACAGCTTTTTCAGAAGTCAGTATAAATGTAGAAGGCTCACCTTATCAGCCAGGATCTAAGCCGTGGCAGTAATGTAATTCTTACCATTTAGCACTTTGTGGTACGTTGAAAAGGAATAGGATATTAGACCATTTAAACTTTCTGAAATATAACACAAAGTGAGGAAGTGCACCTTTTTTTTTTTTTTTTTTCCCCTCTGAAATAATTTCAAAGAAATGAATACACATGGATTCCTCAGGGGTTGGGACTGCTGGAGATGTTGAAGCTGTTCCATTTGTGAAGCATCACTGCGAGGGAGAGCAGCAGCTCAAAGAGCGTGCTTGAAAAGGAAAGGCTTTAGCTGCTTTTGTTGGCTAGGAGAGAAGAAGAAAGCCATGCAGGCTTGAAATAACGCTAAAATGGATGAAAGGTAGCATTTACCAAACACAAAGGCATCTGGTACTGTAAGTAAAATTTTCCTTCCTAAATAATGTAGGTCTTTATTTTACTACTGCCGTACTATGTGAGTCTAGTGTTAATTTTCTTGAAGCCTTATGACAGTGGTACCAAAGGACCCTCATACTATCCTCTGCTCTGGCTTAACTGCTCTGGCCAGAAAAACCTCAAAGATTATTCTTTTTTTCTTGTCTTAAATGACTTTGTGTTTGGTGTAGTCCTAAAGGTACTTTTGAGGACTTTGTCCTTCTCGGATATAATCTGCCTCTAGCAGTTGAGCGCAGCGGCTGATTAATTGGATCCCATCTTGCAAAATTTAAGTGCATGTAATGGGAAATTGAAATACTTGAGCGCTTTTCCAATTCTGAAATTTCATTTTAACATTTTTAGTATTTTGGCAATACTGTTCTCCGTATCTAAAGAGAAGTTACTAAAATAGAGAGTCTCTCTTGCGATACATCATCATCTATTTTTAACAATATGATTTAACTTATAAACAAATTAGGAGAAGGGTATTAAGGAACTGATTGGGTCTCTTTTTGTATTGAGGTTTTTAATAACCATTATACTACAAAATTTATGTAGAGCAATATTTCAGGCAGAAACCCTAATGACATTCTAATGTGAATTTTACCTGAGACTGTTTCGCAGGACTGTGAAATAATCTAGTTGCTGTCACTGGTTTCTGATTTACCGAAGCCGTTTTGCTCCCATCTGTTGATGCAGCCAGACCAGGCAGGGTTAGTAAAGAGCAGCTCATCAGCACCACAGAGGCTGCAGAAAAGTAGCCTACAAAAATGCAGCTGAAGTCTGTAAGTTCATACCCTAGTTCTCTGTTTTAACGGAGGTGGTGAAGAATTTGGTAGGCGATACTGCAAAATAAAGTTGGAAATCTTCCTTTAATTCTATTACTCGTTTTTGTTGTAGATTTTACCTGAATTTTGGGTACCACATACACACAAAACAGATTTCCTATGGGAAATTACTAATAAGCATCGCTGCTGCGTGTCTTGATTAAGCTAAATCCACTCACATATCAGCAGATTGAATAACTTGGCCTAGGAAAGCACAGATCTATCACAGCTTTCCAATCCCCGTTTCTTATTGGGGACAATTAGTGAATTTTTAGAGCTATTCCTTCAAACTTGTGGGAAGGTCTGTGGTGGGAATCTCACCAGGGTAACCCCTGACTTGCGGCCGTCTCTGGATGCCCTTCATCTCTGTGACACGGGGAAGGCATCACTTGAGGAAGCAGAGGAGCAGGAGAGGCAGCAGAGTTTGTTTCATTTGGTATGGGAAATAGGTTTTCCTTCATTATTAACTGCATGATCATGCTCTAATGACATTTAACATGGGAAAGTAATCACGGCGCTTTCTTCGTCTCTGGCTGGTGGAGAGAGGGAGTGCATTAATTACACGGTCCCTCCAGGTGAGCCGTGCTACTGTGCAGCACATTACCCAAGTTAATGTGACAAAGGCCATTAAGAATTATTTTTCTGATGAATTTAAACTATTTTCATTCCGCTCGTTTCGGCTACGCTGACACAGATTTGTAAAAAATGGGACATGAGATGGAGATGGACAGGAAGAGCTGCTGTCTGCAGCTTGTGGGATGGTGTTGATGGGGTTCAGTTCAACGGAGCTTTACGAGTCGCAGCCTTGGTAGCACCCATGCCTGTACCTGTCCTGGTAATGCCTGTGGCCTTCTGCCCCAGGACAACCAGCGTGGGCAACCACCGTGGCCTGAGCACTCACCAGAACTGGAATCTCTCATGCAAGAAATTGAAAAAGTCCTTTGGTGAGGAAGGAGAAAGATATGGAGGAGATTAAAGATGAATTTCTCAGTTTTGGAAGCTATAGTGTGCACAAAAAACAGGGTGGTGAAGCCAACCAGAAACGGGCCAAAAAGTTGTTAAAATGCAATTGAAGCCTACTCAGGGTTTTGTGTGGCTCTGTGGGAGCGCACCAAAGCGTGTGTCAGCAAGCCTTCTGCAAAGCGTTAGCTCGCAGCAGACTGATCTGCCAATAAATAACTCTAAAGTTTATAGGCTTTTAAACAGATGAGAACAAATTTGGATGGCTTTTTCTCATCAGTGCTTTTAGGGGTGCCATTTCTCCTTTCCTCAAAGAGCTGTGAATTTGAGATCTATTCAGACACCTCTCACATCCTGTGGCAGCTGCTGGGCTGTAACAACGTGGAGAAGAGCAGAGCTGGTGACCGTGAGGTCTGTGCTGTGCAGGGCTTGGAGCTGCTGCCATTGCATGGCTTTTCTAGGGTTGGGCACGCAAGGGGATTGGGTGGTCATCTGCCATCTCTGTTGCCGTATGGTTCACAAAATGAATTGTCTAAGAACTGTAAGGAGGTGGAAGAGGGTAATGTGACTTAGACCCTTCCATACGTACATCGGTGGTCCAGCTCCAAGGTTGTTTGTGCTGCCTGTGAGGATGGTATCCCACAGCAGATCGCACAGCAGGTATTTTAGATATAAGGAAGAAATTCTTCACTCTGAGGGTGATGAGGTGCTGCAACAGGTTGCCCAGAGAGGTTTTGGATGCCCCATCCCTGGGACTATTCAAAGTCAGGTTGGACGGGACTTTGAGCAACCTGTTCTAGGTGGAAGGTGTCCCTGCCCATGGTATGGGGGTAGGAACTAGATGATCTCTGAGGTCCGTTCCAAACCAAACCAGTCTGTGATTCTATGGCCATACCCAAGCTCGCATCAGTAGAGCTGGCTCAGTCATCACCAAAGCAATGTCACCGTGGTATTGTCTTTGTCGTGGACAAGAGCTTCCAGGGCTCTGGGCACAGGCATGTGTTGCAGACATCTGTTCTGCCATGCCTGCTATTTTTACTTTGCCTAGCTAGGCTGTGATGGCAGTGATGGTAGTGATGCCTTTCATGGACGTGGCCTGAAAGCTTTCTCACAGATCCTTGAAACTTGGCCTTGGTTGCCTTTTGGAGCTGTTGGCCACAGCCTGATGGAAAAAATAATGTAAGCACCGGATACAGAGTATTGCCCTGAACACAGCGTCTGGAGAACTTTCTGCTTTCTTCACATGGAACAGGGGAGCTCGGTAATAATGGTGAGAAGACTCGTTTCATCAGCATGCACTGCAGCTGGGTAAAGGGGGACGGTTCTTCACGTTGCATTTTAGCTTTATCAGAGCTAGTGTTTGGCTGAGTAATGTGTTGTGTAACTTACATGTAAAATCTGCCATCCTGAAGTGCTTTTTAACTCCCTGGGAGCCTGGGTGCAGGAGGGAAGCGAGGAATGGGTGCTCTTCACCTTAGAATGAGCTCCCCTCACCCTGGGATGAGCTCTCCTTGCTTGCTGTCTCACCTCTGACACCCGGGGCTGATGTAGGGAATGGTTTGTAAAGCTGGTTGGCAGTGGCGTGCACGCATTGCTCGCCCAAAAAGCTCGGCGAGGTTGACATGGCTTCAGTGCAAAACGTAAGGCGTATAGAGGGGTAGCCTTCAGAGGCATGGTGAAGTGGTCTCATTTTTCAGAGAGGGGTATTGAGATGTGGCTTCGTGTTTGGTGGAAGCTCCTAAGGAGCATCCCTAGAAGATCCACTCGCTGTTTTTTGAGCTCTGAGCAGCCCCATATGGGCTCCTCAGCATCTCCATGCCCTCAGGGGTGATTGCAGCCAGTGCCCAGGTCCTGGTGGTTTGCCCGCGTTTGGAGAAGAGAAAACCAGCAAACGCAGACCCATAACCTTAGATGGCTGAAAGAAAATTAAATTTTGCAAGGGACATTATGATCAAAATGTGTCTCCAAGTGAAGGTGTTCTAACTAATTGTCCTTGGATGGCTTTTGAATCTCACAAATTGGACCTATTTAGGAAAGTCTCGCTCAGGTTTCTGTGGTGCAGGTTTGCCCAGCGAGTCTTGTTCTGCGTTTGGAGAAACACAAGTGTATACTTTAGGTGGTGGAAAATATGATAAAAGGCTTATTGCTGGGAATGGAAGTACACCAGAAAAATACACGGCTATTATCCGGCTGCAAGTTTCTCCATTTAAATGCAAACAAAACAGGAAAATGAAATGCAATTTTTAGTTTAATCAACTTTCATGAGTCTTCTGGGAAGCCCAGAAGTATCTGAAAGGAGCCTCTGGGACCTGTTGGGTTTAAATATGAATTCTGAAGTCTGCTCAGTAATAGATGGGATTTTGCGTTTGGTTTAAAAACTAAGCTTTGCCAGTGACAAACTGGGCTTAACTGGAAGCTAGCTGGCAAGGGGAAGGATAATTAAATGACCTGTTCATTTCAGAGGTGAATTAACCATTTACTTTACTAACCATGTGTCTAACAGTTCTTTGCTTGATGCATTCTACAAACAGCAAGTTAAAATAACAAATGTAGCCATTATAATTATTAAAATAAAAAGAACAAGTATGGATGGGAGAAATGACAAAAAAATACGCAATACCTTGTATCAAGCAGTGCACTGGAGAGATCCACCACAGAGGAACTTCAAGAAGTTAAACTAAAATCGCTTCTCATTATTATGTCCATAAAATAAATAATTTAGGGAGGAAAATTAGTGATTATTTGTGATTTTAATATCATGGTATCAAACACCGGATCTACAGAGATGTTCCAGGTATAAATATAAAAAGTTTGTGCATTTTAATTAAAAAAAACAAATCAGTGTAGCAACTGAGGAGTCTAAAAGGTGTGGTGAATTGAAATCTTTTTTCAACTTCTGGCACTAGAATGGGCTGGGACTTTTCTACATTGATGTCCTCAGCGTTACATTTCTCTTGAGGCCAATTACAAAGGTTCACAAGGTTGTTTTTATTTTCCTTGCTCTTGATGCCTTTTTAATGAGGCCTCCTACTAAACAGCAAGCATTATGCTTTCCTGTTGTATTCCTGTCTGCCGCCTTTAAACATTTATTACTAATACATGTGGGAGATGATTTATAAATTAAATATTAGGAAAATGTACTTTTAAAAAACCCGAAGTAGTTAGGGGGTATATTTTATAACTGTCATTCGGGGAGTGGGAGAAGAAGTCATGCCAATATTTTGCTAATGGAAGTGCAGTGAAAGGGACTGTTAAAGCGTCACTGTGGTTTTATGTAATAAATAGAGATAATAGATGCAGGGAGTTTTCAGTGCATGTAGCTAAGCCTTTGGCTCGATGTAATAAAATCTGAATGCAAAAAAAAAAAAACACGCAAAAAAAAAACCACACAAAAAAACCCAAACAAAATTTAAAAAAAAGCTAATTGTGCAGAGCTGGCCAGGGAAGTTTGAACATTGCTGTTCTGTGTGTGTTTCCCTCGGGGCTGCCCTCCTGCTCTGCACCAACGCTGCCAAGTCCTGGTACCCACAACATCCCATCGGCATCGTGTCTGCCAGCACCCGCTCCTGCCCTGGCACGTTCCTCCCGCTTTGCCTCTCCAGTCGCTGGGTCTTCCAGATTCAAGCGATGCTTGCAAAATAGTCTCTAATCACCAACGCCCTCTAATCAAGCCTGATAGCGCCGTTGTTTTGAACGGTGAGTGACAGAGCTTTGCGTGGAGTCACTCCATCAACGCTCTCACGTTGGGACACGGCCTGCTGCGATATTGCTCTTGCTGCCTTGGAGGTACTGAAGTCAAATACAAATACAGTAATTTTTTTACACGTGTTGTATCTTGTTAGTGATTTTTGTTGTTGTTGTTTATTTACCAGCTAGTATATTGGCAAATGTTGCTTGCTTTAAATCATGACTGAACCTACTGGTAGACAAGTTCACTTGGGTTTGGAGAACCTGTTTTGCTCTTTCATGCTTTGGTGCTAGATTCATGGGTAGGCTCACGGTGAGCAAATGTAAATCTGCATTTGGTTTTGGTTTTTATGGTGGTGTGTTTTTGGTTTGGGGGTTTTTGTGGATAAAAGGCCTCTGCATTTGGCTGCCCTGCAGCAGGACTTTGTCTCTCTTCTGTAGGTAGGCTGCTGTGAGCGGGCTCTGGTGGTACCCAGTGGCTGCATCTCAGCTGATGTCCTTCAGTTGGCCTGTTGGCAGGCTTAGGTAGCACATCTCTTTCCACATCTGTGGTAGCTTTTGTGGAGGGAAATAGATGAATACATTGATAAAGCTCATCTGTGTACATGTGTGTGTGGATATCTGTTTGTATCCAGAATTTGTTCTAATAAATGATGCATTTCTGGCAGGTTTGTGGTTCGGGGAGGTCTCTGCCAGCACAGCGAGTTTGTCTTTGTGTGCCCCTGTTACAGTGGAAAGCTCAGAGGCGTCCTGGTCCTCTCCTAGCATTTGTTCTGGTAGCTTGAAGCAACATTGGAAGCCAAGTATAGAGAGGCTATTGCTCAAGGACAGTCATTTTAATCATAGCAATTGATTCCTCTGGATCTGGAAGCTGTTGTAGGTACTCCTAAGGACGGGGATGCAGAAAGGGCTTACTCAGCGTGCTTGTGAATCTGTCTCAAGCAGGTCTTTGCTTCTTTTCTTGAAATTTGCCTCCATGATTACAACCGCTGCTGTATGCTGCAAATTCAGCTCCTTCCTCCTATTGCAGCCTTGGAGTTTCTGTTGAAAGTGGCTGAAGCTCTGGCGTGGCTGTGACCTGACACATCCCCGCAGCACTGCTGCCTCTCGCCTCGGCTCCCTGAGCCCTCTTGCATCCCTCAGAAGTAATTCAGCTGAGAGCCTGCTGTCTCTCAGATACATTATCCCTCCAAAAAGCCTTTTCAGTGATGCTGGAGGAGAGGAGCGCTTGTCCTTCACTGCCGTACTGAAAGGTGTTTACTTCTTGGTGATGTCAGGCTGGTGGCACTTCTAAAACACAACTGTTCTGAGAGAATGAAATAATACTTTGATCCTTTTTATCTTTTATCTTTCTAAGTAGCTGATTTCATTCTTGTATGAAAGCAATCGGCTTGGGTAGCTAATCAAGCTGCATAATGATGTAAAGGTCAGAATAAAATAGCAAAGTACCACGATGCACAGCAAAGACTGGGATCAGCTTTCAGAGGAGTGCAGACCATTGTCAGAATGTAAATTCGTTTTTATTTCTTTAAAAGAAACTGGGTTACCTTTTTTTCCCTGTCCTTTTCGCTGTAAAGTCATGTTGTCACCCACAAGATGTTGTCCTGAGAAAAATGAGAAAAGCGAGTAGCTGACATTTCTTGTAAAGAAAAATTACACTGAGAACATCTCTGAGAACATCGAGGTCCCTAATTATATTGGAGTAATAGCAGACTTGATGCTGTGAGGGGAACGCACTCACCAGCAGCTATCCATTCTCCAGACAAGGATGGCAGCAGCCTCACCAGAATGCAAAACGGACTCTCGCTTGAGCAGCTTGGAAATTGCATTGCATGAGTAGAGTGTGGTATCAATTCCATCCGACCTCACCACAACAGGCAGGGAAAATAGAAAATTTCATGAAATTAATCTTTTTTTTAAAAAAAATGGTTTTAAGATGGTCATCCTCTATAGTTATCCTCTTGAGCCAAATTTGGAAGATTTTCTCTTGTATGTCCCCTCATCTCTTACCCTGCTTGTGTACGCAGGTGCTTTCCAAGTAGGGTGGTTGGATGAGATGGTCTCCAAAGGTCCCTTCCACCCCCCAACCATTCTGTGCCCCTGTGCTCGGTGGAGGTTACAGCAAGAATTGGGCCAGTGGAGTGGGTGCCATTCTAGAAAGTTTAAACTTCAGAGTGTGTAATAAGTGACTTAATTGAGCTGGAATTTTCCCAAGCTCTTTGGAGGCATGGGGCTGGCGTGGCAGCGTACGCAGTCGGGTTGTTGCAAGGACTCGTGGTGGCATTTATTTGAGAAGGCCAATCTTTTTTTTATTATTATTCTGCTGTGTGGGATTTATTTTTAGTGTAACTAATCAAATGAGTATAGAACAGAATAGCGCTGGTGAATCAAACGAACCTTTTCATGAGTAGAAGTGGCTTGATTTATTAAGTAGAATTGTAATCCAACATGAAGCATTTGATTACCCTCACATGCACTAATCCTTTTTTTATGAGATCAATTTGCCCTGAAGATCTGTACATGGTATTTTTTTGGCAGCCTTTTTCCTTAAGACCTCAAAATGGTATAAATGATGAGCTCCAGCTGTTTCTCATTGTGTGGTTTGGTGTCTGACACACAAGGTACTGGATTTGAAGCTTCTCGGGCTTTTCCCTAGTAAGTATTATTTAATAGCTATTGCTGCATTGATTTCAATTTTGCCAAAATAAGTGCATTAATGTTTACAAGTTATTATTTATTACCAGCTGCTTTGTTAGCACTGGAGATGGTGTTTTTTATCTATTTCTGGGTATGGCATAATTAATTTTGCGTGCTTGTATGGAGACTTCTGTCAGTTATTCATAGCCTGATTACTTTGTCTGCAATCTTCGAACCATTTACTGTGTGATGTGAAATATTTCAGTGTGTTCTCGCATTAAGATTTAGGATAATGTAACTGGCTTTTGCTATTTATAGCAGTCTGCTGCAGTGGGAGGCAGTTCACCTTTTTTCCTCGGCAGCATTGGTGGCATAGGGAAGATTGACTTTAATCAGCTTGAGGAATCGGTTCTAGCTCAGACCTGGTCTAGTTCAAATCGTTTCTGTGTTTGTATGAAAACCATGGCATTGACCAGCTGAGGAGAGGATCTCGGCTCCCTAATGAATTGTTTTGTGACTGCCTGGGTTTGGATATGAAAAAATTGCTCTTTTCTGCATGTGTGGAAATTGTGCATAATATTTACATAGACCTACATTGTCCTTCTGCACTGAGACACAGGAGGCTGAGGAGATTTGTGAAGTTTTAGTAGTTTGCATGGACATTCTCTGTTGCAGTATGGTGGCAATAAACTCCAAACAAACCGAGAAGAACTGGTTCAAGACTTGTCAGTTTTGTCTGTGTGATGGTCACGGTTGCTCAGCTCTGTCGCCCCAGCTCCACATCCTTCCTTTGAACCCGTCTAATTTTTCTCAGGAATTATTTTTTTCATCGGTGGGGTTAATGGCAAGAGCATGGTGGCACATGCTGACTTTTAAGACAGCAGTAAAAAACTTTGCCCAAAATAAAGCCCAAATTAAGAATAATCAGATTTCCAGAGGTAATTAAAGCAACTGTTCACATCTATTTAAAGGAGAGAAAAATAGCATGTTACCTCTTCATCGACTCAACAAATAAACAGCACAAATGGAGATTTGTGTGTGATTCATACCGCTTATTTATAGGATCACAGATTCATTAGAAAACAGCTATAAAATCTGAGAAAACCATAGTTTTTGTGTATAAATCGCAGGCAAAATGAGATTGTTAAAATTAGCCTTTGAGTCAGCCAATAGGTAAACATATTATCTTAGTCTTGGTCAAAATTTAAGAACTGATTCTTGCTGCAAGGTGCCTTTAACACATAAATGTTGGTTCCTATAAACGCAGCAGTTGGATGGTTTCCAGTGTTGAGTGACACAATGATCAGGTTTTAGCCCTTCTTTAAGCAAACTGACATCTTTAACATTTAAGGCAGGCTTGTAAATTTAACAGAAAAGCTGCTTAAGTCCTACATCTTTTATATATGTATATGCTCTGACCTTTAAGAATAAATATATGTACCTAGAGAGCAGATATACCTGTATATACCTAGAGAATATAGAGAGAGAGAATATATAGACCTAGAATCATGCTGTGATTCTTAGCAGAAGTCAAAGCATGCTCCCTCATCATCTTGGTACATCTGGGGTTGGTTTATGAAGGTCCCTTAATATTCTGCTCAAAACAAAATACAGATTACTGATAGTTGGCAAAAGAGTTTGTGCCTCTTGGTTATTCCATGTGATTACGGTTTACAGTTGAGCATACAGTAATTATGCACTTTAATCAGCTTCTGCACAGATATCAACCATTTAAAATATTTCTTGAGTTTATAAAAAATATTGGTATCCATCCTCAAAGATTTTTCAAAGGAGCAAAAAAGAAATACTGTAGTTCACAGATGACTCAAGGATGGGGTTTTTTCCTTATTTCTTTCTTTTTGCTATTTGTGATATACCACCAAAATGAAGAAATAAAATGGAAAACAAAGAAATAAATTTCATTTCTTTTAAAGCCCAGGACAGAATATAATGCTGTTCAGAATCTGTCCATGGCCAATTTCATCTTTTCCTTCCAAACCTCCTTTGGTGGGAGGTGCTGTAGAAGGACAGACGGACATGTGTCTGTCTCACTGCATTCCCAGGGCTGCCAAACCTTGACAAAACAGTGAAATCTTCAAGGAGGCTTAATTTCCCAAGATTCAAACCCAGAGGGGGGTTGGCTTTATTATGGAGCTCTTCATAGGAGCTCCAACTGAGCCCCCAGGGTTTGTCCATCACCAGTAGTTACCATCTTTAGATGCTGATCAAGGTAATGAGGTGGGATACGGCACAGGGTGTCCCCAGTGCCAGGGCACAGCTCCCAGGGAATGCCAGTTCTTACAAAGGCATGCCTCAAAAGAGATGTTGTGAATAAAATGGACAGATAGACTTCAAAAGAACTGGAAATGGCAAATCAACCCTTTTCCACGTTGGTGCTTTCATTAGAGAGGGGGAGAGATATGCTTTGTGCTGCTGTTTTCCGTAAAGTTCCCAAGGCAAAAAAAAAAACAACCCAAACCGTTAAATTACAGTTGTTTTCCCTCTGCTTCGGGATTTCTTCACAAATCCAAAACATTGGTGGTTTTCTGCAATTAGAAGCTGTAGTCAGTTTTCAAGGCAGTTTGAGTTGGTTTATCCTGTAGGAGTAGTGAGAGGAAATTTGTTGGTACGTGTTTTGATTTGCTTTCCTTCGTTTTGCTTTCCGAAAATGAAAGTTGGCGACGTGATATTTGGAGCCCATGTAAAAGAAATTCATTCTAGCTCTTCTAATCCGTTGTGCAAACTGCTAGGATTCTCCTACCTGCCTTTGCTTGTGCTTTTGGTATCCTAAAGGAGAAAAATGATACCCAAGAAAACTCATCACCCAGAAATCTACCTCAATGGTATGTCTAAAAAAAAAAACCAAAACAAAACCCTAACAAAACAAACATAAAACCCAAAAAATCCCCAAACTTAAATTGTTAGAGGACTAGAGTGCCAGAGATCATTCAGGGAAGAAGACTGATGAATAGTCTGAAGTGCCTTTGGAGGAGTCCTCCAAACTGATGTCTCTCCCTGAGGCCAGAGCGTGCAGATGGCTGGCTCCAAACATCCATCCTAATTCTTGCGTTGGTCCTTCTGTCCTGGAGAAGGGCTATCATACGTATGTCTGTCATAATTAGAGGAATAATGTCCTGGAAAGTACATCCTGTCCTGAATGCTCTGACTTCCTGGGGATTGGGATTTTAGCAGGGAGTGAGCAGGACTTGGGTTTTACCTCCTGCCCTAGATCTGGTGCCTGGGTGAGACCTTGGACCAGCTGGTACAGGTGGCTGCATGGGCTTCCTGTGGGACGCTCTCCCCCCAAAGCAATGCCTGCCTTTTCATGTACTTGCTTAAAATCACATAAATATGATTTGATATAATAGTTAAAATGAACTCGTATGGTAATAAACTCCTCCAGACTATAAGCAATAGTCTAAGCTCACATAAATAAATACCACTTGGAAGAATTTTCTTTCTAGCATTTCTTTTATAACTCCTTCAAAGCCTTCTTACTGAGAAGGTTATTTTGGTAATTTTTGTTTGTTTGTTTTCTGCAAATAAACTATTTTTTGAAAAACATATCCTTCCTGAGGGCAGTCAAGTGTCAAGAACAGAGTTATGGATGGTGTCAGCCGCGTGTGGAAGCACATGCTCCATTTATTCATTACAGCTGTGAAAGCTTAGCTGTGCAAATGCCAAGTGACGGTTGTGTACCTGTCACTTCAGAGCTTTTAATGACCATTGATCATGTTCACCCAGACGTTTATTTGAATAAAGTGAATGTGAAGTCATTCTTAAAAACGCAGTGTGAACTTCTCATTGTCCATATTTGATAGGCTTTAGGAGGAACCTGGAAAGATTGTTACCCAATAATTCTTATCTCTGAAAAATTATTGCTCAATGAGAAAAGCATCTGCACATTCACTTTGGTCGTCTTGTAAAGGTTCATTTAAACTTTAGAGTGTAATTTGTCAGTATGCTATGTATTTATATCTATTTACTTATATATTTTTTAAAAATTAGTTCCAAACTCCCTATTCTCTGTAGTTTAAAGTTGTCTTTAAATAGCCTCTTGTATTACCCACAGGAAAACAAACATCTCTCTGGCTCCTCATGCAGAACTTAGTTACGTAACATGAGGAAATAACCTTTATAGCTTTGCGTGTTTGAGAGAGCGGGCTGACCTACCAGATTGTTGCTTAGGACTGTTGTAGGTGACAGAAAATGTGAAATGTAGAAGTGTTGTGTTGCCAAATTTGTACTAAGACTCGTGGAGCTGGAGAGTTTGTGCCCTGAAGCACTGAGCGCTCGGAGCAGACAGATGGGGACCCAGTTAATAATAAACTAAGCAATTGCATCCTCCTTTAAGAGACGTTCCCTCCTATGTAGGACGCAGTTTGCTGCATGGATCCTATAAGACACACAAATTGAAACCACAGTGTGATGATGGAGATATTGAAGATCTTCTGGGAAACCCATAATCAACAAATAATTTTCAAGAATCCCACGGAGAAGAAATCTGTTATGTGGTCTAAAAACGCCACGCTCATTTTAAGTCCCATTTCATTAAATATCAATTTCTACACGGGCTGTTTCAGGAAAAGTACCTAAAATACGTGTAGATACTGCGGAATATATAATGGTAGCTTATGTTCCTTATTGTGTTGTAGCTGCAGAAAAGAAAAACACGTAAATAAAATCTTTCCAAGCAAGTTTCTGAATAGAAAGAAACTGCATGTCTGCATATATTTAATGTGTTGATTTAATTAAACTTTCCAATGTTTAATTTAAGCCAAGGAATCAAGTGGAGTCTGCAACCACATAAATGGATCTACAGGCTCTGTGTTTGTGGTGACCATAATAAAAATATAAATCTGTAGGTCACTGCTGTAAGAATAGCACCAATTTCATATAGTTTAGGACTCACTCTTAAATATTGTTTACATAATGATCTTGGAGTTGCTGGGCTTTTGCAATTGAATTCTGTATTTGAAGGTAGAAACCTTATAATATGGGTTTAATTCCTTCAGGGACTGAGAGTGCAATGCAATAGACTTTAAACTTTTTTTTTTCCCCTCTCCTCGTTTTCCTTTTCAAATTATTTTAACAATAACCTTTTGAATTTGAGTTGACTTGGAAGTTGTGGAAGACAGGGAATATCAAAGTAGAGCAATCAGACGATAATCCTAATTACCTAACCTTGTACTGGCAGTGTCTAGTGTATTTTTAGTCTGATAGGATCAGAGTTATCATTACCCGTAATTTGATAAATTTTGTCATTTTCTTTTGAAGAAATGATTTCAGGCTTTTTTGCGAGTTAACCTACTCTCTTGAGAGTCAACCAGCAAATACTTTATTCAGTGAAAATTCCCGGCAATTCTTAAGTAACCGAGAATAAATATTTCTAAGATCCTTGTGGTTATAAAACTTGACAATTTGCCCACAGATATTCTCCTCTTTTAAATGTTGCATAGCAATGTCAGTTTCAAATCTGATAGCCAAGCTCATTGGGTTTTTTCCAAGGAACTCTTCAAAAAAGTTCTTCAAATTTTAAGTTCAGCTTTTCCTTAGTTCTGAAATATTTTGCAGTGTGTTGTATTTGGGCCATGGGCTTCCATGGCTAATGGAAAAAGCAGAAGTGAGCTGCCCAGGAGCTGGTCATGCCAAAAGTCTCTGGAATGTGGAACTTCCCGTTGGGGCTGGCGCTACCTTCTCGTGGAACACTGTGGAAGTCTAGTTCCTGCTGCAGAAATGTGTGGAAATTGTGTCCTGCTTCAAAGCACTTGAATTTGATTTCCACCTGGGGACTCATAGCAGTACTTTCCATTCCTTGTATCGCTTTGGGTCATGGTAAGATGTAATGAAGGAATGCTTTCAGCATTGCGTCAAGCCTATAAAGTCTCTTCCAGTAGCATCCAGGCTATTCTCCACACATCTGATCCCTGATGATGATCAACCAAATTCATAGCTTTTTCAATTATGATACGAAAACTTTTTTTTTTGTGCTTCTTGTGATATTTTCCAAGGCTGTAAGTGGGGTTGGCAGGGAGGCAGTGGACCCGCCTGGCCAGGAGAGCTTGTGGTCCAGGGTCACATCAGGCAGAGGTGCTCCCTGCCATGACCTCCCCAGCAAATTCCTGACTCTCAGGGACCATGTTTCCCTCTGAGCAGCTCTGCTTCACCAATTATTCGCTAGAGAGAGGATGACTGATGCTATGGAGCAAAGGTGCAAGCTGCTGGTGGGGATGTGAGGGGTTCAGGTCAAGGCTCATGTTGAATTGGGCAGCCCAGGAGCTGTAGCTGCACCATTTGAACGAGCACTTCTCACTGCAGGCTGATGTGGCATGAGAATGAACTGCTCTTCTCCTGGAGGGGAGAGTTATTAAGAGATTTCTTTTGATAATGATCCACATAAAACCAATTTTGTAGAGGAGAATTTTATCCCTGGGATGTTTAGTATTAAGAAATCCACTTTTTATCTTTTTGTGATCAGTATAATACGGTGCAAGGTCCAGCACAGGTCCTGGTCTAAACAGAGCCTTTTATTTCAGTCCTTTTAATTCAAAACTAAGTGAACTAAGCCAGCAAGGAGGGAGAGGATCTTAAATTACCTCTGAGAAGGGAATGGAGAAAGAGCAAGGCAGAGGGCTATAGATAGGTTATCAGTCCAGGAGCTGATCTGACAGCGGTAGCAGGGTCCCACCCCACAGACGATAGTACTTTTTCAGGGATGTGAGGTTGGTTTTGTTTTTTACTGTTTTCCTCATTTTCTTATATTCCTTATTCCCTTTATCCCACCACTCGATGTGAAGTTCTGTTCAACGTCTTGATGTATTTCAGCGTCACCCCAAGTGAAGCTGTGCCCACAGCTTCCCCACGCGCTTGTCGCTGCATTTCTTTACAAATGACAGCTCCTCCTTCGGTGGTCACCTTAGTGTCTCTCATTGTGGTATTTGCAAATTAAAATGATCTTTCAGAACTGTTATTTAACGGAACTTCTAAGACGCTGCTTAAAGTAGAATCTCAGCAGTTGGACAGCCAGGGGATGATGGATGGGGTTTTGTCTTCTGCGTTGGTGGAGCTGATGAGCGTTTTTGTCATCACCCAACACCCCCGGGGCTCAGATTGACAGTGGCTCGGTTGTTTTGAATTCTGCTCCTCTGCTCTTCCACGTTCCTCCCATGGTTATAGCGAGCGAGAGAGGAGAATATTAAACATCAATAAATGAGTCAAGTCATATACGGAGTGTTCAGCACATGGTGGTCTCTTTTACAGTAAGCCTTATTATTCTATAAAATAAAAGTATATGTGCTGCCCAGTTTCCCAAACTTCTCCATGAGGTTGGAAGGGAGGCGAAGATCAATCGTGGATAAAGATAGCCAATGGCAGCGGGTAGGTGAGAGACTGTCAAGTCAAGAGAGAAGGCAATAAAGGGTATGAAAACATTGGAATATTTTGATTCTTAGAGCCTTCTACTTGGTCTTCGATTTCTGCAGCCTGAGGCTCCCTGTTCATCTGCAGCCTGAAGAGGTCTCAGATCTCAAGTGCACTTTCTACTGTCACGTAATCGTTTGCAGAAAACAGTTTAGATGGGAATGAGCCTGTGGAGAGGGAGAACCTCTGTGCCTGGTGCCGGAGGGGAAGAGGCTTAGAGGAAGAGCCTCTAGCAGCAAGTAAATGAAATTATTGATTACGTATGCAATAAAGCTAAATCAAATATTTAATGCTACTTGATTCATGAGGATTGTATTCACATTTAGCTTGTAAAATTTTGGTCAGCTGTTGTGATCTGGGCTTTGCAGAATGCAGATCTGCTCACCTGGCACTGAACTGATACAGCAAGTGCTCCAAAAGAGAGAAGCTCCCAAGCTGTGGATGTTCCATCCCTGGAGGTGTTCAAGACCAGGCTGGATGGGGCTTTGAGCAACCTGGTCTAGTGGGAGGTGTCCCTGCCCAGGGCAGGAGAGTTGGTTGGAACTAGATGATCTTTGAGGTCTCTTCCAACCCAAACCATTCTATGATTCTGTTTTCTGTGTTGTCCTGTGAATTTCAGGAGTCTCTTGGGGAGCTAGGGAGCGAAGTGCCAAAATTACGTGTGTGGGGGTGTATGTAACACATTACATGTTTCATTTCTCATCTGAGTAATAGAGGGCTGAGAGAGTCCTGCAATGCAAATAACACTGATGATGTGGCAGATGAAGCATAGCATGTCTTCCCAGAAGCATGGCTTCTACAGAGCGAGTCAGACGGAGCATTTTTCTAGTGAACTGTAGCGTCTATCTCTTAATTTCCAGCCCCTGGTGACAGTGAGTCAGTGTGGCTTGTGGAAGGGCTAGAAGACAACAGGAGCAGCAACACACTGATCAGAAGTTCCCATGTGGGACTCCGCTCTTCCTGTGAGCGTTTTGCTTGACCCCAGAACTGTCAGTCCCTGTCTTCTGAGGAGCAGATCTGGTATTGCTTTGGGTGCTGCAAAATGTTCAAGCACCTATTTGAGACCCAACGTAGGGCTCAGTTGATGTAGGAGTGTCAGTGGAGGGAAGAAAGATGATTGCTTGGAAGTAGACCTTGCTCTGTTTTTATACCATCTGGGGAAAAACAGAACTATTCACCAATTCAGAGCTCGGGTAGGGGGGCCCAGATCTTGAAACAACTGGAGCTCTTTGTCCTTTAATTTTTCTAAAACACTTTTTTTAAAAAATTACATTTGGTAAAGGGAAAATAACCCACATCTGGAGCAGGCAAAATGCCATTTGTACATTACATTGTCTTTTTCAAGTAGAAAATATTGGAGACTGTCCACCAGGTGTAAAGTTGGAAATTTATTTAATAAGGGTAAATAAAATGGCCAGATCGTAGTTATGGTCACAGAGCATTAGCTTTAGTGCCCACGCAAGCACCATGGATTTGATGGTGGGCTCCAAGATGTGATTCATTTAGACGTTACACTGCAGCTTTATGAAGAAGATCTTTCAACCAGTTTCTTTAACTTCTCATCTAGAGGTAATTCAGAATTTGCTTTTCAGGTTAGATTACTGTAATTTTATTTTATGAAGAGTACTAGAAAGATATGTTTGGGGTAGTGCCATGATCTTTCCTGTGCTGGTTTTATCTACCACAAACAAGAAATATCCTAACTCTCGTGTGCTGTTGTGTGGCTTGAGGTACGACTTTTTTTTTGGGCACCTGGAAGGAGAAAAGGGAGGTTGTGGTGCTGTCCTGCTCTCTCCCAGCCTTGGTGAAGCTACAGGATGTCCCACCATCCCACTGGCCCTTCCACAAAGTACCCCGTATCCCATGGGAATGACCTGGGAGGAGCAGTGCAGCCTCCAGCAAGATCAATCTATGGATGTTTTTGCTTCCTTCCAAGGTCTTCACCAACCAAGGTTCAAATGCTGGGTCTCTTTTGTAACGTAGATTCACATTGTAACAGCCAATACATAGGTTTGAGCATGAAATGATGCGTATGTCAGTTTGAAATAGCTGCAAGGCGCTGGGAGGTCATTCTGGGTCAAAGGTATTACCTGCTGTGATTTTTAAGGCATCTTTCCATCATTACCTTGAAACTCGCTGGTTTGCTGAAGGCTGGTAATAGTGTGTTTCTCTGAAAATACCTGCTCTTCCCACCCAGGCCATCCGTGAAGTTTAGAGAGTCACGGGAGTCTGCAGCAGCAGAGTTTAACACATGCAGACAGATTTTGGATTCCCTCTCAGGTACCCAGATGTTGAGGGCTGCATCTCTGAAGTTCAGAACACAAAACACGCAGGGTTTGTTTTCTGTTTGTTTTAAATCCCAAAGGAATTCGAAACGTAACCCTCAGCTAAGCTGAAAGGAGAGTCACAAGTGCAGGCACCATGAGAAACGCAGGTTTTATTTAAACGCTTTCTTCCAATGAGTTATTGAAGCAATTTATTTGCTTAACCTATAAAACAGTTTGTAGTGGAAATGTAAATAACAAATGGCCAAATCCCTGCTGGTACTGTACAAAGAAAATATTATTTTGGGGGCCTCTCCACTCGCTGTAGTTGATTTATGGGCTCCTTTCTAGCTACCAGTGGCCCATCCTGAAGACAGGAGGAAATGGTGCAAGAAATGGTACAATTTGTAATGGGAGCCTGCAGTTTGTCAGCCTCGGCGTTCCCCTGCTTCTCCCGACCATCCGTCCTCCTCTCCACGTTGTTAAAACTTGAAAAGTGGCAAGGGCCAAACAGCTAGAAATTTAGGGAGACAAAATTCAAAGCTGGATTATAATTTTACAGGTTCCCTCTGTAAAGCAGAGTGCTGAAGTGGTGCTTCTTGTACCTAAAAATGAAACAGTGCATCAAGGGCTTTGTTTCAAGTGAAATAATAAATCAAATTTTTTTAAAAAATGAAACTTTTCCATGCCCTGTTAAAAAAAAAAAAAAGAAGAAACCATTTGTAACATTTTCTAAATAAAGTTTGTAGCATCTTCCCTTAGAACTGGTGTTTAAAACCAAAAAAAAATTTCAGTGATGGCAAAAAAAATTGCTTCCATAACATACTCGGTGGTGAAATAACTGCTTGAAGGAAATGATGCTGGCAGAGTTTTTCTCTCCAAGCGGAAAAGTTCTTCAGACTTTAAAGCTGTTGTGTGGTTAACTAATTTTCTTTAAACTGAAGGGACAAGCAATGCAGAGAATGCATTTTCCCTGGTGAACCTGGTATTTCTGGTTGTTTGTAAGCTCCTGCATATTGTCACTTTTGAAAAGCAAAACGGAAGGAATATATGCAGGAGAACAGAGATCACCTGGATGTGTAAACTGGATTTTCTACACACCCTAAAAATAGTTATAAACCAGTGTAGAAAGTGGCATGTTTACTGGAACTGAATGAACTATTCCAGGAAAAAAGACACACTGTCCTTTAGCTCTTTCTCTTCCTTGCTTTTCACTCTGTCCCTGGAGTATTTACCCTCAGTGCCGTGGCTGCACGAGGTGAGGTTCTCATGGTGAATAAATGTGAGGGAGGTTTTTTTAATTTCCCCAGGTGCCATCTAGGATTAGAATTGGAAATGGGTGAACAACATGAGAAAAACTCTCACAGTGTTTATGCCAGGCAAAAACATTCTCCATCCTCTTGCCAGAACTCAATATGAACCTGTCTAAGCGCGTTTTCCCCATAGTCGCCCTGTTCATCCATACTCTCTTTGAACAGATAGTGCCTGACTTTGAACTGTGTCCAGGAATGTGAACCTGCTTAAAAAATGAATGAGAATTGGTTATTCTTGGCTGTAGTGTCTGGACAGGTACCATCACTGTGGGTCACGCTGCCCGAGCTGGATTTGGTGATGAAAAGCAGGGCGCTCCCATCCCTCTGATTTCTTAACGTGCTTTTGAAGTCTCTTGCCTGTATCACTTTAGGCATCAGATCTGAGCGTTTTGAGATCATTAAGAGAGGTGACATGGCCACAGCCAGCTGCCTTGATCTTTTTCTTGATGCTCTTGGACACTGTGGAAAAAGAAATTTAAGGTCCGATAGCCTTGCTAGGGACTTGATACCTGTTTTATGTGTTCCCTAGAAGTATTCAGGAGGTGAAGACTGGAGCTACACGTGCCAAGCTGACACACGTAGTACAGGATTGGCAAGGTTCGTTTGCTGTGACCAGCACTCAAATACCATCAGGATACTCTACTGTGACATCTGAGAGAAAAATTAACCCCGTTGCTCTGATTTCTGCTTGCAAAGTAGCAAGAAATTCACTCAGAGAAGATTTAATTTCAATAATGACCACTGAATAATTTAGTCACAAATATTTTTATGGAAAACACTTGAGGTTTTAATTATACACTCAGTAAACAATTTATGCGTGTCAGTGATAAGATGTTTAATGAGAATCCATGTATTTCTGAATGTTTTGTTCACGTGTGGGAGCTCTTTCCACTCCTTAGGCACCTGCAGAGCCAGCTGGGAGAGCAAAACAGGAACCTCCTTGCGTGGTTCCGCCTTGCCCAACTCTGCTCAGGGAGCCTGGCGTTGGATTCTTCATCTCATACAAACATTTCCTTTTTTCTCTCCTTTTCATGCTGTCATAATCTTAGGAGTGGCGTCTTGATTACACTTTGGTTCTTAAAATGTGCTTCCGTGCTGGATTCTGCCCCATTATATTCCATTTTATTTAAAAGACTGTTGGCATGCTGTCGATTTATGTGTGGCGTAATCTTAGAAGCGGCATTTTGATATTTTGAGTCGTAAAATGCATTTCCATGGGATAACAGACAGGGAGATCATTAAATGTCGCCTAACTATGGGTTGCTGTGGCTGGTACAGTCTCGTCCCTCATCAGTAATGGGGAAAAAAAAAATTGTAGAAGGACTTAGAAGCAATGCAGATGATCCCGATGAGATAGTCCACTCTCTGGTTTTCCAAAGGTTTTCAATCTTTCCAAAGAAATCAAAGCAAAGCTTCAGTGAAGTAAATCATAGAATCCTGGAATTGTTAGATTGGAAAAGACCTTTAATAGTGATTCCAACCATTAACCTAGCTGCTAAGTCCACTGCTAGATCATGTCCCTCACCATTGCGTCTACACAACTTTTAAACACGCCTAGGGACAGGGACTCCACCACTGCCCTGGGCAGTTTGTTCCAGACCTTGTCAACCCTTTGAGTGAAGGAACTTTTTTCCTAATGTCCAACCTAAACCTTCCCTGGCACAACTTGAGGCCATTTCCTCTTGTCCCATTGCTTCCTCCTTGGGGGAGACCGTCACCGACCTCTCTACAACATCCTTTCAGGGAGTTGTCAAGAGCAAGAAGGTCTCCCCTGAGCCTCCTTTTCTCCAGGCTGAACAACCCCAGATCCCTCAGTCACTCTTCAGAAGACTTGTGCTCTAGACCCTTGCCCAGCTTTGTTGCTCTTCTCTGGACCTTTTGTCTTCAAGATAACTACTCCAAAATTATCTTTGCCATTTGTTCTGTCATTTACAGTACACCTGGGTAGCTAAAGACATTTAAATGCACGGTAATCCCCACCATTCAAAGTAGGGAGATGAAATCAATTTGTTTGAATCTGCAGAGAACACGTATTAGAAATAAAATCTGAATATCATTGCACAGACGTAGCATCCCAGGCAAAATCCAAGCCATTGGTGTGCTATGGAAAGAATTTATTCACCCAGCAATTTCTTCTTTTTTTTTTTCCTTGGCTTCTTTGCAAGAGAAGAGTTGGGTTTGAGCTGAGTTGTGCCAGTGTTGTTGCATTGACTCTAGATTTTCATTTAGATATATAATAAAGTACCTGTAGGCTGTCCCAGTTTCTTGTCCTTTTATATGCTAATAATAAGAGTTATATTATGTAGAAGGAGAGGAATATAAACACTTAAGAAAAACAATTAAATTAATTTCTGTCTATGTATTAAAAGAAAGTTCAGGCTAGCAAACGTACATAAATTTGAAATTTCAATTAAATATTAATATTTGTAGCAACAAAAATAAAAATTTGGGAGTAAGGAAATTAAAGTGACCTTGAATCCAGGTACATTATTACTGCATAGCTACTGTTCGACTTTAATTTTTATTAATGTAGATAATGGCTTACATGGGCCTTATGGCTGCATTACTTGTGCTCTAAAATTTAATTAGATTTTTAGAGCAGCCATTAATGTCTTTCCTAGAATTATATAATTCGGTGGCAATGCCAGAAAACTTCATCCATCTCATTAGGCTCTGAAAAGAAACTGAAACGAGGTATTTTGTCTACAATACTATTTGGAACTCCTGAGCCTTTCTCATAAAATAACTAAGTGCAATCCCAACTGCTTGTTATCCTTGCAGCGCGCATTATAGATAACACACTAAACCATAGGAAGAAAAAGGCTTTCTTGGAAATATTTTTAAAAGCTTTTTAGGATTAGGATTTGTGTTTCTCCTTTTGTTAGGCTACAGGCTCAGAGTCAGAATAACTTTAAAGAAGCCCATCTCTGAGATGAATACAAGGCAGGAATATGTATCTCACCAGCTTGATGGTCATCTGCTGTGTGCCTGGTGTATGTGTCACTGCAGGAATGTAGACAATAGCGGTTTATTTTCATTACCAGAAAGTAGTGGTTTGGGTTTTTTTTATTGTGCTCTCAGTCAAAAATAGAAATAAATAGAAAAGCATCAGGATCTGTACTTTTAAATTAATTCCAGGAGAACTTTCTGAAGCAGCAGCTGTGGTGATACTGGAAAAAGGGTATTAAGAGTTGATCCAGTTACAGGTAACGAAATAAATCTCTGTCAAAAAGTTTATAGATAACATCTCGGGTGAATTTTGTTCTGATTAAGCAGGGTTAAACAACAGAGATGTAAAGGTAGCACCAGGGATGTCTGCTCTGTACCTGGTGTGTACGAGAGGCGAACCAGCATAAGCTGCCAGCAGAAATTTGGCAGGCTGGCAGTATTTTTCCTATAACTGTGTAAAATACTCAGGCTTTTTTAAACGACAGGTTATGGGCTGGCATGTATGGATTGCATCGTGCAAAAAGCCAGTAAAGAAACTCACAACACGGGTGTTCAAATTGGAATGGGTCTATGTCCTTGGCTACACTTGCTGTCAGTGAGAATGGTTCTTCTTTCACCTCGCTGTGTTTCCCCCTCCTCTGAGATAATTGGGTGATAATTTTATTCACAGAAAAGCTATGGAAAAGGATTTTAAGTCTATGAGGCATTTTATTCCAAGTTTGGTCCTCATCTGTGTGTGTGCAGCTTCCTGTTTTCAGTAATTTGACTGCAATTTGGTGTTTGCTGTCACCCAGAGCTGAGCCCGTAACCTCTGCTGACTTGCTAATTCAGTGTTTCTGAATTATCTCTGAATGAACTTCTGACGTCTTCCCTAAATAAATACAGAGTAGCTTTTGGCCTGTAAATTTTCCTCATTCATATTAGAAACTTAAGAGACAGATGGTTAGTTTTCACTGGATGCGTGGCTTAATCCAAGATTACTTTCTTTTAAATCTTCTTTGATTAGATGGGCACAGCTTCAGAACAAAATTTATTTCTAGAGGGACACAAGAGGTGCTTGTAGGGTTCAAGGTGAGGAAAGATGCAGAACATTTTGGAAGCATGTTTAGGGGAGCAGTGGGGATGATCAGAAATGTTTAGCCAATGGGTGGGCGAGAGGCACCCTGTCCAGGGAGAGCTTCAGTGGTAAGGTAAACCCCAGGGTTTTTGGGTGAAGATAGGGAAAGGTTTGGTGCTATTACCTTTTCTCATGTGCCTGCTAATGAGGGAGACAAAGAAAGTGCATTTTTCTGGCTTGGTAAACTTTGAGCTTCCTTAATCGTTGTGTCACGGTGATGACTGAGAACGTGTGTGAACATTGCAGACTAGAGACGTTAATGGATCAGACGATCAGATGTGTTGGTTAAAGAAATTATAATGATGAATGACAGTGGCCTAATTTATGAAACAATCCTCTAGTATGAAATAATTCACTAATTTGTAATTATATGATTAACTCGCCAAGGACAAAATCAATCATGTCGGAATCATCAAACAACGTACCAAATGGCTGCAAGCTTTGCAGAAGTGCCTGGGATGCTGTGGAACCACTCTTAGCCCTGCGCTGAACTCTACGCAGTGTTGAAAACTAAGATGCAAATTCAGAGGGCAACAGTTCAGTTATTTAATACCAGTGTTAACTAGCAAATAGGTGAGGAAAGTGTGTCTGGCATGTCAGACATTATCTGAGAACTTTGAAGGAGAAAGATTACATTTGCAGGAGGGTTTCCATATGGCACGGTGCTGATGGAGCAGGGCTGGTGCTTGAGAGGAGCCGGGGATGTGAGAGCCCCTGGGGCAGCTCAGACACCGGCGTGCTGCTGCTTGTGTCGCAGATGCTGAGAAGTTAAAGTATATAAGAAAAATTAGGCATTTAATTATTCGAAAACTTCTTGGAGAGATACCAAGTGGCCTATGGCAGGGGGGTTGGAACTAGATGAGCTTTAAGGTCTCTTCTAGCACAAACCCTTTGCTGATTCTATGAAATGCCACTTTAAAAAAAACTAGCAAAACCTGTAGTGCTTAACTTGGGTCAAATCTGTGATCGCTGTAATCCTGTAAACCGTTTGGAAATAGAAAGGCAGATAGTTTGGAGTGCGTTTTATAGATATTGAAGAGCAGTGGGCGCGTTGCTAAATGCGAGCTGCGTTCCAGCTGTTGGCAGTGGCACAGGCAGAAGCGAAACTCATTGATAGGTGGCACAGAACCGAGACCAGGAGACGATGAAGGATCTGCAGCAGACCGTTCAGCGGGTGGGTTCACATCCTCTCTGCTGAACGAACATGCCGTGTATTTCACCGTTCCAAGTGGCTGGAGCTGGTCTGCTGGTTCAGGAAATGACATGAGAACTATTTATTAGCCAGGAAAACTCAGCATCCAGCAACCATTATTCATTCAGCGTTATCGATTTAACTTAAGGCCATGGCAACTTGTTTCATGAGTTGTTCTGGCATCATTCCACATGCGGGCTGACTTTGCCAAGAAATTCGTTATTCAAAAAAAAACAACAAACTTGCATCAACCAGCCAGAGCGTTGTGGGAGCTGTGAAACAGAAGTCGTGTTGATTTTGAGATGAATGCAGCAAATTGGGAGCTAGCACTACTCACTTAGGGCTCAACAGAATCAGTAGAAGTTAAGATGTTGGAGATCTGTTTTACTTAAAAGACTGTGAGTTTGATACCTCCGTATTTAGGTACTTACAAACTTTGTTTTACGTGTACCACTCCCGCTCCAGACTGAAAAGGTTTAGTGTAAATGGGTTCAGGTCTTCACATTGCTTCAGGGTAAAGCCCGTCAGCAGAAGTGATCTTCCACTTCTGGAAAGCTTTGCTTGGCCCAGAGGGACTTTCCTGCGTTTAAAATGTAAATAAAAATCATTTTTATATCAAAGAAATCTACTCTGTAGCTCATAGAATTTCTAAAAACATGGTTAATCCTTTTCTATTTGATATTTAATAAAGCTGAGTTAATAATTCATAATTTAATCTATCTGATTAATTTTTCCTCTTTTTCTCAGAATGTCTTCAAAGCACGTAACAATTATCTCAAATGCACTTACTCAGAATGACTCAGTGACCTGTCTTTCTAGATCACTTATTTTTGATTCAATTTTTCATAGCAGCATGCAGTTTCCATTGGTTATCATTCATTATTTCTTTACTAATTGAGTAATTGCAAATCCAGTTAAAAAAGAAAAAATAACCCTGTGGCAGGAACGCATGCTGAAAATGCATTTAAAATTCCTTTCTGCAATGTGTAGTTTTAAAATGCATTTTCAGTGACCTTAAAATGCACAGACATAGATTGCACGTGATGTAGAGACAATAAACTCACACGGGAAGATACTGGAGGTGAATTGATTTTAATACTCTGAAGAACATTTGCAGCAAGTGTTAAATATCACTTCCCTCAAGATGTATATAACTGAATCGACAGCAAAGGTGGTGTTTATGCCTGTCCCGGAGATCTCTGTGCGTGGAAGAAAATGAAGAATGCTGATTTTTCTTCTAACAAGCCCTAGAAATAGTTGTGGTCCAGCTGACCCTGAGCACTCAGGCACCGGATTGTACGGGGAGGAGCTGGGATCGGGTACCTGTTCTCATGAAGGCAAAAGCCTTTCCTGGATTGCGAGCAGAGCCTGGTCACATCACCTTCTCAGCAGCCCCGGGGAGGTGATGGAGGTGGTCCCAGCTCATGCAGGGTTCCAGAGTGCCTTGCCTGCTTTTTAGTGCTGACCTCTGCTCAAGCTGGAAGCAAAATCTGCCTTCAGCAGGTGCAAAAGTGACGGCCTAGTTTGGGAGGGATGCCTGGTTACTTCCCTCCCCAAAATGCTCGGGTTTGGTTTTTTCTTTTTTTTTTTTTCTTTGTTTTGTTGTTTTTCTCTGTCAGGGTTTACAGATGTTCAGATTTGTAGAAGTCTGTGCACTAGAAATCTTCCAATCCTAACGCTTCTAGAACTTCATGGCGAGGTTTATAGCATGCTGTGATTGGTCCTATTATTGTTCTTATTTCCATTTCTTTGGAGAATTCAATTTCTTCCTTAAATTGACTTTTACACTTTTTTTTTTACCTTTCTCTAGCATTTTCATTCTAAGGCAACCCTCTGCACCCAAAGCCTTCTGCATCCCCTGTCACTACTCTCTCCCTGATGTCCCTGCAGCCAGGTATAGGGACAGCATTCTGCCAACATTCAAGCCCTGAAGATGCTTTCAGATGTGATGAGCCTGTAGAACTCATTAAGGTCATTTCCAGCCCTCAGGTCCCCCATGTTTTCTTCAGGGCAAATTTATAGCGTTAAATTGCACTTATTCTGGCTCCTGAGCCCAATTCAAGGGTCATTCAAACACTTCATTGCCGTGCTGGGTTTTCTCCCAGCTCTCTAACTGGACTGGAAGCCTGCAAGGAACTGGGTTACCAAGAGCATTCATTTCTCTGGGGGCATTTGACCTTCCTCCCGCGTGCGGTGGGGATGAGGGTTGGCCCAAACGCTAGCAGGGCTCGAAGGGACTCACCCCCGGAGCAGAGCAGGCTGTGGTGCTGTCTTTGCTCAAGGTCAGAGGCACATGAATTAAAGTGTAGGATTAACCACCTCGTTCAGGAGCTGTGAACTTCCGAGTAGGGTCCCTGAACACCATTCCTTACTCCTTGGAAACAGGCTACCTCCAGCCAAGGAGGACCCAGCGGTCTTTGAAGAAAAACAAGTGATGAAATCTTGTTGTCCTGGGAATTGATAGTGGTGGGTTTTTTTTATCCGAGTGATGATCTAACCGTTCAAATTGTATAAAGATAATTAACCTATGCTTGCAGGTGCACTGAAATGCGCAATGCCCTTGATATCAAGAATTAGATTTACATAATATATTGCAAAGTGCATATGTTTATTGAAATAAAGTTCAGGAGAAGGACAGTGGAATTACAGCAGGGCTGAGCTGGCCAACAGACTAATGGTGCTTGTGTCTCATTATAGGGAGATTTTTCCTTTTATTTCAGTATGCTATTTATTTTACAATTAAAAAAAAATCAAAAAACTCCTTAATAGTCAGATAGATGGCCTTGATGTGCTGGTTTCATCAAAATTGGGGGTTTTATTTGGCTGTTATCTCTCTTCCCCTCTTACTAGCAGTCTGTGGTGGTCATTTGTGGTGGCCGTGCTAGCACGCCAAGGCGGCTCGTTAATGAATTTTCCACAAATTAATTTTCTCCTCTAAACCAGCATCCATAAACATGAGCAATTATTTTATGTGGACTAGGAATAAAAGATAGCGTAATAACTTTCTTGACTTTATTTTGTGAAATTGAAAGTCCTTCTCTTTTGGCCTTTTTTTCATTAGAGGCTCTACTAAATGATTGCAAATGAAGTAATGGGGACTAGCACGAATTGCTAGATACAGCTAATAATGCCTGGGTTTAGGCTATTGACTTTCCCTAATGTATTTCCAGATGTCACTGAATTTTATTGCATTAGATCTATTGATAGCTTTAGGTGGCTTTTTTTCTGGTTATTCATAGTCACATTTAAATAACCTCTTTCTAAAAGAAGCCTTTTTTCCAGCCGAAGCAACTAAAAGTTATCAGCATCAAATCTGATAAATGGATACCCCATGGTTAAGAAAATTACATAGGCTTAATACCTAAGGCAAGTGAGATGCAATCTCAGCAAAAGAATCTACAAGGGGCAGGAGTATAATTCAAGAAAAAAGGAGTATTAACCCTTTCCTTGTAACTCTAATGGGGGGGAATCGTCTTCAGATTCTTCGTATATTTATGGTGGTTTAAAACCCCTTGCTAGATAACTATTGGTGTAGATCTTAGGAATATGTTTAAATAAATTATTCGAGGTCAAAGTTTATTAGTCCATCTAGCTTTAACAGGAAATTCAGATACTCAAAGTATTCACAGTTACATGGTTTTGGGTACTAATTTCAAGAGTGATTTCCAGACATACACAACTCCTTCCCCAAGGCATCCCCTAATAGTCCATTTGCCACATTATCAAGGGCATGCCATCATTTTCAAGTGTAAAAAAAGAAATAATTTCTGATATTTTTGCCCCTGCCTTTACCTGAACTTCCAAAGTGGCTGGTTGATGTGGTGCCTGCAGTTGTTCCATACATGGTTGCATGATGGTGTATCATAGAATCATTTTGGTTGGATTGAGACCTTTTAAGGTCATGAAGTCCAATCTCCTGTGCTGGGGAGTTGGTAGAAGTGATAGAATATTTGGAAGAGCAGCCCAGGCCAGTACCTGCTGCGTTTTTAGGTGGTTTGGGGCTGGTAACATGCGTTTGGTTTCATAAATGCGCACCACCGCTTACCTCTCTGCTATGTTTTGTGTTGGCCCTTGGAGTGATGGAGGTGTTACCGTTTGGACCATGGGCACTCTGTGGGCACTGTCCCCATGAGCCTGGCCACCACTGCCCATGTTTTTGGGAGTTGCCTCATGCTTCGGGTGGGTGCAGAGCTCAGCTGAGTAGCACGTGATGAGTCCCAGACTTGGAGTCATTTGCTTTTGGGGTTTCAGCTGCAGGCAAGACTGAGCTTAGCGTGCCGTGATTTGTAAGAACGCAAGGTTAAAGAAAGCAGTATTTTTTTTAACAATATATTGAAAATATCAGGAATCCCATTCAGCGATGGCACCTGTTTGTAAATGCGCTATTTTCCTATGTACGTGTTGTTTGTGTAGAGAGCAGCCACGGACTACAAGTGGGATACGCACCAGCTTTTGATGGGCAGGTATGAGGATACATCCATCATTATGGTAAATATATTTAGGATGTCTCAACAACATGTCACTGAGCTTTGGGTAGCCTTGCTGGGGGCCTGCCACCGGGCCAGGGTCCCGGGCCGTGTCCGGGAGCTCCGGTGCAGCCTTTCCCTGAGGGCCTCGGGGCCGCTGGCAAGGAGATAAAACATTAAAAGTTAATTTCCAAAGAGCTGTCATGAGGCTGAGCAGGAGAAACAGTGCCAAACAGTGCCATCTGCTGAGATGGGACCGTGCTGGGCCTCTCGGATGGAAAAATGGAATAGCAGGTACCGATACGGTTTGGAAGGTTAACCCTCAAATCAATACGTCTGGATAGGTAAATATGCTGCCTCCTTGCTCTGCGTGGTTTTCAGGGATATAAGAAACCCAGTAAGGCATCATAAACCTATTTTTGCATGAAACCCTACCCTAGTAATTGGATCGTCCACTGAAGAACATTTTTTATTATTATTACCTTCTATTTATTTTAGGCAGTTGTCTTAAGGAAATACTGTTCTCAGAAGGCAATGGTAGCTACGGCAAAACACTGTTAAACTGAAAATAAATTCTCTGCATTCACCTTGAGGGATTTTAGAAGTTACAAATTATAAAGCGAATAATAACTTCCATTTTCAAAGACTTTAGACAGGAGGAAAATGAAAAATGAGGAGAGAATTTTTCCAAAGAAACTTATTCCAGCTCACTTGTATAAACATGAGCAGAATAGAAGTTGTATATGGGAACGCCATCAAACACGCCAACTTGTAGGAAACAAAAATAGCACCTTTTCTTTGACTACTAGTAGTTTCAGAAGGTCTGGCTTTAAATACTTGGTCTTAAAGCTATCAAAGGACTACTGAAGACAATATGCTGAAAGAAAATCTAGCAGCCCACGTAGCTGCCCTCTGCTTTTGAACAGAAGCATGGGCTGCATCAGACATTAATAACAATGAAAGATGTTTAAGTGTGGGTGGTAAGGCAGTATGTTTCGGTCCAGTTTAGGTGAAGCTATTGGTTAATTTGGCGCTGAGTATGAATTATTTGGAAATGCTAAAGATTTTGGCTTGCCAAAAGTAACTTTTGCCTTGCAAATTTTTTTTGCGTCTAAAGAAGTTATCTGTGATACCTTCCCACTCCTCGGTTCCAGTCGAGCCAGGGTAAGTGGGATAGAGGGATTTAACGTAAATAGTGTAGGTTTAAGAGACTAATTAAAATAATCCTACTGCAAATTTCCTAATGCTCTTTGGAGAGAGGAGTGTCTGATTTTTCTGTGGCAAAGTTTTATCCTTTGAAAGTGACTCAGTCCATCAGTTCAGATATTGTTATGGGCAAGGTCAAAAGCATCAAGTGTGCAGGTAGTTTGTAATTGGCTGTCTGCAGAAAACAGCAGGGAATTCAATCTATTACATGCACTTCAATGCACTAAACCAACACTCCATGAAGCCATCGGAGCATAGAAAAGCCTTGTTAATCTCCCTCCAGTAATTATTGAGGGTGTGCCATGCACGTATCAAAGGGGGCATGCATCCCTTGAACTTCAGTGTTCCTACAGATTTATTTATTTTTTATTAATAAAGCACATTTTGACATTCAGAGACTTTATGTGATATTAGGGAAAGTATATATAAGGAAAAATCTCAAAAATAGTTGTTCTGATAATCAGTGATGTTCTTGGGAACCAGGGATAATTCCAGCGAGCAAAACTAGCCTGAGATCTGTCACACTCTTGTTGAGATGAGTTATATTCTTACTGTGTCTGTGGAAGCAGGGACGACAAAGACATGGACATCTGGAAGCCTAGAGTTTGAAGATGGTTGAGATCAGAACTCAATTTTGCTGTGTTAATAGAAAATGATTACTTCACAGAAACTGAAATGCAAAAGAATTCGGATTTTGGAGGGTTAAGGAACTGAGGGAAGACAAGGCATGATGCTGTGATCTCAAGTAGTTGGCAACTATTGATTTTTTTTTTTATTTGCTTGAAAAAAATAGCATGCTGGCTGTTTTCTTGGCCTTCAATATGAGTGAGGGTCTTAGGTCTTCTTGCTTGTATGCCCTCGGGATAGACAGCACACCCATTCCATACCTCTATCCCCTAAACATTACCAGCCACTGACGGGAATAAGAACTGAAGTGACAGTGGCTGTTTTCATGCCCCTTCATCCAGCCATAATCTTTTAAGTGCTCGACTACTAAGACGATACTAAATGTATTTGGTGCATCACAAAATAATCATTCCTTGTTTCTAGTCTCGCTTCTGTTAGTATTACATGACTCCAGACGAGTAGTTGAAATCTATTATTTTCAAGCGTTGGTCACATCATTTTTCAGAGTTATTTCATAGACGATAATGTCAGGCAGCCCGTCTGTTTCTTGTTATGCTGTTTAGCAATGGTAAATTTTGCATTTACATTTATAAAAGGCATTTGTTTGTTATGCTGACAAAATCTGTTTCCCTGTTCCTTGCATCACTTCAATGTATTTATTTTGTTTTTATTTTCTTCATTCTGTTTTGTCCCCTCTGTAAGGATTCCAGCTGATCAGGAGAGGGACTGTATTTCTGTTTGTGTTCTCACTTTGCCTAGCACAGCTAGTTAATGACTGGATGTACGTAAATACTGTGCGAACAGAAACAATAATTGAGCTATTTCAACATGAAGCTTCATTTCCCACCATTGGTTACTCAGTGAAGATGAAGATGGGTTCCCCTCTGTGGATTTTGCTCCTCACCTATGCGGAGCATCGTGCTTTACCAATGACCATATCGTTTCAGATCAAAGATAAACCAAGCTATTTATTCCTTAAGTGTTCCTTCCGTGGTATTTTATCTCTCCTTCTTTTATCTTAAGCTCTGATGTGCTTAGCACATCTTAGAAAAAAAAAAAATCAGCTACGTATCATTGGTTATCATGTAATCCAAAGGGATCTGCAGACATCTCGATAAGCTAGAGCATGTTCGGTGGTTGAACCTTCACATGGCTTTAATACTCTCATTCAATCTTAATCAGCTCCTGCTTAAGTGGTATTCTGCCTGTGAACTGCAAAATTTGCACCGGCCTTAATGGCAGTGAGAAGCTTGTGAAGCCTTGGTGGCTGCGCAGTAGCTCTGTTGTCCTGTGAAAGGTGTTGGGGCTGGCTCATAGAGATCTGGAGCTGAAATAAACCTCCATGATGTTTCTCAGCAAGGAAATAAATTATCAAAGCATCGCCCAATGTTAATCATAACATACCAGATAACCCTAGTTAATAGTTACGAAAAATTTCCATCAAGAAGCCAGTGCTGCTTGGAAGTTTAGTCTTAAGTGACATTTTTAGCAGGAGAGGTTCAGATACATCGGATAGGCAGAACTGATCTGCCTGGGCAAAAGGTCCCTGCAATTATTTCTCAGTATTTTGACTCCGGTGTTATTTAATAGTACTTTCTTCTAACTATCATCCCATAGCCGTAAGCATTTCCTCTTCCTAACCTAATTAGGGACATCACGCCCGGCACTGATTCAGGACTGTGCAGCTGCCCAGGGCTGGACTAGAGCATTGCTCTGCCCTGCACAGCTCTTCAGCCTCACTATGCACCAAAGCACAACCTGGTTTTTGCTTTTGGAGTATTTCACCTTGAATGTCCTTCTGCATTTAGATAAACTAGTCAGAGTTGATGGTAGAACTGGAATTACCGTGCTGAGATTGTGTCACTTTCGGTGGCTCTCTTGCCTGAATAGTCTTCATTAACTAGATTTAAATCTTAGCTGCATCTTTGAATTATTTTTTAGATATACAATACCAAATTATAATATCATTAGTGCAGAAAAAAGACTCTAGGAGATGTATGCTCGGTCCTTCTGTAGAATCCTGGAATCATTTAGGTTGCAAAAGACCTTTAAGATTGAGTCCAACCATAACCCTACTCTACCAGGTTTGCTGCTACACCGTGTCCCTCAGCACCACATCTACACGGCTTTCAAACACATCTAGGGATGGTGATTCAACCACTTCCAGTAAAAAATTTTTCCTAATGTCCGACCTAAACCTCCTCTGGTGCCACTTGAGGCCATTTCCTCTTGTCCCATCACTTGTTACCTCTGACTAGTGCTGCATAACCATAGGGTTGTGTTCTGGTGGGAGATGCATTGGTCCGTCTGTTTTTGCCAGGTTTAACTGTGCTGTCCAGAAGCTCCAGATCACGGAAGGCTGGAGGGTGAAGTTCAGCCTTCTCTGAGCACCAGGGGTCGGCAGCCCCTGCAGCTCCCTGGATTTGTGCTCACTGTGTACGTCTGAACCCTTGGTCCAGGGCCACGACCTAGTCAGGCGGGTGACAGAGGTGACAGGGTTCTCCATTTGGCCTCAAGAAATCTGGTTTTCTCAGTGTTGTCTGACATTCAGACATGTAATAAACCTACTGTAAATGGCTTGTGGTGTAATATTAGTGCATGCTAAGCGTGGTTAACGTAGCATCAGTTCTGCTTGCTTTCGTAACTAATTGCTGCATTAACAGACTTAGTGATTACAGGAACTGCGGTTTGGTAAGTAGCGGTGGACAGGAAAAGAGCTAGAGAAGCAATGCTTTATGAAGCTTTCTCAGCCTCTGTAAGGGGTTAATTTTCACTGCCTTTTCAATAGCCATAGATCACTGCTAATTCTTTGCTACCCACTAACATTTATATTAAAACTCTACAGAGACTTTTTTTTCCCCAAGTCTCTGAGATGTCATTTGACAAGCTGCGAAGTGGAAGATGAGCTCTCGTGGTGAAGTAGGTGGTGTCTAAGGGTTACTGTATTTGGAAAAAAGCTGTGAAAATTCACAGGAAAAGCAGCCTGGAGATACCTGAAATATGCGACGTTTAAGCTTTCGCCTTGTGTACACAAGCTGCTGATCCCGGGATAGTAAAAGGTTTTCAAATCCAGAGTCAAGAGGCTTAGGTCTGGGTCTGAGAACTGAGCAATTCAAAGACAAGCGAGTTAAGGTTGACCTAAGCCTACAATGCGCACACGCCTTCTTTTCATCTCCAAATAATGTTTCTAGCACCTGTATGTAGCCTGGCTTTCTATCATCAGGCTTAAAGCACTGGTGCTTCCGTAGGAAATCAGATTTAAGGTGAAGAAGAGAATTTCAGCTTGAGGGGCGGATGGTTGTAGGCAAAGTGAACAAGGCTGAAAGTCTTTTACGTATCGTTGGCTGTAAACAAAATATCCGGGCTAGGACAATTGAAAAATAGCTATATTGTATTTTATATCAAAATGCGCTTCTAAGAAATATCTGTAAGTGGTACCGTGTGCGATTTCATGCTTTATTGTTCCTCAATCTGTTCGGTTTACAGGGAAAAGGTATTTTTCATTCTCCTAGCCGCTGGCTTTGCCAACGCTACGTGAGCTCTGAAACTCAAGCTGTGATGATCTTTCTGGCTTCTATATTTCCATCGGTAATAAAGAATCCGCAGGACACATTCTTCACTTAGTTACACCTGCAAAACCCCGTGATCTTTCAGGATTTCACAGGCAAAACTGAGCAGGGAAAAGCAGCCCCTTTGAAAATCAAAAGGACAAGAGCCATCAGAGAGAAGCTGTAAGCTGGAAAAGCATCCATTTAGACTTGTGCAAAGAGGAGTGTAACTGAGAGAAAGGTGAAAAACATAATTAAGGAAACATGACAATGGAAAAAGTTTTCCAAGAGTCAGATTTACAGAACTGTAGGATGTTATCTCAAGGAGGTGGGTGGTGACAGGTCTGTTGCTTGGATATTTTCAGTGAAAGGGAGGAAAGAAGATATAATTCATCATAGCTGGAGATATTTCAGGCATTTGGGAACAGTGATTCGAAAAATGGCCATAGATTTCCTGTATTATAAAACCTACTAGGGTTTTTTTTGAAAGTAGAATGACTCTTTGTTCCCCTTTCTTTGATGTTTTCTTCCCAGAAAACTATATTCCAACATTTCTGTGACTCATCAGAAGTGCAGCATGATAAGAGACCTTAAGCCTGTTATTTCCATCTATCCCATTCCAGTTATTCAGCATAATTTACCCAGTATGTCTTCTCCAGCTCTAATTTCTGCAGTTTTGTGTAAAGTAGATGCCATTAGGATGTCATCAGGAGGCCTAAATGACACCTAAGTGTCATTCAAATTCAGTCACTGCTCACCCTGGCCATGGTGGCATGTGTGAAATGGAAGTCTTCTGATTAGCACAGAGCAGGGATCTGCTCCTGCATCCTTACTGATGTGGTCATTGGAGTGACACGTGAAATCCGGAGTACGAGACAGATAGGCCTGGTCAGAGAGGAAGGATGGGGATTCCCGGCAGCACTGTCCCAGGCTGGCCAAGCACCGGTCATGGGGTTGGGGGCTTGGTGAACCCCAAAGAGATCTGGGCATAGACAATGGTGAAAGAACAGTAGAACAGCCCAGATTGGAAGGGACCTCCAAAAATCACCCAGTTCAACTTTTTTTTGTGGGAAAGGGAGCTGAGATGAGATTATTTACCACCTTGTCCAACTACATCTTGATTCTGTGATTCAAAGTGTTTTTCTCTACAAGCAATATTCTGCAATTCAAACAGTTGTAATAGCGACTATAGTCAGGAGATGGCTTCGGAAGATCTTCTGAGATCTGACTTAGCTATTTCAATAAATATATACATACCTATGTGTATACATCTGTATCTATTTTAAAAAATAATGTTTGTGGCAGTAGCTTGTTTCGTCTACATTAGTCTTTTTTTTTTTTCTTGTGGTTTTTTTCTTCTCACATTTGCAGTCTCTGGAAGATGTTCAGGCTTACAGTCTCTGCAAGCCTCTAACTTTTGCAAAACTGAGCAAATACTGTAATGTAACGTTTTCAAAACAATGTTTTAAACCCACAACGGTTCAGCCAGAGATCTGAAATGACGGATGCTGTTTCATGTGAGAAAAACAGACTTCTAAATTAAACCAAAGCTCAGATTAGGGTGCGTTTCGGTTGTCTTCTTGCGTGCGTACTGCTGGGTACATGTTCTGTGGGGGGTGTGGGGGGTTTTGTTGAAGCGTCATTGGCTTTGCTGTGGTGATGCTCAGAAGAAGCGGTGACATTGGAGGCAGCTGCCACCCCAGACCCACTTCCCTCCCACTGCCCCGGCATGGGAAATGCTTCCTGAAAGAAGGGCATTGCTTAATCCTATGTTTGGCCATTTACAGGCCATCTGCCAAAAATGAGAAGGAGTTTGGAGGCAGTTATGTAAAATTCTTGCGGCATTTTGGCAGCGTTTAAACTAATTAAGTGTAATGCAGGTCTACAATCATTACTCTAATATCCTAGTGAGGGGTTTTTTTGGTAGGTGCTTTAGCTAGCACCAACTTACAAAGCTACAGTTCCCTAAGGGGACTCAAAATACTTCAAAGATCTTGAATTTACAGAGGCTGGAATTAAATCTGGTAGTATTCTGAGAAGGTAGATAAATCAATTTTTCAAAAGTAGAAACAAAGTCACAGGGAGATCTAACCTCTCAAAAATACAAATTAGATTACTTTAGAACCCAGACCTGCCATATCTTTTTCTTACCTTCCTGAAAAGTTTCTCCTATAATGAAATGAACACAGGGGTGTTACAGCAAAAATACTGCAAAATGTGGAATGACAGTAGCAAGTGGAAGATCTTACAAACGGGCTCACTTTGAGGCGCGCAATCTTTGCAGTGCTATCAGGGATGACACAATTCAACCAGTTATTCCGTAAAAAAAAAAACGCTTCAAGTTTTAAAAACCAAATGTTTCTGGTGCCTGCCAATGTTTGCATGGCTGACGTGTCAGTGGAAAGTGCACTTGAGAGGCTGTGCCAATCTTGCCTTTATTAGTGTCCATCCACGGTTTTTCAAAAACTGAAGCAGAAACTCAGGCCAGCATTTACTTTTCAGGTTTTACAGCAGTGTTCTCTCTGGGTGAGATTTCAGGCCACACTCTTGGGCCCATCACCTCAGGCTCTCTAGAACAGTCCCCTTGGCTTTGGCCAGTCCCGTCCCTCCTGGATGTGTCTCCTCCCCCATCTCCAGTCCCGTACATCGCTGTCTTAGAGCTGCCGCTGCAGCCCACTGCTTGGGTCTGAGGGCATCACTTTGAAATACTTTGTGCTTGGTTTATATATGATTTACATCCTTTTTATTATAGCCCTGCCCTCCCCTCACACGGCTCCTGCCTGTTAGAGCTGCTTGAAGTTCTCTAGTGCCTTCAGACACTTGTCTGAGGATTAAACAGTAGATGAACGTACCTACAAGCGACTGTTGACCTGCTGATCCTCTATATTGCTTTTGTATGGCTATTTATCACAGTGTAAAACTTGTATAGAATACCCTCATGCAGTTGGTAATGTTTTTAGTCTACCCTGAACACGTTACTTCACTGTAAGTCTCAACGTATGACCGCGCAAATTAGCACCGTGATTAGTTTTGTGTGTGTCTATTGTGATCAATGGCAAAACTGAAATGGATCCTGGAAAAATATTTATGAATTGAGATAATGAGCAGGTCTTTTTTTAAAAAACTGCACAAGAAATAAAATGTTTAAAGCGATCCATTGCCACACAGTCGCGTGGAGACACGTGCATCAGGCTCTCATGCCTGGGAGAATGATGCGCTTCTGATTATTTCAGTGCCAGGTTTCTGCTCCGAGTGACTAAAGGCTATTGCCCACCAATATATTTTATTAGCAGAATGGTATTTTAAAAGTGCCGCCTCTTAGCTACTGGAGAGAAAAACTCAGAAATGGGAGAGATGTGCAAACCCCTACAAGTGATTTTTGCCATTCCTTCTCTGCGGGTGAAAGGAGGGCTCATATTTTTACACCTGTCAATCTGAGTTATTTCATGAGCTTTAAATTTCTCTAATAACTTTTGGGAACAGGAGATTCATGAATTGTCATGAGCGCTAGAGCAGAGTCATCTGAATCACTACTTCATCTGCTGGCTTGACTTACTTTATGAGCCAAATTCTGTAATTCTTACTCAAAACTCACTGCCGTCTTTCCAACCAGATGAAACGAGCAGGCTTACCAGAAGACAAATGGGGAAATGCAAGAAGCAGTAACAATGTCTCTGCAAGAATTTGTGTCTGCATAACATATATAACATTCTGAAAAGAATACAGGATGCAGCTTTTGGCAGACAAGCAGAGGAATTTCTTGCAAGCAAAGACTAGCTGTGGAGGTAGGACAGGTTGGGTCTTCCTTTTGAAAGTGATGTCATCCCCTTTTATCCTACACTGGTCCCTAAAGAATGAACCTACGATACAGAGGGTCAGCTCGTGGCATGCAATTTTGGAGGCCTCCTTGGCTCAGCGGACCTTTCAGTTTCATCTTCTCTCTCATCATCCGTGTAGTTTGCCAATTAAAAGACCTGAAGCAATTACACTGCCTATAATTATCCATGATATCACGTTGGCTTCCTGGGCATTAGCCAAACAGCACATTTAACAATCACTTACACTTCAAATACCGTAATCAGCAATTATCTAAAATGCATAGTCTTAACAATTAGCAATTCAAGGTCTTGTTTGCTCGAAAAAGTGAGCAGAAGTAATTCCATAGCATAGCAGCTTCCCTTTCATACACAATTACGGCGTATGTGGGAGGTAGCATAAATCCCAAATTTGATATTAGTGCGTTAACATCAGCTTCAGTTGAAGTGGCTTTTAGGAACGATGGAAACAACTGACTGTCACAATATTATATAAATTGAGTGTGGGAACCAGCTCTGGTAATAGATAGTTTGGAATTCAGAGATATAAAGGCACGATAAATAATACAAAAGGGACAAACCATTCATCTTAGCGTTGCCATATTGAAGCTTGCTGACTTGCATTCGCTTTTCTTTGGCATGCAGCTTTGTCTTTTTACAAATTATTTTTCTGTTATGAAATGAAACATTTGCAGATTGAAAAAGTACATGTTTTGGTGGAATGATGAACCAGTTATCTTAACCGTTCAATATTTTCTGATAATCTTAGAAATGTTATTTGTTCAAGTCTTAATGGAAGAAAAATACGGGTAGCATTAAAAGAATGAGCTTTACCAAGCATCACAATTCTGTTTTTGATGACTGTGATCCATTTGATAAGTCATCAAAGATGTAGGAGAGAATAAATCTACCCTTTCATGATGGTCGCCTTTATATAGTCTAAAATAACGCATGGGGTAATTTTCCTTCTTTTTCTAAACATAAGTGCTTTTTTGTGAATCTTCCAGTATGATTCTTTTTTTTTTTTTTTTTTACTCATACAGTATATACTTCAGTTGATAGCTCTCATCTTTTATGGGAGAACTTGCTGAAGCTGAGTAATTAAAGTTCTTCTTCTCTTATTTACTGGAAACGACTTAGCTGAATCATAAAAGAATAAGGATTGCACTCTGAATATTTTCCTGTAGATATTGCTGCTAACAAGTAATTCCTTAATGGCATATACAACAACAAAAAAACATTCTGGAAAGGAATCTGGTGCTTGAATTGTGTTCTTCTTCAGCGTCCTTGCCTTCACCGCACTGAAGCAATACATGTGTAACATTGAGGGAGCAAGTGCTGGTTAATCATAGTATTGTCCAAACCCCTTTGTCTCCTTTTGCTTTCTAAATCTTACTTTAAATCTAATATCATCATGAAAAGATCATAGAATCATAGAATAGTTTGGGTTGGAAGGGACCTCAAAGATCATCTAGTTCCAACCCCCCTGCCATGGCAGGGACACCTCCCACTAGACCAGATGTGCTGAAAGCCCCATCCAGCCTGGCCTTGAACACCTCCAGCGTTGGGGCATCTACGGCCTCCTTGGGCAACCTGTGCCAGTGTCTCACCACCCTCAGAGTGAAGAAATTCTTCCTTACATCTAATCTAAATCCCTCCTCTTCCAGTTTGAGCCCATTACCCCTCATCCTATCACTACAAGCTCTTGTAAAAAGTCCCTCCCCAGCTTTCTTGTAGGCCCCTTCCAATACTAGAAGTTGTCCCCATTTTTGTTGGCTCCATTTTTTGTTTGATCTCTCTAAGCGTTGCCATAGTGCACCAATAGCAGAAACATCCATTCCTTTTTATAGCCCTACCAAAAAAAAAAGGGAATTTAAAAGATTGTTGCAAGATTGCTGTGGTTTATCAGACCTCAACACTTTACTTTTGAACTGCTTAAAGTAGTTTTTTTTCTTTTGGTTTTTTTCCTTCCTCTGATAGTGTTCTCTTCCACAGGATCCATCAGTTCCTGTTTTGTTGGTCTTACACGTATGGCGTGATTTAATAATGAATTCATGCTTTCTTTTCAGTAACATTTTGCTTTATTGCAATGAATTCTAAAGAAATCATTGAGACATTGTACAATTTAAAAAGTTACGAGTCTTCCTGCCTTTGATAGCCTGTCTCCAAGGGAATACATCCCGACAGGGATAAACAGAGCTCGAAGGAGTTGTGTTTACTAATTACCACCACCAGTTAGAAACAAATATGAGTCACAGGGCACCACAGTGAATCAAACCCAAAGAACAGTAAAAAAAAAAAAAGAATCTGTGTAATTGCTGAGGAAATGAAGACTGAATAGAACTTAGAGGCAATTAAAGTCTTTACTTCCATTTTATTACAGAATAAATACTTCAGGATATTTTCATTTGCTTCACTTTTTGTTTGCTCATGGGGGCTGCTTGTTAATATGACTGGGATGTACGAGAACTCCTTAATTAACCTGTTTTTGTGGGCATCTCAGAGTTTCTATGAAGTATGTTACGCTGACAGCGATATAACAATAGCGAAAATAGAAATGATAGATTTGTAAGCACTGGTCAATTGGAGAATGTTCAAGAAATGCAGTTTTTTTAATTATTGTCCCAGGCTTCTCTGCAAATTGGAATTCAGTTCAGTTAATTGAATTCACTGGATCTATGGCAATTTACATAAAGTTATAATAAAAGCATGGTTATCTTCTCAAAAGCTGCGGTTTCAGAATATCATACAAAAACTGAAATAATATAATTTTTATTTTATAATAAATGACTGCAGAAATATCTAATTGACACACAAACAAAATGGAAACGTGTATTCTGCTCTCAGTTACAAAGAATTTGGTAGGCAACACTCTCAGGCAGCATGTTGTGAATACAGAATGGATCGTATGGAAGCGAGATGTTGGTCTATTTGTCTGTCACTTTTGATGAGCTTCGTCCCAGTACTTTCCTGCATCTAAAGTGAATGGCTTTGATTTCCTCCAGTATATATTGCATAAAGTAAATATTGCTTTTGTTGTAAGCCCTGGAAGTGGTTTCCTTAAAACACTGACAGTTCCCGTTTCCATTGGCAACCTGGGAGCGGTTGTGCTGAGTCTGGGATCTGTGTCCTTGGGCATCCTCTGGATCAGGGATGACAGTGCTGCAGGTGTCCTCCAGATACTTCCTTCAGCAAATCTACATCCTGACTCTTCCTAACCGTCTCTCCCCATCTGTCTGATGTACGTGTTTATGTACTTCCGCAAGTGCGTCAATTTAGTTATTACAATTGCAACGCAGCGTTTTGTTCCCGGGGCTGTGTTGAGAAGGTTTAAGTCTTTAGTGATTCAAAAGGACCGTGGGGAAGGAATCTGTTTACTTGAAAATAAATGTGGCAATTAAATATTTGTGATGCTGACCTTAGGAGCTGGTGTATTTGGTGCTTAAATAAACACGCGTAAAGCAATTAACGTGGAGTATGTGTAGGAGAGAGATATGTCCATAGAGCTGCCCTCACTCCGATTAAAAATCCTGGGAAAGTGTAACAATATATGGAGATATTTTCTGTTGGTGTCTTTTGAAAGGGAGGCTTCGAGAAGAGTCTGCTCCCCAAAGATTACACCTGCAAAGAAAGTCAAGGTTTACGCAGAGAGAAGCGAGAAGATGCTTCGGTGGGTGCAGCCCCACGCAGGGTTAAATGGGGCTGCAGGGGTGGTCCAGGCTCCTCAGCCTACATGGACACGCAGCACCCAGTTTAATTACAGGGATTTCTATAATCATCTCTCACCGATGATAGGATTATAGCCCGCACCGAAACCTGCAAGCTAGTATATGTGGTGGCTTGCGTTTTTTTTTTTTACCCTGAATTTTAATAGGCTCAGAGCAGTGGATGAGCGAGCAGGATGGGGCTCCTCAGCGGGTGGGTGCTGATGTGCCCAGGGAGGGCTGGGCTGGATGATGCTCCTTCAGAGGGTGTCACAGGATGTAGCTGCTCATCACCGAGGTCCCTGGGGAGCAGAGCAGCCAGGCAGCCTCCTGCCCATCCTGGTGAGGACACGGCGGTGAGGATGAGCCAGGGATGCAGGTAGCAGGTCCTACATCTGATTTGCTCTAATGTGGAAAGAGAAACTGGGCCGATTCCCAGTACAGCGCCGTAAGGACCAGTTTTCCTCCACGTCTGCCTGTGAACGGGGCCCTGCCAGCTGCTTTTGGTTTTCTCTTCTGCTGTTCTTCACTGAATCAAGCTGGTGAGACAGAATCGTCTGTTCGGAGCTCAACGGTTCCTGTGGCTTTTCTTTTACAGGCACATAATTGATTCATTTAAGCAAATTAGCAGTCCTTTAGACCAAGTGCTTTCTGCAGAAATTAAAGATTTTGTCGTGCAGGAGAGCGCTGCGTCGTCTCGGAGCCAAGCATCGATAACACTCTTTTAAGAGCAAGCAGGAACAGTTCAGCCAGGTATACTGGGGACAAAAGCGGGACAAATTATTTAGCATAAGTAGAGTTTTTCCGGCTGTTGCATTCTGTGGTAGAATATAGAAATTACTTGACAGAGCAGAAGTTCACTGGAGCCATCAGGATGGAGGGGTGGGGAAGTGCCGTGTCTGATGCCACCTAACTATCCTTTAAAACTTTTTGGGGTTGTTTGTAGCTTTGTTGGTAGAGTGCCGGCAATATTGATTTGTTTCATTGAAATGCTGAGAAGTGAATTAAGAGAAGGATCTGCTTTGCCCAGGAGAGTTTTCACTTTGGTTTCTTGGAGAATTTTGAAAGCAGAAATTAGAGTTGGTTGATGAATGGCTAAAAATCAGTATTTGCTTTTATCCTTACAAAGAATTCCAAGTGCCTAGATAACCCTGTTCTTCATAAAATAAAGCATGAAACTTTAAGGATGCTCTGAGCAACTTAAATTACCGACAAAGATGCATTAAGCTAATGCTGTGCTTACAAAAAGAGTTGTCATTGCACTTTTGCCATCCCTATTGATGGCCGGACCATTCCCCACATGCTTGATGCTTACTTCAGCCTACTGAACCCTGCCTGGCCAAGAGTTGGTACCTCTAATACTAACCTCACATTTGGCTACTGCTACAGGTTTTGCAAGGCCGTGGAGCTTCTGAGCGGTGGCAATGACATTTCAGACTGATAGGAGCACACGTCCAGGTGTATGGGTTTTGGGAGATGTTGCGTGATGTTAGTAAATGTCACTCTGCAGTTCCGTGTTGTCATGGAGTTCTCAAAACTCTGGTTTAAATGCTTTGCCTCTGGACCTTCTCTTCGGACTGAAGCTCAAAGCCTCTGAGTGCTTTGAATGGGTCTTTCTTGAGTGCCAGAATAGCGGCATGAAATTCTGCAGCGCAGAAGGTACAAAAGAGCAGATAATTTTTCTCCTGAATAGGCAGTAAGTCTCAAGGTAGAGAAGACCATGGGCTGTGAAGTATGGAAGGGTCTCACTAGGACAGACAGGGCATATTCTTAGATTTGGCTGAGGAGAACAGCACAGGAAGAAAAGAGCAGCAGTATCTGATTACTGACGTGCCACAGATATTCCTGGAGCCAAGAAGTCCAGGCGGGCAGAATGAGGGAAGTGTAACATAGAGCAAGCAGAGATGGTGAAATATCAATGAGGTATTGGGTATGTACCCGAGGGAGTTGGCATCCAACCCTGCAGAGGGGCATTGGGGTTTTGTTAGGAAGCTTTCTGCTTTCACGGAAAACAGTAACTCTGAATTAAGCCTGTGCAATGAGTATGTTTAAGGTTTGTTATTTTCAGCATTTTTTTCCTAATTGAAAGAGGAACTTGCCCTCATTTCAGAATAAAAGGCATCCCCAATGCGCACCAGTGAAAGGGCTGATGTGACTATTATGATGATAATTTATTTTCTTAGGAATGTTGTAATTTCAGCATTTCTATAATGATTATAAGCAGATGCAGGAATGAATGGAGTACGGCTTCAGCATGTACCACATTAGCAAACACCAGTGTACTTAATAATGTGTCAGGCTTTTGCAAAATAAATACATTTTCCTTTAAAAGCATAAATAAACAAACCCACACTGAATTCCTGCTTTTACAAGATTAAAGCTTCTACATGAAGAGGTTTTTTTTTTTTAATCTTGTTGCTGAAACTTGACCCCATTGCTGAACTTTCCCAGTACAATTAAGCAAAACTTTACTACTGGAGGGTGAATCCTCTAAATAATACTTTTGTGCCTGTTGCTTACCTCGCTTCTACTTGAAAAAGAGAAACCGAGTTGATTTTGGTGCTAGAATGAGCTGTGGGGTACTCTCCTCAGTTTCTGGTTTGCGTTAAAGAATGAAAATGCTGAGTACTAGCAGCTTTGTGCTGTTACTTGTGGAAGAAAAATTTGGAAACCTTGATAAATGAAGTAGTTGCGGTCCCTTGCAAAACACCGTCTAGCTTTGTTGAAAGCAGAAGCTGAATTAGTACAAAACCTTCCCTGTATCGTGCGTGTGGCAGCTACAACGTGGCTCCTGACAAACCACCACGTACCAGTGCGTTTGAAAGCACAGAGGTTGCGTTGGGTCTGCAGTTGTTTAGAGGTGTGCAAGAGGGAAAACGGGGAATTTAGGGAGGAAAACAGTGAGAGCTGTTCCACCAAGGAACAGCAGCACAACCGCTAGCAGCACAGCACATGGCTGGAGTAGTCTTAAAAAGATTCTTCTATATAGGAAGAGCTATATATATATATAAAGTTAGGAAAAGTATGAAAACGTGCGAGTGTTGTGTAAGCACGAGGCTCCTGCCCGAAGCTGGGAAGAGCTGCTTCAGGGCTGGAAGTACAGTGAATGCTCCAGCATTTCCTCTGGGAAGCTCTTGGATGGTTCTCGGGCATCTCGCAGGGCTCCTGTTGCGTGGTTCCTGGTGCTGTCCTCCTCTTTTACAGGTTGAAAAGGAGAAAGGTTTGGACAGGAGCGCTCAGCAGGTGGAATAAAATGTGAAATTATCTCCTTTACACTCAAAAGTGGGCTGGGAAAAATTAACTAATGAAAGTTTTCTTTAAGGAGTGCATAAAGTAATCTCTGGTATTCTTAAACCACTAAGGAACGTAACAGAAAACACTATTTTCTGCAGCCTTTAGATGCTTTATTGCACGTATTTGAATGCCTTTATTGCTGAGAGTGATAGATACCATTTCAGATTTTCTCTGCTTTAGTTTAGTTTTGGTAATGTCATTTCTGATTAAACTTATATGGTATAGTATATTGAACCATGAAACAGTTAAATTTTTTATGAGCTCAATGAAAATCCTATTGCTTTTGAGTTTCGAAGCATCCCTAGCCTAGCTGAACAAGTCAGACCTAATTAAGGGAAAGCACTGATGCAAGATCTGCCCCTTTTTTTACCACATTCTTTCCATCTTAGAGATGTACATCCGTTTTAAAGCAAATTAAAGCCCAGTGTACTTCCAGCTACCCGGGCTCTGTTCTGCAGAGTATAGCGATGACGGGGATCTTTGATTTCTCTAAGCTGTTAATTCCTTAGCTGCAGTTTTGCGTATTAACTTCAGCAACATCATACATTTGGCTTTGAACCAATGAATCAGAAGATTTTTGAATGTTCAGCTCAATACTGCTTAGTTAATAGTTCCAGCCGTGCAGCAGACGGTTTTATTGTACAGTAGGAGGCAAGCTATAAATCACAGGTAAGAGCTGCCGGTATTTATTGCTCAGAAAGCCTTTGTTAGAGATCTGTTTTACTGCAATTAAAAGGTACATATTCTCAAGGAACCTATAAAGTAGTTTTGCTTATAAAGCAAAGGGCTGCACCAGCGTCGGCCTGGTTTTGAGTACGGAAAAGCGGTGATTTAATGCTGGAGGAAGGCATCAGAAGGATACCAGAGAAATAAAGTATATCTTATGGCAAGATATAAAACGCAGGGGTGTAGGTTTTAAAGGAGATGGCAGAATTTACAGAAGCTGACTATCCCAGGCAGTTGGCAAATGGACTAAAGAAGACAAATTTAAGACTTGCCAGAAGGAAACCCTGTATCAGGGGGTAGAAATTCAAGCGCTCTGCAAAGAAAATGTAAATAAGGCAAGAGGCGTCTAAGAGGACTGTGGTCAAAGGAAACGCAGAGAAACAGCTTCGTGCTGAGGAGAGAGGATGTGTTGTATGTGGAAAAACATCAAGTATAAGGCCACTGGGAGGAATTTGGGAGGAGCTGTCACATGCACTGGTAAGTTACTGTATAAATGTTTATGAAACTTGAAGTGTTTGTAGTGAGAAGAGATGTGCAGGAGGTAATTGTGGTGAGCTGCTTTTTGATACATAAACATGTTTTTAAAAGTGTGCATAAGCTGAAAATATTCTCAAAAGCAGACCCATTAGTTTAGTATTAATTGGTTACACTCACCCTGGAGCTGCACCAGGGCTTGGTTGTTGCAGACGCAGGATCTTTGCTGTTTTCTGTGCAGGCATTTGCTTGGTAGTTGTCAGTGAGAAGAAATTATGTACACAAAGTACACAGTCGAGGCATGGCAACTTATCCTGATGAGTGTGAGGGAAGCATGGAGTCCTTCTAACAGCCAAGGATATTTGTGTGCATGGGTGATGACTACACAGATAGGGGTAAGCGTGTTTAGTGAAGAGACCTTGTGCTTTAGTCTCTTGGAAGAATCGGAGCCTGAGTAACGTTTGTAAGAGCTGCAGGCAGTTAGTAAAATGTGTTTGGCTGCTGGATGCAAGATTCATACTAAGCAAGGTTACTAATTAGTCATAGTAATGGGAAAACTATCCCCTTTCTGCTCTTCCAGAAATTCAGATGTGTTGAAGTCTGTGGTTGTTTGTCTTCACTCTGGCTGTGCTTATTGACAAAGGAAGCCACGATGCCCAAGAGATGCTGGACGGGCACCTTCTTTGCCCTGTTCCCTGTAGGGAAACAGACTCTGTTGTTGCTTATAAGCTTTTTCAAAAGGAAGCACCTGGTCTGCCAAGCTTAAAGAGTACCAAAAACCTCAAAACAAACAGCAGATATTATAGCTGAAATCATACTAGCAAGCGGAAAAACAAATTGATATTAAAAGTAACGAAACTGTACGAGATACTGCTCAACAAAAACATCTGAGAGGATGTGTCATGTTGCATTTGTGGTAACAGATGTTCTAAAATTACATTGGTGTTCTGCAGTTTTCATCTTTATGGATTGTTGTGTGAAATGCGTGATGAAAGTCAAGTACCAGCCTAGATTTTCATCAGGAGCATTGACTCGAGATTATGCAAGGTGTCCATCTTGTAACTTGTCCACAAGCTAGAGCTGGTGTCCTACTAGATAAAACCTACAGAGTTTCCTGAATTCCTTGCCCAAGTAAAAGCAAGCAGCTGCAGTTAATAAAAAAACTAGCAGTTGTCCCACAGCTGTCTGTGAGTGTTTGTTCACCGACGGAGAGAAATGACTTTGGAGGAGAGATGACGGGGTAGTTGCTGAGTCGTGCAGAATCAGCAGTGTTGCCCTGCACCGACGCTGGAAATATTGCAGGGCTTTCTCGTTTGTGCAAGGTGTTGTCTTTAGGAAGAGCATGGCACAAAATAAAGTCAAGCCATAAAGTATTCTGTGCTAGGCTACACTAATATTTTTTCGTATGTTAAAAAAAAAAAAGAGTTGAAGTTGCTGTGAGCTGTTGTTGGCTTCAAAGACGTATTTTAACCGTAGTCTGGATATTTAAACCTGCAGTTTCGTTTCTCTTAACTTGACAAGTGCACTGATTTATGCGCAAAGCTTCTATTTGTAGCTAAAAAGATGGGACATGGCTTAATGAATTGTCACGACGCTTCCATGATGCTGAGTTTTTTTGTTATAGCCTTTAAACTGTGGAGTTCATGATTTGGTCCAGTCTTCCTCAAAATGAAGTTTTGGTTTCTAAGAAAGATTAGTACATTTTTTTTCAAGATAGAACTTAGAAAAAATAATAAATTTGTGTTAAAGAGCAAAAGGCTCCACACTGTTTGACGCTCCCATGGGAAGGCTTTAAGCATGGCTCTGAGGTTTCCTGCAGCAGAAGGTTCAGTTAATGGGCACCAGTTTAAAATACAGCTTATAACTTACATACTGGGTTCACCTCTCCCTGATTTTATAAATAATTCTGGAGATATCTCTGTAACTTTTGCAAGTGGGGCATGAGAGCCTAATCAGGTTAGATGGCTGGTGAACTTCCCTGTGTATAAATTATGGATCTGAGGAGTCTTGATGAAGCTGTGCATCTTTAGCTGTCCGTGTGTGCGTGTACTCACCATCTGCTCTCAGGAGAGGGATGATAGAGGGTCATTAAACCATAATGGTATTTACTGGAGTGGAAGCATCGGAGACAGCCGGGTGACCACATCCCAGATTGAAGAAACAGGAAATAATTTAAATGCTCTTCAGAGGCTGGAAAGGGCAAACACCATGTGAAGCAGCAGATAATGTAGAGCTATGCGGCAGCTCTCAAACACAACCCGGGGAAGGAACGTGGCCAGGGGCCCACAGAAATAAGGAAAACTAGGGTGGCACTGTAGAAGTCATTTCTCCTTTGAGTCCTTCCAGATTCCTTTGGATGAGCAATAAATACATGTGGGCTGCTGTTCTCCAGGAGAGAAACTGGTGGTTGGTTTATGAAAGTGGAGGTCCTAGCCTCCACTATTTAAAATGAAAATACGCTATCTGGCTCTTTCTTAGTAGCCTAAAAACTCCTGATTATACTAAATACCTTTTTCCTAGTATCAAATTGAGGTAGTATTTTAAAGTTAAAGACCCATACATGAGGGTTAACAAGGTTTTTGTGTTTTCCAGACATACTAACAGTGATGCAGCCTTAAATGTCAATTGATTTAGAATATCTTTTACCCTTATGTCAATACAGGGGTTTAGTGTAATTCTCCCACAAGAAATCTCCAGAGTGATCTCTGTGCTTGATATTAGAACACAGCTTACTTTCAGCCCATTATCCCCTTAAATGCTGCTTCTTCCCACATATCGCCTCAATGTTACATGTCCTAAGCTACGTGTAAGTGTAATCACACAGGCTTTAACATTACAATATACCACATCTAACATCGCTACCTGACCAGCAGCTAGGACTTCAGAAAATGTCTCCCTATGAAGGCTTTGATTTTCTAGCACGACAACCAAAACCCATCTTCCGTACCTGTGCGTACCAAATTATAATGGTCTGTCCCCATGCTGAGATTAGTGGTTACAGATGAGCATCGTGAAAGACTTTCAATGGGCTGCTGGGTGTCCATCCTCTGAAAATCAATCTCTCGAAAAGTGTATCAAGGTAAATTCTCCAAATGACTATGGACTAAATTTGGCCCGGCTTAACTACTGGTTTTTATTAGCTGTGACCAATCTTGGAGACGCATAAAGAATCCATCCTGTCTAGGGATGGGTGAAAGCACTATGTGTAATTTCAAATCTGAGTGCCTTGCAAGAAGGTCTCCAGCTACAGGTAGGCTTGGGCGAGCAAGAACCAAGAGAAGCCACAAAAGAAAAAGTAATTTAAGGAGCTTCTTTTTTTTTTTCCTGAAGAAGGCGATAAGCTGCAGTGAAACACACTGAAAAAATAAGTGTGGCTGTGAAGGCTGTGTGAGGGATGTGTTGCAGAGCTATGGAAGTTTTCTGATAAATTGTCTTTAAAATGTAAGTTTGACCACTTCTGCTGCACTCTGCTCACTAATCCATCACTTATACTGCTGCCTCCCATGTCCCAAGCCTGTGAACAGCTGGAAACATCCTTTTTTATTATACTAGGAACAAAAAAGGCTTTTTCTCCAAATATACCTATTAAATTTCTTAAAAATGAATCAACAGGATGAAAAGTAAATAAACCACCTGTCTTAGTTGGAGACAGAAAAGTTACTTGGTCTTTAAATCCTCTCTGGTTTGAAGTATAATTTCTTACATTCCGTAACGGCTAAAGATAAATCTAACAAATTAAGTTTTTCATCAGTCTGTTGAGTTATGCACCACCTGAGTATGTTTTCCATTTCCCAGGATGTCATATTTAATGTGCTGTGTGTACTAGAGCAGTTCAATATCATGGCTGGCTCCAAACTGTTGTATGCTGGGGGGTCTGTAGAAGTTCATGCAACAGAAAGGTGTCTTTCCAACGAGACAAAAAGTGCAAGACGAGCGAAATGTGTCCGAAGAGCCCATAAAACCATGTTTTATGGGTTTCACATTCCTAATTCTGGTATTTTTACAAATCATCCGGGTTTTTTTAGTATCATCGCTCTGTCCTCAGTCTTACTGCAGTACATGTATGGACTTAATGGAGGGGTCAGGAAAAAACCTAAACAGTGGAAATGCCACATCCCACTTAGAAATGGAAATGTAAAATTCTGGTTTTATGTTGCTTTCATTCTGGAGCGCAAACTTTATTCTCCTTAGCGCTGTGGTTTTTTGTGAGCTGGCTGGGCCACTCTGGTAGCTCCAAATAAAAAGGCTTGTGTTTCTTTTACAGCTTCACGTATTTCATTGCTGCAAGGGACAGCTGTGCGAAAGACATTTCTTTTTGTCCCTGCTGTCGCAGAAGGATCACAGCCCCTCCTAGAAAGGAAGAGGGTGGGGTGGTTTTTCAGAGCTCTCTAAACAGAGGTATTTTCCATGTTAGAACTTAAAGGAGGGTGATTCTTCAAAATGGACAACGGTGTACTTGGGTTGACCATCCAAAGTACTTTGGTGTGGCGTGGAGAACCCAGAGCCGAGTTAAAGATTGCCAGGTGGGATGGCAGCAGAGCTGGAGGGAGGAGAGCCTCAGATTCATGCATTTAAGTCTCCTTATTTTCAGCTGTTTTGAATTATCCTTTGCTTCCAATTCACTTAGCATATGTCATCTGAGGCTTTGTGCTAATGTTTCCTGGTTTTCTAGTGAAGGCATTGGTAGTACGACATCTTGGAGACAAGTCCTTGACAGCAGGACCTGCTTTAGTCTTTGGGCTCAAAGGCTGTCCTTCAAGGACATGCTTGTTCTGCAAGACTTTTCTAGCAGCACCTGAGAGGTTGAGAAAACAGGGTTTGTGAAAAGGCTTGTGGAGCAAGTAGAGTTTGGGGAGGCTCCACTGGTTCAGCTAAATGCTCTCCTAGCCACTGCTCTGAATGACTGTGTGGGTTGAGTGCTGAGGATAACTGCAAAGAGAAACCCTCACTGAGCTGTTCAGAGCCCAGTTTTTAGTTGTGATGTGCAGAGTTAACTTATGGGGCTTTTTTCCATCTAGAAAATATTTAGCCATTTTGAATCATCCTTCATTGTCTCTGCCTGTGCGTGCTCCTCCTGCTGCCCAGGTTGCCAGGAGATACCTTTCTAATCAAGTTTGTCACTAACAAATGTGCTCCTGTTTCAGAAAATGAAATCGGCAGAATCGACTTTCTGTCTATGAGGCTTGAGGGCACATTTCAGGCAGGAAACGGGTCAATACTCCAAATATTACAGTGAAATAATTTGAGGCTGTGATTTTTTTCAGGGATGCGTGTGTATTTCTTGGTTCAGAAGAAAGTTTTTTGCCAGCCAATTAGCTTTCCTTCGTGTTGCTATTCTGCATGTACAGGGTGACAACTTTTATTCTTTAAAGCCTGTCAATTTTGTGACTATTTTCTACTGTGTATGTGGCAAAGGGAATCAATGTGATAATTTGAATTCCCATTCAAGGGTGAAATTCTTATCATTCATCATATTTTAGTTCATTCCATAGAAGCGTAGGCCAAAGGAAATCACTAGAGAGAAATGTGGCGATAGTTGGTATGGCTCATACCCACTTGTCCCAGCTAGAATGCGATTTGTCCTTCAAAAAAAGTGTGTTTTGTCAGGCAGTTCGGCCTGCTAGAGTTATTAATAAGCACACGTTAGTAGTGCTTAAAGATGAGCTTAGATAGGTCTGACTCTTATTTATTTCATAAGAGCACAACAGTTACTGTTTTTGTTGTCAGCCAGTGTATTTAAATACCTCTGCACGGATCAGAAGATCAGCACTGCTAGCTGTGCAAGTATACATGGATATTTGATATCACAGAATTACAGAATAGTGAGGGTTGGAAGGGATCTCTGGAGATCAACCCATCCAGCCCCCTTGCAAGATGCCCAGGATCGTGTCCAGACACGTTTGGAATCTCCCCAGAGAAGGAGACTCCACAACCTCTCTGGGCAGCCTGGGCCAGGCTCGGACACCCTCACAGCAAAGAAGTTTTTCCTCATACTCAGATGGAACCTCCTGGGTTCCAGTTTGTGCCAATTCCCCTTGCCCTGTTGCTGGGCACCACTGAAGAGTCTGGCCCTATCCTCTGGACCCTCACCCTTTAGCTACTGAGAAGCATTGATCAGATCCTCTCTGTCTCCTTTCCTCCAGCTAAACAGCCCCAGAGCTTTCAGCCTTTCCTCAGCACAGAGATGCTCCGGTGCCCTCAGCATCTTTGTAGCCTCCACTGGATTCTCTCCAGTAGTTCCTTGTCTCTCTTGAACTGGGGAGGCCAGGAATCATCATGAATTTCGTTCTTTTGTCCATTTGAAACATGTTCAGGCCTTGGTGCCGCAGCAAGCATTGGAGGCGAGAATGCACTACTGGTGCCCCTGAGCTTTGGTCCTTGCTTGGACCATGGGGACCAACAGCTCTGTGAGCCACAGGTCTCAGAAGTACCATGTTTGTGCTGGAGGGGCTCAGGAACCATTGATCTAGACCATGGTCACAATCAGGAAACGTTGTTCATGAACTCCTGTCTAATACCCTCTGACTCTCATTGCAAAATCAGCTCACTGGGCAGTCCTGGAGGAATACAGCAAGTTACTAAGAATTACAAAGTGTAGTGCCATGCATTAGAAGTCACAGATTATGTTGGACGCTTTCATTTCCCTTGGTTAGAGATGTGGCAGATTGGCCAGTCCTGTCTGTCTTCATAGACCTGGAACTACCAGCATCACGTGTGGAGGTCAGCACACCAGCCCCAACGTGCTCCAAAGCTGAAGCTCTGCTTATCAAACATCTGCAGTGCTGCTTCCAGACAAAAGAAAATTTTCCCGGTGAAGATTTTGCAGTAAATTTTAAATGTAGGTCGGGATTCATAGAAGCTGCCTGAATTTTTAAGTAGACTTAAATTATCTCCTGTGTGATTATTGCTTTTTTTTAATATAGTTTCTCTGAACTTCTTAGTTAGCTGAATGAACGTTTCTCGGAAGGAAAATGTGGAAACAACCAATGGTCATGTCTTCGTTGTAATGAAAAGCAAGTTTCACATCTAAGTTTAAAAGCAGACAGAGCTCTCTAGAATGAATTGATCTTTGTATAGAGTTTAATGTTCTTACAAACCTAAAAGTCTGAGCTTGAGAACCTCTGCAGAAGCGAGGAGGCAGAAGGAACAGGCAGATAAACTAAGGGGCATTTAAAACTAGTAACTTTGTAGGCTGAAATTAAGCATTTTTATATCTCCAAACTCAAAACAATTCAGTCTTGTGATTAGCACTCAATAGTGGTGCCTGCTGTGCCTTTACTGTGATCTTCCTTCTCATGTGTAGTGATGTAAAAAAAAGGAAGAAATAGGATTTTTTCCTGCTGCGTTTGGAACTCTCAGCTTTGCTGCTTTGCTGTCTTGTGTTTTCAGGGAAGCCACAGCTTCCTTGTGCTCCTCCTTCTGCTGCAGAGGCTGAAATCTGTATATACGTGTTGCTTATAGCATCTCCAAGAAGAGCCCGAGCCACATCTCAGCTTATCTCCCCGTGCCCAGCGTCTGACTCGTGTAATGCCACTGAGCGAGTTCTCTTACAAGTATCACTGTGATTGAAATGTTTATCGTTCTCCTGTTTTATCAGTAACTTCTAGCTCACTTTGGGTATTTCATGAAGTTTCCCTTGATAAACGTGGTAGTTGTGAAATGCTGGGGGATGTAATGGTTGTGCCTTTAGCTGCTGGTTTAATTAAAGTGAAATAAGGGCTCCTTGTTAAATCTTGGCTAAGGTTTATACTGTGTATAGCTTTTTTGCAATGTATATCCTATACACAGAACTGATTAAACTGATAAATACTCTGATGCAAGTATTTTGTCACGTTATAGTATTTCTTCTATCCAGTGCCACTTCTATGATTTCCACTATGGTCTTATCCAGAGCCCATTGGAGCTAATAGGCTTCTATTATCATCAATGATCTGTAAGTCAGGCCGTAAAATGGGCTATTTCTGCTCACTGGTTATAGCTACTAGTCATTGTTTTAACTGTCTTAACGGGAGATAAATTAACATACTACTTGTTGTAACTTAAATGGTAGAATTTAAGTTTTACGACATGCGGTAAATTCTTATCTATCTATTAAAAAGATCACTTTAATTATACGGCAAGGGAGAACCCTAATATAACCTGTGTCTGTCCTCCTCGTTCACAGCTGGAGGCTCCAACCACCCCTCAGGTCTGGCTCTGTTGTTCTTTGAGAGTCTCCTGCCAGCTGTAGGGTGGCTTTGCCTCCGGTGCCATGTCTTCAGTGCCTGCTCGCGCTCCTCTTTCTCTCCCAAACTGTGTGTCTTCATCTTGGAGCCTGGTTTCTTCTCTGCTCCCACGTTTCTCCCCTACCAGACTGCCCCATGTCTTTATTTCTGCCTGCTAGTGGTACTGCCCTTGGGAGAGTTTCCCCCCCAAGTCCCCTGGTACCCCAGCAGGAACACCCTGCTGTGGTTTCTCTCCTCCTGGTCAACAAAGAGAGTGTTCCACTCTGAGGTTTGCTGGGGGCTTTGCAGAAGACTTGGGATCTAATGCCAGGCTGTCCAGGACACAACTAAAGCCACATATTAGGTCTGCTCTCCATCATGTGCTGAAAAACCAAAAAATACCCACCTGCTGTCCACCTGACTTCTCATCCTGCGTTCAGTCCTGGCTTTATGATTTAGGAAAGGCTAAACAGGAAAAACATCAAACAGCAGTAGAGCTGTTAGGGGTCTGCGTTGTCCTTTGGAATGATGGGAAATGACGAGACGATGGGAATGATGAGATGACAATTTCAGCATGATCAAATTCCTAACTTCCAACCTTTATGAAGCTGAAGTGGGTGATATTTTTACTCAGGTGTGCTTTTCAGCCTTTTCTCAGCCTTCATTTTCTAATTCCATACTCTGTTTCCCATTTTGGGACTTTATTTTATCTTCAAGATGTGACAATTTTTTTTTTAAAAGAAGTTGCCCCAGCAACGCCCAGAAACCACTACAAAGTTTTGCCAAATATTGAATGTATTAAATTTGAGTTGACAGCTCCATCTATGCAAAATGAAAAGTGGAAAATATTGACTACGGCTGGAAATGAGTTGGCACATAAGATGCAGATGAAGGTTGAAAAGTTGACAATTACCACTCTAGGAGATAATAAAATGGGGTTTAATAGGTGGTAAAAGGGAATGTTTTGACGCAGTGCTAGGATGCATGGCTTATATATGACTCAGCAGCTAGTTGGGCCTGTCTGCAAGCTGGCAAGAGATGAACTCCTGCACAGGCTGAATTCAGTGTGAACTCATCTGATGTCTTCATGCTGACTCCATCCATGCAAGGTGGGAGAAGAATCTGCTGTTCAGGGAGGGACTTAAAAAAGGGAAAGGCTTGAAAATCCGTAGACTGGAGATGGCTTTGGTGTGGCAGATGCATTTGGACTTGTCAGTGTTAGGTTAATGATTGGACTTAATGATCTTAAAGGTCTTTTCCAGTCTGGGCAATGCTGTGATTGAGACCTGGTCTCGTCCCTCCTGGCTTCTTTCCTTTGCTCCTGTGTCCTCCTCACGTTGCTGTGCTCTTGCCCTGGGCAATGAGCAGAGGAGCTTGAGGCAGCTCCTCCTGGGCCACTGCTGTGACTTGGCAAGGGAGAGCAGCTTCCAAGAGGCATCAGGAACATGCTCTGCTCCTTAGGGTTGCCACCCCCTGTTCTTCTGCTCGCCAGAGTGGAGAGTATGCAGAGCCCTAAGCTGGGGATAACAGGAACCCACATCTCTGTTGATGCATCTTGAAGCTGATATACATAAATCAATGCTGCAGTCAAGTCAGCAAACCTTACTTCCTTTCATCTGTTTCCTATGACAAGAAAACCAAGGGCTTAACGTGATATCTCAATAAATCCTCGTGCTACCATCCAGCCTTTCCCGAAATGCCAGTGCGGCTCAGATCATTTGACATGGTTATCCACTGCAGAGATGGTTCTTGTTCCTTCTGGCCGTGGGCTTGCTTCCTCTGATAATTGATATTCCAGATTGAAAACAAAACTGTGTGTGTTACCCCCTTCTTCTGCGTACCTCCGCCAGCTGCTTGCCACTTCCCAGCTTCACAGCCCCGGCGACGAGGAGTACACAGCCAGTCTTACTTTATTTTTTCCTAGCAGGAGCCAACGCTTAGTGCAAGGATGTCTTTAAACAGATATGCTCCTCCGATGAAAAATGGCAGAGGCAGAAAAAGGCAATAATATCGCATAATCTGCATAGTCAATACAGGCAACTGCAAGCGTGTTTTCAGCCCTCTAATAGGGTGTCGTAAAGATGCGGGGGTTTATGGCACTCAGCTGAAGAATAGCTCCCATCAATTACGTGCAGGGCAATTTCTTTGTTTTCATTCTGAAGTTTATTTCCTTTTATGTCGGGTAATTAAATCAGAGCAAAAGGATCGCATTACGAAGTGTACCCAATAATAGCAGCGATTACACAGAGGTGCCACAGGAGTCGCTTGGTTTTGCTGGGCACGCTTCGTGTTGTTGGGCTGCAAGCCATGCTTGATGTCGCTGAGATGGGTCACCTCGCCTGCTAGCCGGGAACTCCTGCCCCCCACAGCAAGTCACTTAGGGCTTAGCCACAGTTTGTAAATCGTCTTCTGCTGAGATTTATTGTCCAGGCAGGTAGTATCTACAAGGAGCTCCTGGGTGCAAAGCCATGCATGACCGTGACTCTTCCATCTCGAGGTGTCTTCAGCCCTCTCTGCTTTGCAGCCTGGGGCCTCTCGGTGGCGGGTGGGCTCTTGGTGGCCATCACCTCCAGCCAGATCAGGCAGGTTCCTGCTGCTGTGCCCATGACATTTGTTTTCAACTGCAGTTATTTGTAATTTTGAGAAGGTTTTGAAATCACTAACAAGGTTCCAATGTACTAGGAACAATATGTTTTCTGTTACGGCCTATTTATTCCCTGAATCCCAACCCCAAAGGACATCACTGCCTGAGCAGCAGCACTCACTTCTCATTAAGACCAAGTCTTAAAGAGTTTGCTTCTCCATCAGAGCTGCTATCAGGTGGCAGTACCACCATGGCAAACAGATCCCTCCAGCCTTCGGTGGTCTTCCTGTGGCTGCTTGGTTGCTGGATTTTGGAGGATTTACACTTTCAAGGGGAGGGAAAATTTTGTCTCTAGTCCAGGCTGAAGAGCTGAGCCATTCCAATCCATCGATTTTAAGGCTAAATTAGCCTGTTCTGTGTGTCCATGATCGAGACAAGACCTCCATTTATCTGCTTCCCTTTTAATTTCCTTGGGAAGAAGCTAATTTTTTTTTTAATGAAACTAACTATTTTAGGTCTAAAAGCAGACTCTTTGATAGCAATAATATCACAAACAGGATTTTGACTCAGCTGTGCCTTTAGATTTGCAAAGGAAACAGTGACATCACTATTTCTACAGTCAGAAAGATCTCAGAGGAAGCGCAACAGGCGTGTTGTGCCTTCACTTGATATCTTGTGTGTGATCCCGGCCTTGCTGCTGAAAATAGTCTTCTGGTAGCAGGATGAAAAGCAGGTTGGGAGTCTCTAAATTCTTGTATTTTGCTGTGTTGTCTCATTGTGTGGGTTCCTTAGCTTCACACCAGCAGCTGAGCCATTTGGTGTTGCACCATAAACTGTGCCACCGCCGACTCCTGACATAAGCATGGTGCGAAATGGAGCACCCAAAGCAGGCTGTGGGCAGAGAACTGCTGGGAGCAGGCGAAACACAAGGCTGAAGACCTTCAAATTCAAATGGAAGTGGGATCCAAGGTTGTAAACAGGATGGCAGGCAAGCAGGAGAAGACACTGTGAGGGCACCCGTGTTAAGGAGGCCATGTCGTCTGGGCTTTTCCTCTCAAGGAAACAGTTCCCTCAAAAGACAACCTGCAAAGCAGGGAATGCTTCCTGACACCTCCTGTCAAACTTTTGTCAGGGCTCATTTGTAGTACAGCCCCGAGATGTTTTTTGTCTCTTAGAAATCAATTGACAGCCGGAGGCAAGGGTAGAGCAGCCGCATTGTGTTTTAAATATGCATACAGCAATTCACTTTAAATACCATGTAATTAGGAAGGCTGCTAAGATGCACGGAAAGTTTCTGGGCTAATGTAACAGAGTTAAAATGGTCATGATCAGCACCGTTTTCTTATTTTTTATCTAAAATGTGCAAAGTGTATATACAGCATTTCTTCTATGCTTGGTTCTGGTCTTGCTTACCTGGCACTGAGAAGCTTTGAGCGGCAAAAAGTCTTCCCAGAGTTCAAGAATAACCAGCTATTCCCTGGGCATTGTCTCCTCAGAGACTCAGGTCCAGGAGTTTAAGCTCATTATTTGATTCTACTTAGAGCCGGCAATTAAAAAAAAAAAAAAAAAGATTTTGTACATGGTTGATTTGTATTGTATTGCTACTTGAACAAAATAATTATAGAGAGGATGCTAAACATAGCCATGTACTAGACAGGCCCATTAAAAATAAATATTTTTTAAAACTTTTTTTTTTAAGAGTGAAAATGAGCTGCACTTAAGACAAAATCAGGTTAGTGGATTTTTTAGAACTTTGGAAGTTCTCCCAGCCTGAGGTTAAAATTTGTTTTTAATATTTTATCCAACAGGAGTAATGGGAAACTGTGAGAAATGTTTTCTGCAACTAATTTTTCATCATTCCAGAGTTGAGGGGGTTTATTAAGAGCTCATTGTCCCAGACAAGCAGGGGATCACAGGGCCAGGCACCATTTAGATCAGCTTTGGTATTGTGTTGCATATTGGATATATAACTTGTTTCAATTATTTCCATAAGTCTTCTGGGATTTTGCTCTTCCCAGACTGTGCAGACATTTTAGATTTAAACTGAATAAACATACCCAAGGGTTATCAGCCAGAAATTATATTTCAGAAAATATCCAGAAATAATATTTTAGTAAACCTAATATTTTGGTGGACATCACAGTCCACTAAAATTGTTACAGGATATGATCACCGAAGTATAGGTTTCATTCATAAATTCAGACACATTGAACTTTTAGTCTTTATTTACTGAGCCATTAGATCTAGACCGTGTTAATTTTTTGAAGAATCTCTGAAGAGCTACAACTTAGACCTTGATACACCAGCAAATGCTGTGAGATAAATCCACCCTCTTTACTTGTGCTTCCAGCCACTGTAGGAAGCCTATTTTTGTCAGTATGAAAAAATATATATGACTCACTGGATGCCATTAGTTTGAAAAATCAGGGAGGATCTTTTTTTTTTGTCTGAGAGGAGCAGAACTTGAATGGCATTCCAGCAGCAAGAAAGTGCTAAATGGCTAACTCTGTGTTTGGAGACGTCAGAGGGTGAATGCAGGTTCCTTCAAACACTCAAATTCCAGGCAACCTTTTAAAATAAACTTCGAAGGGAAAACAAAACACTAAATTATCATGTAACACAAATATCAAAATGGTTGGTGGTTTGGGGTGTTGTTTTTTTTTTTTCCTTCCCTAGATGATTTCTGAATTGAACGAAAGAGTTAAAAACATTTCTAGGTCCAAGCATCTCAATTATCGGGGTTTGAAACCTTCTGCTGATAATAGGTGGTGAGGGAATTGTTGTTTTGATCGCCTGCGTTCGCAGGAATACGCTGAGTGCAAGACTGGCTTCTTAGCAACTTCTCAAAGTTATTAAACTCGCTTGTTGTTTTTCCTAAGTTCTGCTCTATACTATTAAGAAACATCCAGTTCATGGTGCTGAAGGAAGGGGGCACGTCGGGCAAAGCACACTTCGTAACGTGCCTATGTGTCCAGTGCGCTTGTTCCCCCCGTGGAGCTCCTACGGTGAAAGCTCTCCTTTTGTCTTTGAAAGAAAATGGATTATTTTGTAAGCTCCAGAAATGAAAAGTAAAATGCCATTTAAGGTGCTGATTTTAGAGATATCGCAGAAACATCGTCAATATTTTCACATCATTTTTTTTTGTCTCCTGGACAAGATAATGCTCTCTGATAATGCGTATGTTGGGAATGGACCCATTCAAAAGTGAACGATAACTGTGAATGTTGCTTAGCTATCTTTGTTCAGAGAGTGAAACTGTCTTGATTCATTATCTTGAAGCAATGACCTAGGGATAAAAGCAACTTCATTGTCACGCAGAGTCCCTTGAGCCTTCTTTCTTTGGTGCATCATTCTGTCAGGCTGAAACAGCAATAAATTAACCCTTATTTCTTTAGGAAATCTCAGATCGAAAGTCAGATGGACGTTAATACCCCACTTTAGCTGACAATTTCTTTTTGCATTCTGGATCTTGCCAGTGCATCTGTGTTCTCTCGTGGAAAGAAGCTGCTTGGAGACCAGGATGGGCTGGGTTTGCTTCGGAGGTGGCTGCAGGGTCATGCCGGGCAGCCAGGTTTGCTTGTGTGCTCTGCTCTCCATTCAGGTCTCATTGATAGTCTTTGCTATCAGAAAAAGAAATAAAACAAAAAAAAATTGAAGATATAATGGGCTTCACAGACCATTTCCATTAATGGGGGATCAGTGATATGACTTGAGAGCAGAGCTGGACCTGCTGAATGCCTTGTCCAATATCTTTTCCTCTTCTGGTTAGTTTTGCTACACCTAAAGTTGACATTTTATGCAGAGTTTATCATTTATTGCTTAGATACATGGGACAGCCACTCATCTGAATCTTGCCAAATGCTGCATTGAAAAATTTACTGAGGGAATTGTTTCTAAGTTGGTGAGTTTTAAGGAAACCGTTACAGACAAGCTTTGGTTAAAGACTCTCTAAAAGAGAGTAAATTCTAATTTGTAGAAAATGCCAGACTCTGTGAAGTTTTACTGCTTGCAGCTTTTTATTGCAATGTTACTCCTGGTTTGAGCAAAGTGCCTCCCGAGTCTGGGGCATGATGAACTTCTTCTGTGTTGAGAAAAGCTGGATGTTACCTGATGGGTGCAGGCAGCCTCACCTATCTGCCTCAGGGTGTGTTTCTTGACATAGCCCTTCCATGAAAAAGGTGGAACAATACAGTGACCCCTAATTAACACCAGTAGCTTTAATTTAGATTTGCCTTTAGTCACCCAGATCTCCTTACCTAGAGGTGATTTATGCTTACAAATTATTCAGCTTTTGTAGGGCAATGGCAGTTTCCTGGGGACAGGAGACAAAGAGAAAGGGTTGTAATCAGGTGATGTGTGGTAGTTAGTGGCTAGTAATTAAAAGGCTTTAATTACTGTCATTTTTTCTTTGGTGGAGAATTGTGCTCTGATTCAGTGGTTCGGAAGGTTAAGGGACGTGTTGGGCAGCCGGGAATATCCAGCGTTTGAGATGGATTGCTGCTTCCGTGAAGTTGTTGTTGCTAGTGGTAAAGGTGTGCAGGGAATACTGCAACGTGGTGAAATGCTAAACGAGCCTGTGCATCTATTAGCTGACTATTTTTGTATAATCCAGAGTCTCTAATCAGGTTTTAAGCTGTGGCGTTAGGTCCTACATAAAGTATATTGCTTCTAGGAGTTTCTAATCTAGTGAGTCAGAAAGGGATGGTGTTGGTGATAGTTATTTCATCGACAGCAAAGGCTCCCTGCCCCAGTGCTAACAGAGCTGACCCCACCAGCTGGTTTCTTAGGGGTCATACAGAATGAGCATAAGTTACACAGCACTTACATGATAGAATCGCAGACTGGTTTGGGTTGGAAGGGACCTTTCAAGGTCATCTAGTCCAACCCCCCTGCACTGAGCAGGGACATCTGCAACGAGAGCAGGTTGCTCAGAGCCCCGGCCAACCTCACCTGCCTCACCATCAACTTCCAGGGACGGGGCAGCGACCACCTCTCTGCGCAACCTGGGCCAGGCTCTCACCACCCTCAGTGTCAAAAATTTCTTCCTTCTCTCTAGTCTAAATCTCCCTCTATTAGTTTAAAACCATCACCCCTTGTCCTGTCACAACAGGCTCTGCTAAAAACATTGTTCCCGTCTTTCTGAAAGGCCGCAAGAAGGCCTCCGTGGAACCTTCTCTTCCGCATGCTGAACAAGCCCAACTCTCCGCCTGGCCTCCCAGCAGACGGGTTCCACCCTCGGATCATTGCCGGGGCCTCCTCTGGCCTCACTCCAACGGGTCCATGTTTTTCTTGTGCTGAGGACTCCAGAGCTGGAAAAACATTGAAAACACTTATGTAGAAGAAACTATAATTCTAGGAGTCATAATTCACAGTTCTTACTGAGTTATTCCTTCAGCAATCTTTGCTAATATCGTTAGAATTATATTTATCACCTTAATAAATAAATCTGAGCGATGTAATCCTTGCTTCCCGTGTGCATGTGTACCTTGGCATCCTCCTCGGTGAGGACCAGGTACGTGATGTTGAGGAGGCAGCTCAGGCACAGTGCACGCTGAAGACCCAACAGCCTGACAAATACAAATGACTGGAGTGAGTTGGGAACTTGCATCTGTTGAGGTGCCGTAACTCCCCTGATCCAGTGAAATGAAATCTCTATCTAGTGAATGTGACTGAATGCCCAAAGGAGGAAACACAGTGGAAAAACTGACATTGTTTTTCTCTGTCCTTTTTTTAGATAATTAATTTTTTGAAGTATTTCATTCCCATTTATCATAAGCGTGTCTCAGAAATGTGCTGAATATGTCATTTGTTTGTTTTATCAGGCACAGTATGCCCGTATATATTTCATAATGTGTGAATTGTATATAAGTGCAACTCCAGAAGGGATAATTTCAGCAAAGATGCTTGAGATAGATCAGGATCTGACAGACGTGCTGAGAGAGTGAGGAGAGCTCAGTGAGAGATGCCACCAGCATGCTCCCGCTACCCTTCATCTCCCCAGGCCATCTTTTCAAATTCCCTTTTCTCTTCTCTTATGCAAAAGGGAAGGCCAATATTTATCTCAGGACTCATAACAACAAGCTGCCACAGCAGAAAAAAACCTCTGAGTGCTGAAAATACCCAGCAATGTGCACATCAAAACAGTATTCCTGTGAAGATTGGCACTGCTGGGGACACACCTTTTAGGCACCTTCTATTTTTGGACGTTTAATTTTGCGGGTCACTGATTACATCTGCGAAAAAAGAGCCTGTGCCTCTCCTGGCACACAGGTCTGGATTCAGCAGAGCATTAAGAGGCTGGATCGGGGTTAGAATCTGATGCTTTGGTGAATCTGGGCCACAGCCGGCGTTCAGGAGCAGGGGCGAGCAGGAGATCAGAGCTACCCACACCCAGGGTGATTCTTAGAGGAGTGTATCACAGCGATGCTCTCCAGCACCATGGGTTACCAACTGTTTCTGAGCAACATGCTCCAAAGCCAGCCATGATTTCTGCATCTAGGACGCTTCACAACCTTTCAGAATCACCTCTTCCAGGACTGCCGGTTTCTCACTAGTTTACCCTAGATGATGTGGTTCCTGCCCCTCACACTGACGTGCTCACAAAGTTGTCCAACCTTCTCGATGCTTTTGGACACTAAATTGTGAGAGGGGCATTCTCGCATCCTGATGGACTGATGTGCTGAACCGTAGTCCCACTGAATAAGGGCTAATCCTGCTGCTCTCCTTAACTGCTGTTCACATTTTGTATCTGCCACAACCTTGTTAGGGACTAATTCCTAACGCTGCTGCCCTGGAATAACAGTGTTTAACCCCTCTCACAGATAAAGCCACTTTCTTTAATTTAGGAAAAACCTTGTTTGTCTGTTACATGAAGGAAACCTCATTGCTTTTACCTCATGACCCTTTACTTAAACTGGACGGTTTCTTTAACCTTCATTTATAGAGGACATGTCCAGGCTCCCTTTCAGTGCATCAGTCTGAGTGACTTTCAATTAGTTATCGGAGGCTCAGGGTTATTGTTCTTCCAATTGCTGACTCAGATGGGGAACAAACTTGCCTCGCAACCAGCAGCAGTGGAACTGGAAAATCCCAATATTTGGAATTCTCTCCATCCCCTTCCAAATACGGGTGAAAGCAAAATACATACTGTCTCTGTCCTCAGTATCTAGGTTGCTCTGGACTGAAATTTGTTGTACAGATTGCTAAGGAACATCAGGAATGGATATTCTACATCTTATTTGGACAGCCCATAACCTGTGCTTGAGCTGGCTTTTACATTATAAGAAGTTTTTCCTGAAGTCTAAACCTTCATCTCTTTAGAATATTGATTTTGTCGCTTCAATTTTGGACATGGGAACAAATGATTTCCCTCTATTTCCAACAGTCTTTTGTATGTTTTAATATCATTTGCATTTTGTTCTTCATTATTCTTTAGGAATAATTCTTTATATAACAAGAATTTGTATAACAAGGACAAGGGGCAATGGATGCAAGCTAGAGCACAGGAAGTTCCACCTCAACGTGAGGAGGAACTTCTTTCCTGGGAGGGTTCCAGAGCACTGGAACGGGCTCCCCAGAGAGGTTGTGAAGTCTCCTTCTCTGGAGACTTTCAAGACCCGTCTGGATGCGTTCCTGTGTGACCTGCCCTAGATTCTCTGGTCCTGCTTGGCAGGGGGGTTGGACTCGATGATCTCCAGAGGTCCCCTCCAACCCCTCACATTCTATGATTCTATTCTTTAGGAATAATATCCCTTATTCTTGAAGCAACTTTGTTTGGTGTTTATTTATAGGACATGTTTGATAGACCTCTAATCCTTTGTGGTGTTCTCCTTTGGATGATTCTGTTTGGGGCAAATCTTCCTTGACATGCAGCACTACATGCATACGTGTGATACTGCATCCGAGGCTCCCAGTGCTGAAGAGACAGACAGGCTGCTAACCTAGCAGAAATTCTCAGCTGGAAGGGACCCTCAGACCCAGTTTATCCCTCCCAGGCAGGGTTTTTGCCGCTTGCACGGTCCCAGGGCACTGCTGCTGTGGATCAGTGCGGAGCCATCACCCAGCCGGTTGCTCCCTGGCATGTTTGTGCTATTGAATGCAGCCTCCTGTTTAGTGCTGGACACACCACTTGCCTCTTACTTAAATCCACCCTTCTGTTTTAGCCCGGTTTTATGTCCGATTTGTCAAGGTGATTTTGAATTACATCCACATCCTCAGAGGTACCCGCAGCCACTTACTGTCACCAGCAGACTGAATAAGCACACCTTCTTCTGTTCCACCGTTGCTTTTAATAAAAATACTGGAAAACGTGAGACCGGAGGCAGACCCTATGTCAGTCCAGCTATGGCTTTTCAGTCAGTTATATCCGCCCTTCAGTGAAGTTATGGAATTGGCCTCCGGTGAAGTCTAAATTGAAAATTTCCCGAGTGATAAAAGAGATAAAGCCCCTGTCCTGCAGAAAGGTCTGCAGGGCTGAGCTCAGATCACAAATGGGCTGAGTGCAGGTGGCTCGCATCTGCTTTTAAGAATAAACAGATAATTTTGCCTGCCATTTAGGGAGAAGGAAAAAATTGATTTTTAAGTCAATTCCTTTCCAAAGTTGGAATTTTCATATTCCTCCCTTGTTAAAAGCATTGGAGGGAGGCGTGGCAGGCAGGCCCCAAAGAGGACAAGGTAAGCTGTTCTACCAGTGAACACTGGGTCTAGTGAATGTTTCTTTCCAGAGAAGATGCCTCGTTCTTCAGAGTATTTGGGGTCTCTGATGGAGCTAATGGCCAATCTCCTTCATTGTGGTTTTTTTGTTTTTGACAAAAATGGCTGTGTTGTGCACTGAATGGGTGTGGAGGGGTCAAAACCCAGAAGTTCAAGTAAAGGGTTTAAAGTCTTCTGATGTTAAATCATTTAACTTCCAATTAACCATTTCCTTTCCAATATTTCTCTGTTAACGCTGCTCCTTAAGTATTAAAAGCTTAAATGAACACGTTACAGCGTCTTGTCAAAGATGGGACTTACTCCTGCACTGCTGGGTCAGCAAAGTCTGTAAACTTTTGGGAAGTATTTGGAGAGAGGGAAATGGATAATGGCATTTTGCTTTAGCTTTGTAAACTTTTTACTTACGTCCCTAAGACTTGTGAAGCACCCAGCAAACACGTCTTTGATGGATCTAGATCTTTTTCTATGTGTATGCTAGAAGGCGGCATCTTTAATATTAGGTAAAAGGGTTTATTTTGAGTTTCAGAAAACTTTCTGTGGCTTATTTTCTACTTTATTTTTTGTATAGGTGAGATTAATCCAAGTTTATGCTAAGCCTTTGTGCTCAGGTTTTGCTGGAACTAGTCTTTCTAGACTTGTATGTAACCAGATAGCACTCAGGTAACCCATAGCTCTGTTTCTCTCTTCTGCATCCAAGCCTGGAGATTATTTTTATGTTTAAAAATCTCGGTAGTTCTTTGGAGGTTTTGGCACCAGCAATTAATGTCGCTGTTCAGGAAAGTAGAGAATTCAGGTTAGATACTTGCTCTTGCCCTCAGGTCAGATCTGTGACAGCTGGAGGGTAGGCACCACCTTAAATCTCACAACTCACCTGTTAGTGCTCAGAGTGTTTGGCGCTTACCCTTAGCTCTTCCTTTGTTGAGGTGATTAAAATGAGCCTGTTGCTGTCTGTATGTGCAGCATGCTTCATTAACAGTGATTTATTTTGGAGTGTAGCAGAATTGGCACGGTGCAGCACACCGACGCGCAGCAGAAGAACGTGAGATGATTGCTAAGCCTCGCTCCGTGCTGCTGCGACTGCTGCAATACTTGGGGGGCTCGGGCATGTTTTGCCAATTTTCCTCCAGAATATTCACAAAATTGGGAGTTTGTATAGTGCAAACTACATCTTCAAGAGGATTTTTCGCATTCCAAATGCGTTCATGTACCTTGGCCTTAGGTTTTTAGTTTCTGTTTTGTTTTTCTTTATTCAGAAGGGCTAATCATTAAACATCCAAATGGAATCACTGACAAAGGGCCATCCCTACTAAATCAGAGAAATTCACTCAGGAAATATTTCTACTGCACATTTCTTCCCCCCCCCCACCCCCCATTCATTCCCAACTGCAGGCAGAGCTCTTAGAATCAACTTTCTTCATCGGAATCCAGTTAGAAACAAAGGTGCCTTCCAAAAGAATTCGCAATGGATGCATTGCCAAAAGTAAAGTTAAAATGACATCTGCGTGAGTGTTGGCACCGGGGTTTCTAATGGGAGGCACTTCAGAACTGAAGCACAGCTATCTCGTTTTCATCTGGAGAAAATAACTTGTAGAGTGTATAATATTTTATTTCCTTCTGGAAATAAAATAATAAACTTTGCAAGTTTTCAGGCCTCTTCTTCTTCTTCAGAAGCAGTGCGAACTCCCCTGGGATTTTATAGGCAGGAAACATTTAGAAATGGGAAGGATCTTTTCAGTTACGTATCTTTTGCTCCTGCACAAATGTTGCCTTTCCTAAAGTTGTCGCTGTAAAAAGTCAACATATTTCAACAGTTTTCACACATCTCTGAACAATGGACCTGCTGATACGAATAGCAGCAATGTTTACAGGAGAACATTTTGAAGATTGGACTCATTCACATGTGAAATAGGGAATATCATGAGAAATGAAAATGCAGCCATATCTTGAATACCACCATATTTTAACCTTAGGAAAATGTTTTTAATGGTAATAATCTAATTTACCTTTCACTACTTTTTCTGCTAAGACAGGCATAGTTTCTCTTTGGGAGACTTTTTGTAACACATTAGTCTGTGCTAGGTGTACCAACGGCTTGGTGTGTGGTAACGAAGTACCAGGAAGATGGTGCTTCTGAAATTTTAGTATTTATACAGGGATAGCAATTCTGGGGATGATGACAGAACGTGGTACTATTCCATATGTTCAGAAAATACACGCTAGAGCCTCTTCTAGGAATATATTCTAAGGTAATTGTTACGGGGTATATCCTTTGGCTATATAAGTGCGTGGAGATGCCATGAACATCGATGGAAATGCCAATGGGAGTCTCAGTGCCATGCGCGGGACAATTTGTTCATACCAGAATCAGCTGTTCCCATTCAGATACCAGAAAAGGTTTCTTTGATGCATATGCATGACCCTCTGATGTCTGCTGGTTCTCTGGACTCAGTTTTGATGTAGTAAATACTATGGAAGACTTTCAGCTTTTTCACTGGACTTATTAAATGCGCTCAGTGCTGAAAATATGTATTTTTAGTATAGCTTTTATTTTTGGCTGAAAGTGAGACCCAGTGATTGTGTCAAAGCATCTTGGGAGGAAAGAGCCTGCTATATTTAATGCCCTTTTAAGCTAAAAACTAATTTACATTAGTACTTTTGAAGTGTTTTGTATTGGTGTTTAAAATGCTTAGAGAAGCGTCATTTCCTAAGTAGACCAAAAAATGAAAAATCAGTTTGCAAAAACCATGAAGTAGCCACAATTTTTCCCAGAGGGCTGGTGAGTCAGGAGAAGCTCTGGTAAGAGGAGAAGTTGCAGCGACGAAGAGTGATGAAGACTATCCAAGAATTTCCTTGCATGGGTGGAAAACTAGGGAATAAAATACTAAAAAAACCCCACAATCTCAGTACAAAGAGAGTATCAGGGATGTGATGCAAACAGCCTTGGGCCCTGCACACAGGTCAGCCATCTCCATGGTTGTCCATGAAGGACTGTCCCTCATCTCCATCAAGTCTCTAGAAGCACCATCCTCAAAGCCTGTGGAATAGAGACATTTACTTGACTTTGGTCAGATTTGAGGTTTTATATTCCTAGGTTTGGGTTTTTTTTTCTTTTAACCAGAAGGCAGATAAAATACTTCCTCACCACCAGCACTGCTCACAGACAGCTGAGAAGCCAAGGGCTGTTGTTCCTCATGCACAGAGCAGGAGGGGTTTTGGTCAGCCCGTCTTCGTGTTGGCAGCTTGCAGATGGGTCTGCAGGTGCTTTAAATGGGTTCCTGGCAGTAGGTTAAGTTGATAAGTGCTCTACCTCTTGTGTTTTTAATTAGGTATCAAAGGTGGTAAGTGGTTGTTCTGTTTCAGTCCCACGTACCTTATTGTAGAGAGTGAGGAGAATAATCGTGAAGCGTTGCATGGCAGTACAATGAAGAGAAGCCTTAAAAGTGACACGATGGGCTTGTTGATGGGAATAAAACGTGGGAAAACCAGAACATGAAAGAATTTCAGCAGCTGCTGGTGAATACGAGATTTATCTCAAATCTCACTTGAACTAGTGTGAAACCCAAGAATGACTTGCCTTTGGTAGAAACCTCCTGTATCGGTGCAGCTGTAGCCAACAGAATTTGGTACTTAGAGGAAAATTAGTGTTTGTCCATATATTAAGTGGGTAAAATTATTATTATCTAGGGTAAATATTATGTAATGTAATGTAATATGATTAATATAACTAACATAATATTGTAAATAGGTATATAGGTAAAATGGTTAATATAATATAAGGTATAAATATAAAATACAGGTGTAAATAGGTATATATATTGTATTTACCTATATACCTATTTTTATAATATATTATTATATAGGATAAAAAAAACATGTTTCTTGAGCTCACTGTAAACACAGAGAGAAACTGCTTAACTATGTCAATCAATATAAAGGTCTGTGATGACATTTTCCTTGAAAAATTAATGATTAATACGCTTAATCATTCACTTAAGTTGTTATTAGTTTTCATTGATTAGTCCTTCCTGCTAACCCTTAGCCAGCCTAATCAGGCTGTGTGAGAATAGATGAATATATTCAATTAATCTCTACCCCCTTCAAAGCTGCACCTTCAGCGCAGAGGAGGAAGATTGTTAGTCCTCCCAGTGCATTGAACCTGACTTTATTAGAAGAATCTTATCAATTTTAACTCACAAAAGCAGGCAGAGACCTCTCCTGATAGCCCTTCACATGCCATTAGTCATGCAGTTTGTCTTGTAAGCACAAAGGCCCCTTCACTTCCAGCCTTCAGTAATATGAATAAATTATAAGACTGTGTGTCTGACTTGATTTATTTATTTTTTTAATATTTAAATGCCTGCTCTTGAAAAGGCTCCTCTCCTAAAAGGAGGCATTTTTTCCCCCCTTGGGTTGCATGGGCAGGGGAAGGTATTTTGCAGTGAGAAAAGTCTGAGAAAGTCTTCAAATTGCCCACTTGTAAATTGTAAATAGTTAAAATGTATAAATTGTAATAGAGTGCAAAGAAAAGGTCAGGTTTTATCTGGAGATGCCTTAAGGGGGTTTGGTTTTTTTTGTTGTTGTTTTTTTTTTTTAAGAATGGGGTGAAGTGGGAAAGGCATCCCCCTTTCCTGAGCAGTGTGGGAACATTGCTTGGAAATGCTACTTGCATTTGGTGTCCTTGCAGAGATGATGTCCTTCAGGTACCAGATGATGTTTGGAGAGAAAAGTGAGAGTAATTCTCAGAGTTTCTCTTAACTACAGAGTTAACTAATTACTCTTCAGATGACCCCAGAGAGCCAGCGAGTGAATCCGCTGATGAAATTGAGAGACAGAAGAACTCTCGCAACACCCAAGTGGAAGATGCAGATACGGGGTCGCAATTTGTAATCCTCTTCTGGTACCCAGCGTACTTAGACCCTCACAAATCACTCTTCAGGGTGATCTTCAGTGAAATGTTTAAAAAAGTTTATTTCTTGGTCTTCAGATGCAACTTTTGTGGAAGGAAAAAACAAGCACTCAACAAGTAGAAGGAGCAGCCATCCTGAGTCTCCTTGTAACCTGTCTTTTCTCTTTTACAGATTAAAGGTCACCTAAAATTTCCAAGGAGCCCCGTTCTGTTCTGTAGTTACCAGACTCGTCTCCTGTGACCCAGGAAGTCGAAGATGAGGTTGCTCTGGGAGCTGCTCGTGCTGCAGTCATTCATGGTGTGCCTTGCAGGTAAAGTGTCATTTTAAAACTTTGGATTGAAGGATACTTCTGGATTTCACACTAATGCAAAAGTGTGCTGCGTTTTACGTGGCAGTGATAAACTGGGATAAGTTTGTCCCAACTTCGTGACTTCGTGACTGGCCTTACAGACGGCTGCTGATCAAGCTGATGCTCTGAACAAGCTGCTTTTGCTGTTGATCAGTATCTCCTCAGCAAAAGCACAATATTTCGAAGGACTTCTCTACCTCGTTCCAGTTCAAAGTTGCTGTTGATGAAAGTTGCTTTCCCACGTTCTGTTAAGCATTTCAATGCTCAGTTGAACCTATGTGGAGTCTGGCTTTAAATCCCATTAAACCGGTGTTAAGTTACAGCTAAGACCTCGCTCCATTTAACAAATAATTAGAATAACATATTTCAGCGATATAACCATCTTCTGTTAACTGCCCTCATTTAACTTGTTCTTCCCTGACTGTTGCAATGTTTTGAGCTTTCCTGGCAAAATGAAATTTCCCGGGAATGTGCCTTTTTCCTGGAGCTGAAACAGTTCTTGGAAGAAGTTTCAAGATGTGCAAAGGCTTGGTAAAGCTTGCACCAAAGCCTTGCTGACCTTTTCATGTGCAAGGAGTTGCTCACAGGCTGGAGGAACTGGGCTTGTCTTGCTTCACCCATGCTTCTGTGGTGGGGTCTATGGTCACACCAGGTCTGGCAAAGTCTGTTTAGAGTTTCCTCTCTCTTTGCCGTTCACCTCTCATTGATTATTTCCTCCTTGCATTGGTATTATTATTCTATACCATAGAATTAATTTAACATATTGTTCTCTTTTGGTTCTGAAGGAGAGTGTTATGCGGTAATCAATGTTTACGTCACCTTCACGTTCATCTGCATTGCTCTAATTTATCTGCTGCTTGGTGCTCAGAATGTTTTACTGCTTTGTTTAGTAACTTGGGCTTTCCTCCCTTTTGTATATGTGCGTTATCAGGTACTTTTCCAGCACTTTAGGTAATAGCAAGCTACTTATAATAGCATTTACTTTCTTCTGCTTAGCTCTACTGAACATAAAGCCACTTTTATTCTGGTACTTATGGATGCCTATTTTTGAAATTTGGTTCCAAGTCTTTCTAAATGTGCTATGACAGTTTCTGAGCTGGCAGAAAATTGGATGCAGAGAGATTCTGCAATGCAGTGCCACACGTGTTTCAGGAACTGCAACCCCAGGGAAGTTAGGCTGCGGGAATACGTGAAGCATGATCCTTTATTTTAAGCAAATAAAGTAGTGGAAAAACAAAAGCATGAAAAAAATACACTTTTGCTGTAGTTTCTATACTTAGATTATCTACTGCAAAATGTCTGCTTGCAAAAGTATTTATTGCAAAAGTGCCGGTTTTATCTTAGGCGATGAGTGAGGAAATGGTTTCATTTTGCTGGAGGACGTAGTTTAGGCTAACTTTTTTTTAGCAGATTTAAACTTGGAAGTTTCCGTGTCTGCCTGCAATGCCATACAAGCTGGCTGCGGGGATGGGAGAGGTGTTGCTGGGTGAGTTATGATGTTACCATGGAGCAGGGCTAACTTATTGGGCACGGTGCTCTTATCAGCTAACACACTTGGGATGATTCCTGGACCTGTGTGTAGTGCTGTGGTGCCACGGAGTATGTGAACACAGTCAGGTCCGATGGTTAAATATTCCAAAGTTAAGGGGGAAACTGTATTGGAGACCTTGCATCATCTTGCAAGTCTTGTGAGGAGCAGTTGAGGGACCTGGGGCTTGTTCAGCCTGGAGAAAAGGAGGCTCAGGGGAGACCTTCTCCCTGCTGACAACTCCCTGAAAGGAGGTAGGAGCTGGGTGGGGGGGTTGGTCTCTTCTCCAAAGGACCAAGTGATAGGACAAGAGGGAACGGTCTCAAGTTGTGCCAGCAGATGTTGAGGTTGGACATGAGGAACAATTTCTTCCTTTGTGGAAGGAAGTTGCTGCCAGTCCCAGCAGCTACTTGGGCTTTTTTTGTGTGTGTGTGCTTCCTAAATGAACATCTGCTCACTAGAAATTGCATTAAAACTTCCAAACTTCTGCCATTCAAGCCATTAAACAGCTGTCACACCCAAACCACTCAGAGTATCCAAACGCATCATTAAGGGTACCAGTTATCCACCGCTGCCATCGTGCCAGGAGAAGACAGACGTGCCAGGGCTGTTCACAGTCTGCATGGGATGTTGCTATTGATTTTATGTACTGGGTGTTCAGATATTACAGCTCTTCATGGCAGGATAAAGCACTCGGAAAGTGAGATCAATCCCAGGACGTACTTAAACCAGCTACCTAGAGGTGCAAATCTACTCATAATTTTGTAGCTATCCAGTTTTTAGCAGCACTGCAGAAGGTCTTTCTGAGCTTACCACCCCCTTTTAATCCATCACCCAACCCAGGACCATATTTTTCAGCCCACTTTTCTCGCTGGTTGTTTTGAGGTCGTACTGATAAAACCTAACAATGTTTGCTTTTGACTCGATAGCCAATGTGTATCAATTCCAAGTTTCTCATTCTATTTTTCAGGAGTCTTTTCTTCAGGTGTCAGCTCTGGGAACTAGATCCTGCAAATTATTCCTTTGGTGCCAAATAATTCTGATTTGTTAGGGCTGTCGAATTCCTTAAATAGCAGTTGTGGTGGTGATAATTTTAAGGTTTGGAGAGTAAGATGAGAGAGGCAGAATAGGCTGTGAAAAATAACACGCAGCTCCTCAAGTCATGAGTTGCTTAATAAATGCTGTCTCTTGGGCAGCCCCACACAGCCTTCGTACACCCTGAAATAGTTTGTGTACGGCCTGGGAAGAGACAAAAGACATTGCGTGGGATGAGCCAAACCAACTTGTGTTAATGAAGACGGGGCATAGTCTGCGTGCCTGTAACGCGCTGGACAACTATGAAAGGAAATTTTCTGTGTTTTTGTGACTCTTATGCAATTCTTTGCCTCATTAACTTCCTGTAGCAGCGAGTTTCACGGTGGAAGACGTATTTGCATGTTAATGAGCTGCAGTCGCATAGGCGCGTCAGCCGTCTGAGTGTGCACATGCATGTTTTATAATGGGGTTTAACTCGTGAAGATCCACTTGCGTTTTGAAAAAAAGCAAAAAAAGGAACCTAGCGGCTTTTGAGAAGTCTTGATGCTCTGCTGTGTTGTGTGTGTGTGATTGGAGCTTGGCTTGCTCTTCAGATTTTTCTTGGAGGCTTTGGTTTCTGGCCTTCTGCTTCTTCTTGCCGTTTAAAAAGAAAGGTCTGTGCTCCCAACAAACACGCCAGACAGCAAGATTGGCCTTTGTTTTTATTCTTAGCAAGCATCACGTAAACACAAATAGCTTCAATAAACAAATTTGACTTGGAACTCTCTAAAAATTCTTCCGTTTCAACAAGTTTTTGTCAAACGGAAAGTGCTGTTGCAGCCATACCTGGCTCCTGAAGGGGTGACTGATGTAGCTCCAGAAAGCGCAAGCTGAAATATAGCATCTAATATTTGCTTTACACTGGTTTGCATGAGTAAGGAAGCACTGTTAGTTCTCTCTGCTCATACCTGGCTGCTTTATGAAGCCTCTCAGCTGTGTGAGGCTTTGTTTTGTAACAGATTAAATGGGCCACGCAAAGATCGCTGCTGATTTGGTAGTGGAATGTGGAAGGGGATTCTGAAAGTTGGAAATATCCGTTTTTCTCCTTCAGAGTGGTTTGTGTAGGTCACTCTGCGATTTCTGTACACATGAAGCTTGAGAGTCATAATTGTCCAGGTATCCAGAATTAGAGATTAGCCGTATTGCCTCTCACATCTGAAAAGGCAAGGTGAATTAATATGGAGAAAACTACATTTGCAAAGCTTACACATCATTTCAGCCATCAGAGCAGCGATAAAAGTGGTCTTTGTTACTGGGCTTTTTGCTGGCTGTCAGTACAGGGAAGCCTGTTACTGGTGTCATGATATCCCAGCAACACCTGCCCCTAATTCTTCAAATCCAGGGACAGCATCGTATTTTTCAATATCAAATTCTATCATTTTTTTAATTAAAATGGAACAAAAGCATTATTTCACCTTTTATCTGCTGAAAAATGCCGTCTTCTAATCTAGAAATACGCATGTGATAGTAGAAGTTAGGGGGAAAAAAAAGAAGAAATATTTCTGTAGAGCTTATTTTCAATGTGATGGAGTTTTGGTTTTGTTTCAGATCTGTTTTTTACAGGAAAATGTTGTTATAAATGCCAGTCTAGGCATTCTTTCTCTTTTTGTCACATGCTGATAACAGCATAACCAATACCTCAGCAGTGGTTCAGACCAGAATATTTAGAGTATAGCTATGTAATTTGTGGGGTAAAAAAAACCAAGTGTTTTCCATTGTTAGGCCACCACAATTTATATCAATACACTCGAATGAAATCAGGCATCTAGATCTGTTAAAACTCAAAATTCATACAAACATGAATATTCACAGGCCTGTTTGAATTCACGCCTCTATCCAAGCAAATGTAGGTTACGTACAGAAGATACTCTGCTAGTTTCGTGTCTGAATATAAATAATTAAACCACAAAGTACTGTTGTACATTTTAAATGATGGGCTTCTATAAATGATGCAGCAATTCAATTTGTTCGGCGTTTTTTCTGGTGCTGTGTTGTTCCCGTGACTGGTGCCTTGATGTTGGGGGGTAGCTGTAAAATGATTAATCTGTTGCAGTTCCATAATTAATTAATTTATCTTTTGGTCAGTTCTGCGGCACTTTGCATTTTTGTACCCAATTGCCTAATTAATGTTTGCATAGCACTTGGAACAGAAAAAGCGCTGAATGACTCCTATTTCTATAATCACTTCTCAAACACGACCCAGGCCTTGGCTTTGCGGTGCGGGGTAAGCTGTCACTGGAGCTCACTGAAGAAGGTTTTGCTGATGGGATCTGGCTTGCTCTTAATGCTTTGCTCTTATTCGAGGGGTTTTTTGCTCACTTTAAGCTCCTGTATTTTCAAACCTTAGAGCTGTGACCAGGGCCCACTACTCTCTTCCACTCCATGCCATGGAAGCTATGCAGGAGCTGGCAGAGGTCCGTTTCCTGCCTTAGCACTTGCGTTGGAGTCCTCCCAGGGAAGGTCCTTTCCGTGGGCTGCTTGTTACTGATGAGAGCTCAAGTGTTGTGAACTCTCACCACAAAGCATTCTCCTGATGTCAGGGGAAAGTTATGCAAACTTTTTTACAATTAAAATTCTCGTTTGGGACAAAAAGTCAGGGAAGTGGGGTCTTCAGCACCTCTAAGTGCGTCTGCCCTTGTCTTCTCCTCCAAGCCTGTCCAAGTTTGCTGTTGCAATGAAAACCCTCCTAGAAACTTCACTGGGCTTGTAACGTCTTCTGTAATGCCAGGCTGCCGCCTTCCCTGGGCAAGCCTAGACTGTCCCTGAGGATGGTTGGAGGCTTCCCTCATATATATAAATGTGTAAACAGAATTAAAGGTGATATCAAGGTGGTGGCGATGGGCGAGAATAATAACAATAACTAATGTGGTGCGATGTATTATGGCATAAGAGGTTTGAAGCCAGAGGACATGAGATTCTGAAGCTGAAAATGGAAAGAGAATGGTTTAAACTAGGTAAGTAGAGTGAGAAGGGTAGAAACTTCAGAGGGGAAGAACTGAGCTAGGTGGGCACTGAGATAAAAACAGTTAAATCTGAAGTGGGCAAAAATTAATTTAAACTGGAACCAGAAGATGTTTAGCTGCCAAAGTGGGATTCCTTGGTATTGCTCAGCTGTACATAGTTGTAAAGGAGACCTAAGGAAACATGTGTGATTATGGGCAATTTATGCTTATTTAGGGATTATATGGCAAGTTTTTCTGTGATTGCAGAGGATTTGACTCAGCTTCACAAGAGGTCTGTACCCATTTTACGTGCCTGATCTGTTAGCGGTGAAGCTCTTGCTAGATGTGACCTGACTCTGATTTAGGCCATAATTTCCCACATTATAAAGTTAGAGACCATATCAGTGAAGCTTTCTCATTTCTCTTACATGCAGATGATTAGGTTTATTATGTTTTTCTCTATTTAACTCGCAAGTCCATCTGGGCGAGTTTAATTACATCTTTCTCAAAAGTTATGGAGGTAAGATGATGCACTTTAAATAAAACAGAGACTATACAGACATTTTTATAAGCAGATGTTCCAACTATCTGCCTGTGTATTGATCCCCTGTGCATTTTATATGATGCCTCTTTTCAATTTAGCTTCTTTGCATTTGAATTAGCATGTAGGTATTGAAATTAAGTCTCATTTAGGGAGTTGCAAAAATACCTACTTTTCGTAGCATCTATCAAATTAGGGAGAATGTGGGCCCAAAATACTTCTTTATAGCCAAGATAAATGAAGTTTTATGACAAAAATTGAGGTGATTAGTCTATAGCTTTGCAGGTGAAATACCGTATGATTCTTAGAAAATCTAAATGTTATTGGAAAGGGACCTAATTTTCATAAAAACCTATAATGATTTTGGTTAGAAGAGAACTTTAAGATCATCAAGTCCAACTGTTATTGCTTGTGTGGTTTTTGAGGAGAATGAAAAGGTTAAGGATACAAAACCTGCCAGGTCGGGCACTGGGTCTTGTTGCTGGTTCCATCTCTGGGGTTCGCTTTAGACAACTGAGAACTGGTCTGAGAACTTCCATACTGGGCTACAGTGAATATCTAGACATAACAATGTGGTATTCACTGCATGCAAGACAGACAGTGTTCTCCCACTTCTTGAGATTTTGTGTCAGAACTGGTGTTCACTGCTGTTGGTCTTCAGCTGCTGGGGAAAGTCTGACATGGCTGGTCAGAAACCTGCCTCTGCATAAACGTTGCATCCCTTGATGCTGCCCAGCATAGTTACAACATTTCTTTCCCTTTTCTCCAGACGTTTGTGGGTTATTCATCATTTAGAATAGTAGCAGGAGTCACTCTGGGGGAACCATTAGATTCCACTCGGACTTGTGGGGTTAAATCCCATGGTTTTGCCTTCACCCTTACCTCGTGCAGCAGAGCATTGGCTGCCCAAAAATGATGTTGCCAACGATCGTTAATATTTGGATAAAGGTCTTCCAGCTAAGCAGCAATCAAGGGTGATCATCCAAATGGAATAAAAGGGTCAATTCAACTTTGATAATTATACTGCTGTAAACGTGGGCAGTAACCAAATTACCCTTTACTGACAGCTAAATGTGTCAATAGGCTGGCAGAGCGTTGCTGGCTAATGTCACCCGTAGCAGAAAGTGAGGCTCTTCACTACGTCTACCTGATTTTGTAGGGTCTCTCGAGTTGCTTTCTGCAGCTAGATGTTGGTTGTCGCGAGTGCTCCAGATCTTATGGGGTTGGGACCATTAAATCAACCAGATGCTTATGTATTCTAGCAAGTTTGTGCTCAAAGTCAGTCTATAGCAAGTAAGTGGGCTGCTCGTGATAAATATTGTCTTTAATGAATAGAGCACATGATGCTACAGCATAGCTCATTCATCTGAACAGTGTTTAATGCTGGTTTATTGAAGTGTTTGTCAAACGCTGTGACAGTCTGTGCTCTGAAATTAAGGATATACCCATGACAGGCTGCGCTGGCTTGTTATTGCAAGATGTAGAAAAGTTTTCCTCTGTATTATGATGAAGAAGCAAAACGTGATCACTTCAGTGCTTCAATTTATTTTTTCCTTACTCTATTTGGATTTTTTATTTTACAATAAAATATACATATTTAGCTTCATAAATCAAGCTAAGACACCATTGTTAAATAGTCTGGATCATATTAATTAGGCTGTGAAGCAAGGCAAGCATTACAACCACTTATAATTGAGCACTGAAGAAGTTGCTAATCAATGAGACAGGCAACTAATTAAGCAGCCAGCACCTTCAGCTGAGGTTGGTGACTTTCAACTTCATTAAACTTTCCAGGTGTCGGTGGAAGTATGAAAAATATATCTATCTTAGTGAATTGATGCATCTTAATTCCACTTCTCTGAGTTTAAAGGTATGAAGGCAGCATCTGTTTTGAGGGAAATTGTCATTTATGAAGCATCCCATGTCCATATTGTGTAGCTGAAAAGAAAACAAGTAGTACATCTGAGAAGGTTTTGTCCAGTGTGCATCAAGTAAGGCATGAATTTTGACGTCTTCCTCTTTGTGAGTGAAACACCTGCTATATCATCTTTTAACTCCTACTTTCTAAGCCTTCACGGCTGCAAAATGGATCCCTGACAAAAGTTCAGAGTGTCACCGTTTTTACTTGTGAAGCGCAAATAATATAATGGGTGTTCAGTGAGACTTGGAAGAATAAATTATTTCTGCCCTTGCAAGCTTGCAGTCTGTGTAAACAGAAAACATGAAACGCTCGCTGAGAGCCAGATCAAGCTTTCTCCCTGTAGCATTCACTCTCCTCCCGGTTTTTTTTTTATGTAGTCCGTGTGAAATGGCATTTTCTCTAGGTTCGCGCTGTGTGGGCTTTACTAGAAGACATCTAAAGAGGAACTTGAAAGAAGGCAGGTTGATGGTTGGGCTTTCTGGGATATGAAAGCAAGGCGTAACATAGAAGACACAGCAAGATAAAAAGGGGCTGGGGGTGGATGGATGCACAGGTGGAATGAAACTGGGAAATAAGCACTTTTTCAGCAACAGAGTAATTGTTTCCAAATTCTAGGTGTCAAGTAGCCTACAATCAGATTATCTCTTATAATGGGACAAATAATGAAACAAATAACAGCGTCGTTGTATTTCTGAGCTTTATTGCTGAAGTACAGGTTGTGATGATTCGGCAACAAATTATCATTATAGAATCACAGAATCATATAATCATTAAGTGGAAAAGAACTCTAAGATCATCAAGTCCAACCATCAGCCCAACACTACCATGACCACTAGACCATGTCCCGAAGTGCCACATCTACATGTTTTTTTAACACCTCCAGGGACGGTGATTCCACCACTTCCTTGGGCAGCCTGTTCCAATGTTTAATCCCTCTTTCAGTAAAGAAATTTTTACTAATATCCAATCTAAACCTCCCCTGGCGCAACCTTGAGGCCATTTCCTCTCATCACTAGTTACTTGAGAAGAGACCAACATCCACCTCTCTACAATCTCCTTCCAGGTGGTTGTAGAGAGCAATAAGGTCTCCCCTCAGACTGCTCTTCTTTAGACTAAACTATTTTCAAAGTATCCATGTACATTTACCTCACACATTTGTCACAACATGATCCTCTTTGAACCTGTAATGCAGATCCGATGTCTGTAGTTGTCTCTCACCTTCTTTGTTGGCACAAAGAAGGCCACTTTGTGGCCATCCCCAGAGCAAGTAAACACAGGCAACTCTGAATCTGCAAACATTACCAAAAGGGCTGGTACTGCCAGTTAAAATTTTAAAAAGTGGGAAGAAATGCTTAAGGAGAGACAAGCTTCATTCTTGCAGTTTTCTACCTGAGAGAAGTATCTTTGAAAGAGGCAGAGATGTGAGCGCAGACTGAGGAGTGGTCCAGCTGCCAGTATGGAAATAAGGGCTAATGTGGCAGCTCTGAAAGAACAATTGAAAGACTCCCAAAAATCTCTTACAGACATCAAAACAGGGCGAGCTGGGGGTGGGGAGAGGTTGATGAGGTCTTGAAGGGCACTTCGAGGGGTCCTTGAATGAGAGTGAGCGGGAAGATGCTTTTGCCATCGTGTGTAGGTTTGCTTGTGTTGACTATAGTCAGTCCCTCTGCGTTAGGAATATTGAAGTACTTAAGGAGAGGAAACAAGTCTAAAAGGCAGCACAACATGTAATCAAACTGTTATTGAAATATGTATTCCTCAACTGGAATAAAAATGCTCTCTGTAGCATTATAGATATGATGTATAGATTGAGTCAGGAAGCCCAGCCGCAACTCTCAAGTCAAGCGGCCAAGAACAGTTATCAGTCTCTCGTCTTATAAATTTGAAGAACTGTGCAGATTTCTCAGGTTTTTTCATGTGTGATAGTGAGCAGTGCTGCTGGGCATGCTCCCCGGGATGCACTGGTGGCCCCAGTCCCTTTCCAGGGAAGGAGCACAGGCCTTGGGTCCATACTAATGTGCTCACTTATGGTAGCTACTCATGTCAAAATACCACAGCTGACTTCAACCATGTGTGATGGAGAGTTGCAAGGCCCTTCCTTTTCTTGCTTTCAAGATCTAAATAGCATGGTACTTATAAAGCCCATGTCCTCCTTTTTTCTTAGTGAAAAGCCGAGGTTCTCTCTGTTTTCTAAGCTGTCGTAATATTCTCATGATAACGCTCTTCAAACAACTAATTAGAAAATAATCTGCATAAAATTTTCCAAGATTTATTAATACCGACTTTGCTTCACCAAGTTTAACAGTGACGTTTCTTGATCTCCTGCATTTCTGTACCAACTTGCATGTTTTCTTTTTCCGGGGTTTTGTTGGTATGTTGATGTGCTTTAGGATAGAATATGGAAGTTCCTCACTAGTGAAAGGCAGAGGAGTGACATGCCCCCAGTTAGCGGGAGAGCGAGCCCAGCGCTTTCCTGTGTAAATTATGTGAATCCTGGATGTAAGCCAGGCATTCATTTTGTTAAAATGGGGTTTGATAATTGAAACTAATTTAACATCGACCCCATTAAGTTGCATTTTATTGCTCATTTAATGTGCCTGTCTCAGAAGCTCCCAGAACTAGGAAGCAGCTTTGTAACGTGAGTTTATCGTTTGTCAGAGCTCCAGCCTTACAGGTGAATGTTGAGTTAGCTCTGGAGGATCAGCAGCAGTGTGTGCAATGGAAGTTTTGCCTGTGCTTGGCCAATGTGGTGTCTTTAGGCAGAGTTGTGTATCAGCAAGGACTCAGGATCAGGGCTGATGTGAGTGGGTTGAGCTGAACAGCTTGAGGTTGTGTGGATTTGCTGGATTTGCACTTGCTTTGTCTGGAAAGCAGCCCAGTGGCCAGCCCAGCATCGCCCTCCCCATCACTCCCTGCAAGGTCCTGCATCCCCAGTACCGCTCGAGAAAGAAAACTTTGTCAGATCTGACAAATAACCCAGGTCCTCCAATAGTGCCGGTCGTTATATTGACTTCTGTCAGAGATCGCCAATTTAAATCAGGCGAGGCTCATTGTGATTTCATGACACAGGGTTTCCACGTTCTGCCATCCTGCTTCTGGCTTTCTTGTCTTACTGTCCCTCTGCATAATTTCTGTATTTCACCACTAGCTGAATGTTTTCTGCAGTTTATGAATCACTAAATAATCCTATAATTGCTTTAGCATCCCTTTTGGTACTAATTGCAGTGCAGCACTAGATGCTGGTTACTCAAACAGTTGTATTTATCGAAACAGCAGTGAGACAAAAAATAAAGGGGGCGGGGGCAAGAAAATACAGACGTGTGCAAACACCCGTGATGGATGTTTATTTACAAACATGTTCTCCTCTGCAGATCTGGCTGCAGGAGTGGTGTATGAATGACAGATTACCAGAGCTTTACCCTTGTGAGATGGCAACAGGAGAGAAGCAGCAAGAGTGTGCCTGGGTTACATCATGGGGACCTGGGGACAGGGAGCGAAAGGCGCTGAGCTGTGTATCGAGGCTGACGGAGCATGCAAATAGAAACACTGCAAAACCAACTGGAGTTACTTAGAAGGGGAGTTAAAAGGTACAACTCATACTACTACATGTGTAGTACAAGCTGGGTGAGAATGTGTACAACTATTTAAAATTACACCCGTGTCTGAAACACAATAAAAGATGCGTTCTGTGCTCAGTTATAGCTTCTTCATAATCCAGACCACATTTAAAGCACATGGTTAATATCTCCTTTTCCTTCGCTCCCTTACAACTACCTGAGAGGAGGTTGTGGTGCAGTGAGGTCCATCTCTTCTCCCAAGGAACAAGCCATAGGACGAGAGGAAGCTGCTTCAGGTTGTGCCAGGGGAGGTTTAGTTTTGGATATTAGGAAAAATTTCTTCCCCAAAAGGGTTGTGAAGGGCTGTCCCAGGCTGCCCAGGGCAGTGGTGGAGTCCCCATCCCTGGAGGGGTTTCAAAGCTGTGGAGATGTGGTGCTGAGGGACATGGGTTAGTGGTGACCAGGCAGTGCTGGGGCAACAGTTGGACTCAATTATCTTAAAGGTCTCTGTTCCAATCAAAATGGTTCTATGAACATGCATGCACCTGTATATAACAGACAGAAAATGTGTGTGAGGCAAAACATGATTCTCTCACTCGTCATGAAACAGCAACATTAGACAGTTATTACGTTAATTAAAACGCTACAGGGTGCAGGAGAAGGGGCACTTGGATGTTACGTTGATGATTTCGAGCTGATGTGTGCAATCCGATTTTATGGTGATGAAGGATTTAGAGCTCATTTGCGCAGTCAAAACGCTTTGTCAGCAAGGCCTGACACCAGGAATTGTCTGTGTTGGGTAGTCTCAGTGCTGAGTTACTGGTCAAGATGTTGTATTTCTTCTCACCCCAAAATAGCAAATTCTGGTTCGGAATGGAAATGACATTGAAAATCAATGAGATCCTGCTTTAAAAACAAACAAAACGTAATTTGTCTGTCTATGAATGTGCCCAGGAATCAGATCAGACCCAGGGGTAGAGAAAGCACATCAACCTTGTCTTCAGCACACTGTTGCCTTTAATGCTTAGACCATCCCAAAGAGGTTCAGGGATCAGTGCAGCCCAGAGGCAGGAGATGAAGAGACCACGGGCAGGACTGCAGGTGTTTGGGACCCGCTTCACGTGAGCCTGCAGCTGCAAACATCTGCAGCATGCACCAGTGGACTATGGGATGTCTGCAGGTTGAAGTCCTGACGCTGCAGCACTGCTGGGACAGTTTGAAAAGGTCAGGAGCTGCCTAACCAAGCCAGATGAAAGCACAGGGGGTGTGAATCTGACCTGGGATTTGGGGAAGAGAAATCTTTACCTTAGCCTTCAGGTACTGGTGGTTATTCCTGGAATAAGGATGTTCTAACAGCATCGTTGCGGGCAGTCATAGTCCAGTTGCTGTGCTTCTCATTATTTCTGAGCGAAGTCGAAGCAAGGTTTTAAAATCTTATTTGAAGTCACATTTCCAGTCTGTTCTGTCACCTCTCGGTGTTTCTGTGCAGGTGTGGTTGGGCTGGTTTGGAAACATGCTTGCTGCGGATAAAATGTGCTTATAGCGTTGGGTTTTCTCAGCAATACGAGCTCAATGTGCCTGTCAGTGTTTTGCAGGATTGGTTTGTGAAAGGTTGTTTGTTAGCCTGTTAGGTCTTACACATTGGAGTCAGCAGTAGCGTTCACAGTTCTTGCAAGGTGTTGTGTTTAAAACGATGGCAGAGGCTTTTAACACTTTTTAAATTTAACTTTCCTTAATGTGACATCTAATTAGCGGTAAAACTTAACCACCCCTTCTTATTTTTAAGCATAGACATTCTTGGGTGTTTTACTGCTTTCTTCTAAAAGTATTTAGGGGAAGACACAAGAAAATACAGCAGTTAACAAGGATTTTATGTAATTTGAGAGACGTCAGAACATAGCTAAAAATAAAAAGAGCATTTTTAATGTGTGTCAGGTCATAAAATGTGCCAGTCAGAATCAGTGAATTTGCGACAGCCAAGATCTTCATGTGCTCCATAATTAGCAGGACAGAGATTCTGGCAAGAACAGTTTCCTGTAGGAAAGCTGAATCCGAAAGGCTGAAGTTTTGCATTAATGTTGGTTTGTCTGCCTTGGTTCTCTTCCTATTCTTCTGAAACTTTGCTTTTTTAGTGAAGGAAACGGAATTGCAGCACCTGGAAGTGCTGCAGAGAGCAGAGGGGCTCTGGGTGCTGGGGTGCGGTGGGTGGGAGGATGCTCCATGTTTTCAACTCCGGTCCCTCCTGCCTTTGTGACCAATTTTTGTAGCGTGAAGGGGAGGGTGAAAGGAGGACAGGGGCTTTTTGACACCATTGGCGGTGGTTGCAGTGCTGTGTGTGTGCACGTGGCATCGTTACTGGTAGTGCTGGTTGCGCCATTTGTGGTTCTCAGCGTGTCTCATGGGTGCATAGAGCTGGAGGACCTTGAGGAGCTGAGGTGCCTGCAGCCAGGCTCTGAGTGCGGACAGGAGGCAAATTCACAGCTAGAAAAACCCTTTCCAGTGCACCGAGCCGCTCATGGGCACACCAAAGATCTGCCTTAGCTGCCCTGGCAGAGCTGGTGGAGACCATGGAAAAGTGGAAAAATTCAGAGAAAACAGCAAAGCATTTCCCACCACTTCGCTTAGGCACACTCAGGGACCCTGGGGAAGCCCTCCTGGTGTACTCGGAGGAGTTATTTCTCGTTCATTGCAATCATTCTTTATTGTGAACAGGAGAATGTAGCGGTTTGAAAACTATTTAAGTTGTTTCTGAAGACTTCAGAAGATCTCATGTAAATTCATCAGTTACTATGCAGCTGCCCACATAGCATTTAAAGTAATAAAAAATGTATTCGTTTCACTATAGAAATGTATTAGCATCCCGTCTGTACTTACATGAGAGATGTCTTGGCTAAACCGTATGAATGTATCACCAGCGTCTCTGGAGCTGTAGAATGCTTAACTTGAGCTATCCTTCATTATTAATACCATCTAAAATACACAATAAATGCTGCAAACAAACTCCATATAGAGACTTTAAGTGACAAAACCCCCTCTGTGTTCACCACATTTCTGCATTTATTTTCCGTGCTCGTCTATAGCAGCACAAGGACAATCCTCTGAAAGCGAAGCGTGTTGTAACTAAGCGCTAGGAGAGTGTCCTCATGGGTGGGAGCACAGTTCAGTTTGGGATTGTAGTTTTCTTGTGAGAAGAAGGGTTTATTTCTGCTGATTTTGCAGCTGTGTCACAGTCATGAAAATGTGTATGTACAAATGTTTGCTTGTTTGGACATATACAAGACAGTCATTAATTCTTGATTCTTTGCACTTCTCAACAAAGCAGATAGATGAAGAACAAGACCAAATGAGAAGACGGTAACAGGGTCTGAGGACCAGATTGCCCAAGGGACTGGGCCAAAGGGAGGGAAGTGGCAGGCTGCTCCTCCGTAAATCTCAGCATTTCCATTGTACAGAATCCCAGCATGGTAGGGATTGGAAGGGACCTCTGGAGATCATCTCAACCAACCCACCTGCTAAACCAGGGTCACCCAGAGCTGGGTGCCCAGGATCCATCCAGGAGAGTTTGGAATCTCTCCAGAGAAGGAGACTCCACAACCTCTCTGGGCAGTCGGGGCCAGGCTCCGACACCCTCACACCAAACAGGTTTCTCCTCCTGTTTAGCTGGAACCTTCTGGGTTCCAGTTTGTGCCTGTTGCCCCTTATCTTGTCACTGGGCACCACTGACAAGAGTCTGGCCCCATCCTCTTTACCCACCCCCTTTAGATATTGATCAACATTGATCAGATCCCCTCTGAGTCTATCTACTCCAGGCTATACAGCCCCAGGGCTGTCAGCCTTTCCTGATCAGCACAGAGATCCTCCAGTCCCCTCAGCATCTTTGGAGCCTCCACTGGACCCTCTCCAGCAGTTTCTTGTCTCTCTTGAAGTGGGGAGCCTTGAACTGGACCCAATACTCTACATGTGGCCTCATTAGGGCAGAGTAGAAGAGGAGGAGACCCTCCCTTGACCTGCTGGTCACACTCTTCTTAATGCACTCAATTAAAAATGCACCCATTAAAAATGAGACCAGATTTTGCCTGAAGGAAAGAACTTGTAGAAAGACAAGACTTTGCAAATTTCTTTAGAAGTCTTTTTTTTTTCTTTTTTTTAATACCAAAAAATCCTTTAAAATGCAGAGGAGTGCCAAAAACCAACAAGATTTTTGAGTCGTTTCAGTAATAGAAGCAATAAACAGGTGGGTCTCAGTAAACCAGTATTTTTTTGCATTGTATTGGAAGACAAGGATACATGTGAGGATGAGGATAAGCATAACCACAACCTGCTTGATAATCTGATTCCGAATTCAGTGTTTATGGTTCAGCACTTGCATTCAAAGCAGGAGTGCAGGGGTGGGTGTGTGGGGGCTGGTTAATTAGCAAGCTGTCTGATTTCCCTATGGAAGCCATGAGACAGAGGTGGAAACGCAATGCTCTGTGGTGTGCGGCCTCCACTGCAGGATCCAGCCCTATTAAAGATCACATTAGCTTTCACCCAAAGTAAGGCTGCTCCTTTCATGAACCTACAGGTACAAGATGATGCCATAACTGCCTCTCCCAACAATAACCGCGTACCGGGGAACCTCATCTGAGTTAAATCAGACACAACAATTTGGATGCCTGGCAAAACAGGGGAAGTTGGAAGACGCTCTGGTGCAAACCAATCCGTACCCACGCCCTTGGCTCTTGCAAGTTGGCTGCTTGCTCCTGGTCTGCAGTACTCTCGAGGGAGCAGATGCAGCTTTGTGGGGCATTGCACACAGGAATTTCACTCCTGGTGATGACCAGAGGTGTTTAGTCACCAGTTCCATTTGAATTTTCCATCTCAGAAGCAGCAACTTTCCTTATGGATGTCAACAGTGAATCAGGAAATGCCTCCCGTATCCCCCCAGGTCACAGCTGGTTTTATTATTTTGGATTCGTGTATTTGTGAGTTGATGTTCTTTTCCAAGGAGTTTTTCTCATGAAAACTCATGTTATGGCCAGAAATTTTTATTACTTTTTTTTTAATGTGTCTCAATATTTTGCAGCATACGTCCAGTTCAGATTTCATATAGGTCAAATTTAGTTTTTTGTAATAATAATATCTTGCTTTGGGTCAGGTGATCTCAATGCTTGCGGTACCGGTATAAACATTATATTCCCTTTCCTATTTTTAGAGCACATTTTTAATACTCCTTACTCCAGATTATTTTAGATGCCTGATTTGTGAATCAAGGAACTAGAGATAGATGACAAAATTCAATGTACAATGAGAACGGATGATTGGGATCCATTACCAGAGATGGCACACGGGGCACTAATTACAGTGTCAGCTATTCTGTATCTTAATCAATTCCCATGATCTCATTTATAATTTTTACTCTTACTGACAAGTAGTTATTCAAAGTAAATTGACTATCTGTGACATTTGCTTCTCGGACACAAAAGGCTCAAAATTAACAGGCTTTTTTCCCCTTGGAGAAATCTTCCTCACTGCAGTGTGGTGTTCTGCTAATTATTCCTTTGTCCCTTCTTGTTTTCCAAAGGTGACAGAGAAACCCAAAAAGGGATCAGGATGTGCGTGGCACAAGCAAGGGCTGCTGGAGAGACGGGCTTTGTCTCTGCCACCCCAGCCTGGGGTTTGGTGTTGCTGGTTTTCTGTGGTCAGGCATGAATTTAAGTCAGCACCGGTGCAGAAAAGTCAGAGATTGACCAGAATCACCGAAGGTTTCCAAGATCAGCCTATTTTCCCCTTTGTTGGGGGAGAACAGAAGGCAAGGCAGTGTTTTGGTATGTCTTTGAGAACTGATAATGCAATATTGTAAATCAGAAGACTAAGCAGGGTGCCCATTAAAAAGGTACTCTTGACGAGTTCTTCAAAATACCTTGTTTTATTGCTGCCGACGATGGCTATCGTTAAGATACAGGCTTTCCACTTTGTTGTGCTACAGGTGGTTTTTAAAACAATCAATTTACAAAGAAGGTTTTTTTTCTTTTTTCATGCTGTTAAAGCAAATTGGTATGTAATTAGATTTATATACTGAATAATCTTATTTGCATATCCAATTAATTCTTCCTGTTTTAATTTGTTAGGGTTGGATTCACATTAGTAGTAAAAAATAACACTTAAATTATCAGGGATTCAAATTTTCTTTCCCTATGATTTGTTCGAGATGTTGCATTAAAACTTGGTACTGAGCATTCTTTTCATTTTAAAGGCTATTAAATAACATGGAAAAAGGCAATCACAAGAAAACTAACCTGTGTTGTGAAAACAATAAGGATGCATTTAAGCTCACCAAAGCAAATACGGTGTGGATTTAGGCTTTTTAAGCCTCTTACTTATAGAATCATATAATGCTTTAGATTGGAAGGAACTTTTAAAGCTCATCAAGTCCAACCCCCTGCAGGGAGCAGGGACATCTGCAACTAGAGCAGGTTGCTCAGAGCCCCGGCCAACCTCACCTGCAATGGTGCCAGGGATGGGGCAGCAACCACCTCTCTGGGCAACCTGCGCCAGGCTCTCACCACCCTCACTGCAAGAAATCTCTTCCTTCTCTCTAGTCTAAATCTTCCTCTTTTAGTTAAAAACCATCACCCCTTGTTCTGTCGCAACAGACCATGCTGAAAGGTCCATACTCATCTTTCTGAGAGGCCCCTTTAAGTCCTGAAAGGCCACAAGAAGGTCTCCATGGAGCTTTCTCTTCTCCAGGCTGAACAAGCCCAACTCTCTCAGCTGGCAGAGGGATTCCAGCCCACCCATCATTGCTGGGGCCTCCTCTGGCCCTGCTTTACCAGGTCCATGTCTCTGCTGTGCTGAGGACTCCAAGAGTCCTACTTAAGGTCTGTAGATGTCCAAAGGCTGTGTGTAACTTTCATTGCAGATACTGGTGGACTTCAGGAGCATTAAGAGAATTGACTGTTCTCCACTGATTATAGTTGTAGGTTGTGGAGACATCACTTGAAGTAGAAGCACTTTTCTGAAGACATCTGTTTATCATTTTGAGTATTTCGAGTTCTCACATCTATATTCAGAAATGCAGAAACAAGGAAAAAACTAGAAGAGGGACCTGATCTAAGCGCTAACATGCCCTAAATTCCGCACATTTAACACAGCAGGGAGGCATTTAGCACCGGTGAAGGTAATGCCACTGTGTTAGGTACCAAAGCATATCATTTTAGCAGATTCCTGTTGACCTCTGCAACTTTATTAGCTAGACGGGGTTTTTTTGCAGATGTAGTCCACGATAAGTTCCAGTTTTTCTCTGAATCAGCAAGCAGCTTGTCACAATCCCTGCTTATAAAATCTATGTGAAAAGTCTTTCATCCCTGCCAGGCATGTAGCCGAGGGGCATTCCGTCCATGTCTCTGCTGCTCCTTCATGTTTTCTAACTTCAGGTTCCAGCTTCAGAGCAGCCATAGCTGAATGCAGAGCTCCTGGGCTGTGAGAGCGCTTAGGAGATACTACCAGGGCTGAAAAGGCAGCAAGCTGAGTATGTTTTTAAACGTGCTGAAAAACAGTTTGTTCCCAGAATGCGTGAGACATACAGGTCATCATCCAGCTTCCCAGTTACCCATACGGCTTATTTTGAGTTTGGGAGGTTAGCCATGGAGGGAAAAAACAAAAGAATCAATGATGCGTCACAAAAGGATAGAACAGATACATTTTAACCTGAAATAAAAGTGGTATTTCAGTATAGTGCAAGCACAGGCATGGAAAGGAGCCTGGTGGGTGAGAACCTGATGACTCAGAGGAGGAACATCAGTCGAAACCATGTCATTACGGTCTGGTGGATAAAAAAGAAGGTGAAGCCTTGTCTGCCGCAGTGAGAAAGGCACCATTAAACATTTAGAGGTGTCTTCATTTAATGTCACTTGAAGCATACAGCAAATGTGGCATGTAACACACGCATAAGCTTCACAGCACGGTTTGACCTCATGTCTTTTAAATCGGAGGTGATTTCAGTGCAGAGAATCAGGCATGGCGTGATGTCTTCACCAAAAGTTTATGATGCAGTGATGACCTACAAACTCAAGACCAGCAAGAGCACAGTCTGGAGTTAAACTACCACAGTGAAAAGTGTATGAGCATTATTAGGGTGAAGTTGCCATACTTCAGGTGCAAGTGCTTTGTCTTCCATAGGGGATGAACTTTACATATGTAGACAGGTGTCATAGAATCAGAGAATGGTTTGGGTGGGAACGGGCCTTTAAAGGTCAGCTAGTCCACCCCTCCCCGCATGGGAGGGGTGCAATAAATGCAAGAAATGTCTTCCTTCTATCTCATCTAAATCTCCTCTTTTAGCTAAAAACCATCACCCCTTGTTCTGTCGCAACAGACCATGCTGAAAGGTGGTCTCATCTTTCTGACAGGTCCCTTTAAGCACTGAAAGGCCACCAGAAGGTCTCCATGGAGCCTTCTCTTCTCCAGGCTGAACAACCCCAACTCTCTCAGCCCAGCCTCACACCAGAGGGGTTCCATTTTTTTTTCAATTTCTTTTTAAATTTCAAAGTGTCCCTCACGTTTTTTGAGATTTTTAGTTGTGTTCCTGTAGTTAACTGGGAAGAATCTTTCTCCCTTGGGAAGGTGTCTGTTCATCTGTCTAGTGCACTAATTGGTGTGCAGTAAGCCACCTATTTTTACCCTTTTCTTCTGGCAAGCTTGCTGCTGACCACTGAGTGGCCTTCACCTTCATCACAATGAGGTTGAGGGCAGAAGCATCTGCTGTTCTCATTAGTGTTAAGGGTCTTGATTTCAGTTAATACCCAGCTGCTTTATTGCTCGTTTGCCTAAATGTATCTCTCTGCTTTTATTTGATTCCGAAGTTTTGAGCAGCTTGTTTGGCAAAATGTTAACTGTTAGCAAAAAACCACGGTTTTATTCTTTCTGTGTAAGAAGCAGACCTTGGAGTTGTGGACTTTTTATTAGTATTGTTGGATTGTTAATGAAAGGAAGAGTTGATTACAGGGAAAGCAAAGGTGTTACAAGTGGTTGAGATGCAAAGCCTAAAAATCCATACGGCTTCCTTCTCTCTGTTTGTCTCAGTAGACAGCTGGGCTGCGTGTCTCGTGTCCACTGAAATCAGAGCAAAACCACCCTGTGATTACAGTGCATAGATCATTCCGGGGCTGAACAGTTAATTCAAGTGGCTTTAGCAGAATTTGTGTCAGTGGAAGGGAGGCAAACTAAAAATTGGCGTATGCAGGTCCATGAAGCTGCTTCAAAGTGAGCAGGGGGACGCTGTGGAGTAAGGGCTTAAGAAATGAAAATAAAAATTTAAATTATTAAACAAGTGAGGAAAATATTACCATCATTATGTTGCAGTAATTTGAAATGTGTCCTAAGGTAACTTGCATTCCATCCTAATTAGCAACTATTGGTTATTAGTTAAATTCAGTGCCGAGGGGGGGGAAATTGAGTAGGTACACGTGCGTAGCTATTGCCCACATCTCTGGACGCTGCATTGTCTTGTGCCATTTTATACTATTTCTACCTAAAGGTGAAGTAACTGCTGTAGGTCCAAGGCCGTCTGCCCGCAGGTCACGGGAAACACCTCGGTTGTCTTGCAGCCAGACAGTATGAAATACAAATAAGGTGACAATTGGTGGCAAAACAATTTCTGTGTCCTGGTTTTATCTCACAAGGAACAACTGCACCCTTCGAGTTGATAATAAAAATAAATTGCTTGGTGGGGCCTGTGTTGCTGGTAGCTTTGGCTAGAGCTGTACGATATGAATAGGTATACGGGTAATATATTCCCTTGGTTGTTCTCTCACATCTACCCGTCTGCCTGCTTTGTAAACCGTACTTGACCAAGCTACAAACAGCTTCTACTTTCTAAGGGCAGGAAAAGACAGTGCACATCCCTGTGTGTCGGAAAACTAAGTGAAAATGACCTCTAGCTCTAAGGCACTTATTGAAAACCTATTTTAAATTGAATACACAAGCCAAGATAATACAGGCTGTTTGATAAGAAACATTAGAGAAATCCATAACACGAGGCTTTTTATTATAGGTTTATTACATCAATCTCTCCAGTGGGTAATGGAACTTGTAAATATACTCTTATGTAGGAGTCTCCTTGCGGGCTTTTTATTCATGCTGAAGTAAGCACAGCAAACTTATTTGCTGTCAGGGTACATTGAATTTAAGATTAGTATTTATTTTGGTTCTAAAGAGGTTTTGCTTTTTGTGAATTGGAGGTTGGCAGCGTGGCTCTAGGAGAGGAGACGGGAGCTGCAGGGGAGCGCAGGGAGTAAATGAGTTTTCCAAGAAAACTGCTGGTACCCACACGGGGTGTAGGGTGTGCGTGGGGCATCCTCCCCTTTGGGAGGAAATCGTTGGCTCCTTTAAGAAGGAGCATGCTGGTTTTCCACTGAGTAAACCCAGCAAGATGAAAAATCATCTGCAGGATTAGAGAAACATTTAAGGGAAGGATTTACTGCGTTGCCACGCGTGCAAACACAGTCACGGTGGTTTTACTGCACACGTTTGTTCTTTAGTATTAAAATGCTTCTAATTCTTTTCTAGAGGTGAGCAAAGTAATGCTACTTTGGCAACAAGCCAGGCTGCTTTTGCTTACTTGGGAGAAGTTAAGGGTATGTTTATACTGAATAAAAGAGTTAAGGAAAAGTTTACATAAAGGTTCAAAGGACAAAAAAAGTTCAAGTTGTAGCGAGATGAACAAAAACAAACAAAAAAACCAACGAAAAAAACCCAACCGACTTACAAGCTTTTAAAGCTGTTCATTGGAAGATATAGTAATTAATTGGTAGTTGATTTAATATAGCGAAAAAATCTCCTTAATGAGAGGATGTTAATTGCAAAGATCAGAAACCTCTTGAGGTGTCAGTGAAGTCAGCATTTAACACATGACTTTAACAGCTTGGCTGTTACCGTTAATTCCTATTCCAATTATAGGAGTATATTTTCATTCATACAATACCAGGCAAAAGGTGCCGTGACTGGGCTGCAAATGGCTGCAACTGTATATAAAACACGCCTTAAAAAAGCTTTTTCATTGCATAGCTCTGGTACGTTCTTTGAATTGCAAAGCTTTATTCGGGTCACACGACCTTCAGTCAGCAGGTTGATTGCAATTGGATTCTATTCTGGTTTTCTAATGGATGATAGGGATGGGAAAACAGACAGTGGAGAACTTGAGACTAATTCTTAGGCAAAGAGTTCACCAGCTTCCAGTGATGTGGACGGGGATAGTGTTTGAAGCCCACCAGGGAGCTGCTCTTCGGGGCACTGCAGCCGATGCCTGCACCGGCGGTGGTGGGTGGTGAACACGCCGTAGGCTCAGTTCCTAAGTCACAAACAAACTTCTCTAGCTTGTATTTCTTTACTATGAGGGTGGTGGAACACTGGAACAGGTTGCTCAGAGAGGTTATGGAGGCCACATCCCTGGAGGCATTCAAGGCCAGGCTTGATGGGGCTCTGAGCAACCTGATCTAGTTAGGGATGTCCCTGCTGACTGCAGGGGGTTGGACTAGATGACCTTGGAAGGTCCCTTCCAACCCAGTGCATGCTATGATTCTATCCAGGTTTGTAAACAACTACGCTGCGTAACAACATAGTATAAAGGGACGTGCTTTACATTGGCGCAGAATAAACAAGACCAAGTCTGAGTGATGTTTTGCTTTTCCAATGTTGACAAAGATCTTTTGGCTAGGTGAGACAGATGATGACTGAAGAATGAAGGATGTCTATATTTAAGGTCTAAGGGTAACAAATGTGCTCGTACTGTGAAACCACTGAGAGGAACTGACCTGTTTATCCACCTGGCTGGATATTTATCCACCTTCCGTACTATTGCACAGTAACTCCACCGCTAATGTGCATCAGCAGATAGCGTAGCACTCTTTTTGTTTTGTATTCTCTCATGTATTAATTATGTATTATCGTTTCCATCTCTTGCATATTTAAAAAGGCAGCAGTTTTTAAAAAGGAATTCATTCTTGTGTCTTTGAACTATTTTGGGCTGCCTCCTCAGTGCTCTTCCCCAGCAGGCTCAATGCTGGGAGTGGTGGCACTTCTCATTTGAAGCATTCTCAGGTATGATGGGGTGAGCAGCAAACAGGGCAAGAGAAACTTCCTCTGTGGCTTTGAGATCTTGCTGCTCGCTGAACAGTGTTCTGAGGAGACAGCAGAGCTACCAAACCCACCTATAAAGAGTTAGTCTCTAATGACTTTATCTGCATATTCTTCGTTACGGAGTGCGGTGCTGTACTTCTTCAAGAAGTTAAAACCAAAGCTTTCCCTTCCAGATAAAAGGCTGCTACAGAAATTCTTATTTGTCTTTGAGGCATCTAAAAAAAACAATAAGGAGGTTCTTCATTGTGAGTTCCCAATCCAGTATAATCCTTCATTTTCAAACCAGAGAAAGCCATTATTTTTTTTAATTGTATTGAAAAAATTGCTGAAGCAGTGCACATTATTTCGATTAGCCATTAAGCCTTCTCTTCACTAGAATGAAATTACATGATTTTCATTAATTTTCTTGCTTTTAATTTCTGAGTTGTAATTTGCCAAAAAAGAAAAACCCGTCCCTAAACCCAACCTTCTATCCTGGAGCAGACCGTCACCCCGTTGCCAAAGTGCTGCAGGTGATCACAGCATTCACATGAGTAATGCAAGTCAGCTCCTATTTTGGCATCTTCCTGATATTTTGGGCTATTTATAGTAAAATGTAGCAAAGAATAACATTTATCAGTTTACAGCAGAGTTTGAATCTATGGCTTTCTTAAAGGTTCAGCAACTTAACTGGTTTGACATAAGTAGTGACTGATTCATTTCACTGGATCACATCAACACAGTAAAAAGCATAATTTCTTGTTGAACAATAGAATAAATTTGGTTTTTAATTATAAAGTGATAGGCCATGAAGTACACATGGTCTCCCTTCCATTTGACTTCTGACTTGCTTTCCTCATTGACTGTGAATTTGTTTTTTATCTCTGTAGTCATTTATTGCAGCGCACTTCGGAGCTTTTCCTCATGTCCTCTGGCTAACAGCAAAACAAGAGCCCTCTCAGGGAGGGCAACTAACTATACTTCATCTCTGGAGATGCAATTATTTAGTGTTTATCCTCGGTGCCTCTGGGTGACAGGATGGAGACAGTTCTCCGTGCAGGCACACGGAGAGGATGGGCTCCTGGAAACCACCATGTGTCAGCTGGCAGCGGCACTGCCACTTCCACGACTTCTCTGCGGTCACCATGGTGGTGGGAAGGCACTGGAAGGTTTGGTAGATCATTGTACTGTCTGTTACGGTGACACACAAGTCACTGCGTTTTGTGTAGTGTTTGCGTTTGAAGTATCAGCATCTTCTGGGTGAAGAAACAGAATCATAGAATCATAGGGGTTGGAAGGGACCTCTGGAGATCATCTAGTCCAACCCCCCTGCCAGAGCAGGATCGCCTAGAGCAAGTCGCACAGGAACACGTCCAGATGGGTTTTGAAAGTCCCCAGAGAAGGAGCCTCCACAACCCAAGTCCACAATTCAAAGTCTCTGTAAGCAAAGAAAACTGAAATGGGCTGCATTGTTTGGTAATCACTGCCCTTTGAATGTCCTTATATTGCATTAAGGACTGTTTCTGGGAGCAGTTTTCTCTTGCTATAAGAGACACCTTAAAAAGGAGTTTCTCTTCCCAAAGCTGCGCTGGGTGGTGGAGGTTTAAATCGGCTGTTTGAGGTGAACTCCGGCTCTGGGGCAACCCCACCATGCTGCTCTTTAAACATGAGCAAGGAATGTTTGAAAGCTTCACCTGGTAGTGTTACATCAGACAGAAGAAGGAATTTTATTCACGAATGCCATCAATCTGAGCAGTTTTTGAGGGTGCTAAATTGCAGTGTAAGAAGTCATAAAAGTCAGGTTCTTGACAGCCATTACTGATACCTTCTCCCTGCTGCATTACTTAAAGTTCATAACATTTTTTAAAAATTAAAGGAATACAGGTTATCCATGCGCAGATTGTACAAATTGTTCTCCTGGTTGCTCTTTTGATGTTTTACTGATTGATCTCTGGGAACTTTATTTAAGCCGCCCTCAGTTTGGCATTCAGCAGCATTAATTTTAATGCCAGATCTGGTGTTTGCGTGTCTGTGTGTGCATGGAGAGTCTGGTCCCTCTGCAGGGATGACCCAGCAGAATAAAGGGGGATAAATGGTGACTTTCAGAAAAAAAAATTTGGGGTGACCATGAGTGCAGGTCCCTGTGCTGGGGTGACCGTGCAGAGCTGGAGCATCTCCCCTGCAGTCAATCACCGTCTGGAGAGCAGGAATGCTTTTTGTTCCTGCTCTGCCGAGGGTCACAGAACTATTTATTTTTAATTTTAAAAGTAAAAAATGAAAAAAAAATAATTAAAAATGAAGGACAGCTCCTCAAACACGTCCTGAATTGGTGCAATTCCCCTGCCTTCAATGAAATTATGGAGATTTACACCAGCCGAGGTGCCAGCCCGCTGTCCCAACAGCAGACTTCAAATGCCTTAAATCCATTTATATAACATAACCACCTGGAGATTATAGCATCGGATCCTGTTTACAGGATTAAACCCTTTCTTGCTTTAGCAGCAGTGGGAAGAACTCGTGAGGTTTTTCCCGTCAGCGGCCAGGAGCCTGCCCGGCATCGTGATGCTGCACAGAGTGATGCGTGGCACGTCTCGAGGGCACGCGGTACAGCAAGGAATGCATGAAGGGCTTTGATTTACCTCTTTGTGCGACTTGAAAAGAGAGGTTATTCTCTTCTCCTCCATAAGTTGGTTCTGTTTAAACCCTAGGTACCCAGCGTGCCATCAGGTTTGCATTTGAGGCAGAGACCATTACAAGCCGACACTGGAAATCTCACACAAGAAATATAAATGTGTAGCATTTGAAAAATGAGGTTTCTCTAACCATTCTTTCAGTTACACCGTAATTTGTTACGTAGAAATATTGTCTGTTTTTCTTCAGGCAAGGGCTGAGCTTGCTAGAAATAGTAACAAAAATGCAGAGTGTAGTATTTGTCATGAGGCAGACGCTTAAAAGGTTCCTGTGCCCGTAGTCATATGATGAAAAGGACACAAACCCATGCTCACCGTATTCCCATGTTGCTGAGTATGAATTATTTGCTCTTGGGGCCATGTGTGAAGCATCATGTTGAATTTCTGAGACATACGTGCTGTAGGGAGCTTCATGTGCCCCAAGTGGAAGCGTTTGGAAGGGGCTGTGAAAGGCTCCAGCACCAAAGTTCAGGTGTGGTGAGGCCCCTGCAGCCTTCCTAGGGCTTGAAAACGAACAAGTGTTGTCCTTCATAGCTATGGGTGTGTGTGTATATCCTGGGAGAAACTGGACTCTTCTCCCATGAGCTTGGTTCTTCTTTTCCATTCTTTATATTGAAATTTGGTTAGAGAAATTGCAAATCCCAAGCTTTTATTAGAGGAGTGTGGTTACAGTTGAATTCAGCTTTTTCTTCTCTTTATTTTCCCCCCAAAATAGCCCTCATGTATTAAAAAAAATCTTTCTGGAAAGCAGCTGCTTTTTCCAAAGCTTACATGCTATTTAAAAATAGAAATAAACAACTCATCTACTTTGGTTTAGGTGGACACTACTGTTATTCCTCAGGTTTTTTAAAATCATGCTTGCTAGCTCAGGATTATTGTTGGAAGGCCTTTAAACCGAGTGCTTTTAATACAATCTAGACTATTTCAGATGAAAATATGGTTTAGGTTAGATACTAGGAAAAATTTCCTCACCGAAAGGGTTGCCAAGCCCTGGACCACGATGCCCAGGGCGGTGGTAGAGTCCCCATCCCTGGAGGGGTTTCAAAGCTGTGGAGATGTGGTGCTGAGGGACATGGGTTAGTGGTGATCTGGCAGTGCTGGGTTAATGGTTGGACTCGATGATTTTAAAGGTCTCTTCCAACAAAAATGATTCTGTGATTTCTGTTAAACGGTTGTCAGTTAAATAAAAGCCACACACCTTGACTACATCTAACCAGCACCCTCAGATGTCTAACAATGGTAGAAGACATGACTCCAACAGGTAAAGACGATGAAGCTTCATCACCTGTGTCCTTTTGCAGTGTTGTCTCAGGGATACGGAAAAATTCAAGTATTGCCAAAACCAAACAGACAAGGAGAAGTGTGTGTGTGGTCTGTTGGGGCAACAAGCAGCTGATTTACCCTCTGCTTTGGTTGTATTTTAAGTTTTGTGCCTGTCTTGGCAGTACATCACGCACGCTAGCCGAATGCTGTCTTCTCCTGGGAAAGCATTCCTGATATTCCCATAGTTACCCTGCTCTGGGCGCCAGCAACAGCTTGTTGCTGGTGTTGCAACATCTCTCAGTGCTGCTCCTTTTCATACTCTGCAGCTAAACATCAAAGTCACTCTGGATGTATCCCCTTGTATACAGCACTGTGTTTTCTTGTCGTAGTTGCAAAATGTGCGCCCACGACCCAGAACAAGCAGATTTACAGTGTCTCATTGACAAGCCAAGCCACCATACGGGCATTTTCTGACCAGGGACATAGTGCAAATAAAGTTCCCAGTCTTTGGCTCGATGTGTACCAGACTGATTATCTCTTCCTCGCTGCTGCCCGGGAGCAGTACCGCAGCGCTCCCGAGGCGCCGGAAACTCGATCTGCTTATTCACAAATATTTGAGAAGGGAATCCATGGCCTAAACCTCTCTGTAAATAGCCAGATAAAAAGTTGACAGGAATCAGCTTTACTTCTGGCGGTGGCTAATGTACTTAAACCTGCAAACAAAAAGAACAGGCCTCACCTTGAAGCGATGCGCCGGGGAGAGTTCTTTTCACCTTGAAGATTTCTGCAGAGTTGGGCTCCTCGATCAGGTGAGAGCCTCGAGTTGTCTTTGTTTCTTCAAGCAATAAACGGTACAGAGATTATAGGTTATTGTACCGGGGACTTCTCTTTTCTAAGGCTCCAGGATTTGAAAGCAAAGAGATTTTTTTCAATATGAGTATTTCATAACTTTTCACTGTCCGCTGGTGGGGTGGGGAGGATAGCATTTGTTAGCCTGGCTGCTGCAGACCTTCCTTATTACATGAGAGATTAAAATCAATTGAAGTTCAGGGAGGTATTGTGGAAAGGAAATACTTGGCTTTAAAATATGCACACGGACCTACTACTTGTGCTTATTTTTTTTAATATCCACTTTATAGTCCCTGACGACTGAAAATCTTACAATAATGATATGCATTCCTGAAAAGCACCTTAAATTTTACTAATAAATCAATAGGTAATTAGTATGGGCCTTTGAAACATTTATTAACGCCTTATTCAGAAATAGCTCCATACGAGAACACCCAGTACTGGAGGGATCTGCAAACTTTGGGAGGAGGTTGAAGATGAGTTGAAAGCAGCTTTGTGCGCACAGTGATGTGCTGTGCTGGAGCTTGGTCAGAGGTGGGGGTAATGTTAAACCAACCAGGGGTAAATAGAAAGGTTTCTGATAGACTAGGAGGGTGGCAACAGCTTTCTGAAAGGATTTCACTGACTCAGGTCTCTTATTATGCAAAAGGCATTTTCAGCCTGAACCAGAATTTTTGCCCATTGCATTCAGGACTTGTTCTCCACAAGGATGGAACAAAAAATCAGCCCACTATCAACTGCAACAGATGCAGTCTGGTTTTGTAGACCCTGGGAACAGCCCTCATGGTAGGACTTTGCTTGTGCTTTCTTGGGAGGTTACGAACAGCTGTGGAAGCCACCATGGCCAACAGCACAGGACTATGAGAACCTGAGGCCTCAGTTCATTGGGCGTGGGATGTGGCTGCTACCCCGTCTGTGGCCATGACAGGCCAGCTGCATGCCAAGTGATGGATGAGGATAATGGGTTGAGGCAAGATGTCTCTTCAGTGGTGGAGATTAGTGCCATGGCTAGAGCAGACCATGAGCTGCAACTGTGTCTCCCTTACAGGCCAATTTCTCTGTCATTGACTGACCTCCTCAGTAGAAAGTATGTCATGTCCTGAGTTGAAATAATTTTAAAAATACGTAAACCATGAAATGGGTTCAGACTGGAAGAGGGGAGATTTAGATTGAAAATCAGGAGAAAATTCTTCACTTTGAGGGTTGTGAGAACATGTTGCCCAGGGAAGCTGTGGATGCTCCATCCCTGGAGGTGTTCAAGGCCAGGTCAGACAGGGCTTTGAGCAACCTGGTCTAGTGGGAGGTGTCCCTGCCATGGCAGAGGGGTTAGAACTGGATGATCTTTGAGGTTCCTTCCAAACCATCCAACGATTCCATGATTTAATCTAAGGCTCTATATAATCTAGTCACTGGAGATGCTCTGAACTCAACTCCAAAATACAGAGTTCTCCAGAGCAGAGCAGCAAAATGACGTTTGCATTGCCAAGTAAGTGTCATTTTCAGGATGTTCAACGGCAGCTGGTGACTTGTGCAGCAGGGAGTTGCATGTGGCTGAGCACAGCACTTGCAGGTGATGTTCAATGTTCCTGTCTCTTCACTTCCACCCACAGAGGAGTTGTAATGGCTTTGGTCAATGTGAGCATGTTCGGTTTGTCTCCCTGTACGTGGGTGAAACAAAAGGAACAGGAGCTCATGTGAGGGAGTGGCTATTTTTGTCTTGTAACCAGCATACTTGACCAGTGAAGTCGTGATGCAATACCATGAGTTGTTAAAGTGATCGTCTTAGGGGAGAATGAAGAAAATAACTGAGGAAAGTGTGCCTAGCAACTGATGAGCTAAGTCATGGCATTTGACCTGGGCTCAGTTCAGCCACATGCTGGTATCATCCTGGCAGGTGGATTTCCAGTCACAGCTCAAGTTCATGAGAGTTGCATGTGCCCAGCAAAGACCACTTGATCTGTCTACATCCCACCGTCAAGTCTAGAGGAACAAAGAGTTTATGGGTTGTTTTTAGGTAACGTAGGTTTAGTGTTCTTCTTCCTAGTGACAGAATATATTTGAACACATTCTGAACAGATGTTATACAGCAGCTTTTGAGAACCCTGGCGAAGCCATGGTATTATTCACCTCAAAACCAGAATGTATGTCTTTGTTACTCCAAGAAGAAAAATGTGCTTCTTTTTCAGATGTTATTACTGCCCAACAGTAACAATAGATATATCGTGCTAGGTAAAGACAGTATTTTAATTTCCTGCCATAATCCTGTGTTGATAGAGTTAGATATATAACTCTGCTGAATTATTTTCGCAGGGCTGGAGCTTAACTTATATGACATGAGAACAAGCCTGATTATTATTTATATATTTGAAAGTATCTTTCAGGAATACTTCTTTGGTCATTTCTACTATTTCAGCCCTGGAGATCGACAAATAACCTGATCATTAATCATAGAATCATTAAGGTTGGAAAAGACCTCTAAGATCATCAAGTCCAACCATCAACCCAACGCTACCATGACCACATCTTTTCTAACTGATATTTTAGTAGAGGACCTGCAGATGCTCTTCAGTTGTATGATGATGATTATTATTACTACTACTATTATTATTTTATTATTATTATTACTGTTGTTGTCTTATAATTATTCATATCTCTATCATGGGCTGATATCACCCTTAATGGAGCAGTGGGAGATTGTTTGTTTTCCTGATGTTAGCTGTGATGACTCAGGGAGAAGGCTGCTTGGTGAAGAAACTTGTGATTTTCTGCAGTAAATGTGCTTTTACCACGCAGTGAAGAGAACATCTGTGATGATAATCATGCTGTTGACTTACTAAGAGAACACAAATTACATTCTATTAAATAAGGCTTTTGTCATAGGACAAGTCACTCGTTACGCTGCGCTGGGAATTGCCTCCTCCCAGCTGTCTAGACCCAGTAGACAAGGCACGTGAAAAACTTGCTTACTTTTGCATGTTGGGATCAGGTAGCAAGCTTTTATTTGAAAAGTGCTAACTTGATGACATTTGCTATAATTAATCATGTGGCATTTGAATAGGTGAAATTATGATATCGCTGTGGCACAGGGAGTCAGACTGAATGAGAGGCTTGAGAGGTGAACTCCCCGAGATGGAGCCTGACCCGCGGTTGGCATTTGCACATTTGCTTCAGCATCACAGGGTCTGGGCAGAGGCAGCTGGTGGGTGAGCTGACCTCCTCTAACTGATGGACCCCAGGCTTCCTGCAGCGGTCAGAGCACATTCACGTTGGGGTGGATGTGTTTAACCCTGCCTTTAACTCTCAAACTGCTCCATATACTTGGGTCACTCATAAATAGAGTCATGAGACCATTCCTGTCTCAGTTTCAAATTATGGAGCTCTTCCATGCCTGCATTTGCTAGAGTGAAGATTTATTTCTCCCTGTCTTCCAAGGCTCTGGATTTTTATGGCTGCTTTACTGTCTCTGAGGAATGTCTGACACCGCTTTTGAACTCTGGTGTCAGATGCTTGCCTATCAGATGTCACCTGTCAAGCATGGCTTTCCACTTGTACCTGGTACAGCAACAATCTTGGAAATAAAAGTATTTCAGAAAAGAGAGGTGATAGCAGGAGGAGCTATCTGGCTCATGGTCCCTGTTGGACACCTGTAGGTCCCAATCCTGCAGCCTGGTGCTGCAAGGGGTCAGGAGAGAGGTGGTAGCTCTCTTATCTATCTTCTCACCCCGGAAGCAAGCCTTCAGGGGATGTCTTGGACAAGATCTCTGGGAGGGTGTTTTGCTCCCATGGCTCAGAGTATTGCAGTAGAGCAGCAGAAAGTGCGTCTTATACAGTGGTGGGGTGATGATGATGAGGAGGAGGAGTAGGAGGTGGCAAAGAGCCTCATTATTTGTTTCAGCTTTGCTCCCAATGAAAGTATCTGACTGTTCTTGTTTTATTCTATTTATTAACCTTGACTGGCTGAGGGGGGACCTATTGTTCTCTACAACTCCCTGAGAGGAGGTCATAGCAAGGTGGGGGTTGGTCTCTTGTCCCGAGGAGTGAGTGACAGGACAAGAGGAAACGGCCTCAACTTGCACAAGGGGAGGTTTAGGTTGGACATTAGGAAAACTTTCTTTGCCTTGGGGGTTGTCAAGCCCTGGAAGAGGTTGCCCAGGGCAGTGGTGGAGTCTCCATCTCTAGAGGGGTTTCAAAGCCTTGGAGATGTGGAGCTGAGGGACGTGGTTTAGTGGTGACCCGGCAGTGCTGGGTTAATGGTTGAACTTGATGATCTTAAAGGTCTCTTCCCACCGAAATGATTCTATGATTCTATGACAGTTCTTCTTTTTTAACTGCACGGATCAGCCACAGTGAAGTGGCAGGCAGGCCCAACAGTGGAGGCAGGCTGGTGATGTCTCCAAACATGCAGAATTATGAGGCCCTTCCCTTAAAAATAATACTCCATATAGGACTTTTGAAGTCTCCTTTTTTGAAATACATTTTTTGTTTCTTTTGAATGGGAAGCACCTTTAGCAGCTCTTGTTCATTGAGAAGTTGGCAGAATTATTTGCAGCAGGACTATCTGGTGTAAAATTTTGTCTCGTAATTTCAAAGCCATTAGCACCATTTGTGCGTGCCGCTGATGTTAATAGCAGCGACAGGCAAAGAAATAAAGGGCGAGCCATCCAATATTGTCTTTCCCTGCTAAGGAGGACATATAATGCAGCTGACTATCTTTGAAGAGCAGGTTGTTGTGTTAACCAGCGATGCCCTTGAGCTCTCCTACCCATTTCCCTTCCCAGTTTCCTGAAGAGTTGCTCTTCCCAAGGTGCAGTTTTGTCTTGTCTTGAAGAAATACCAACTTGTAGCACTGTGTGAAAACACACCAGCACACGCAGCAGAAACCAATTCCCTCAGCAGAAAACAAGGGAAGGATTTTTATCATTCATACTGGATATACTCCAAAAACCCTCTCTTCAGTTAAGTCATCATCTTTCCCTACAGTGTGGAATATTCAATTAAGCCTTCTCTCAAATCGGCCGTAACTTTCAATGAAAATTAAAGCGGTTCTATTTAGGTAACAATATCCATCACCAGGCTTAATGTTCAGTGAGAATCAGAATGGTTTCACCTGTTTGTGTGAATTAACCTCAGCTGCAGTTCTTCACATCTCAGCTCCTCAAAAATGCAGAGAGAGGACAAGCATTTAGCATCCTGCTGCATGCTGGCTCTCAAGTTTGGGGTACACAGAAAATACACTCCTCATTTGGAATGATTTAAATGAATCTGGTGGGTTTTAATAGGTTTTGTGATTCACTAGGAAAAAAAAAATATATATATTTAATAGATTTTGTGATTCACTAGGAAAAAACCCCACTTGTATATATCTCAGCAGAAGCTGGGATAGCAGAATGTTCCTCTAAATTATCTGTCATATTCTCTCCGACAGCATATGGGCGTACACCTCGTGCTGTGCTTAAAACTGTTCCTTTTATCATTAAATCTACTGAAATTTCCTGTATCCTGCATCTTACTGAAAGAAATACACTTCTGTCAAAGGAGGCAGACCTAGAGCTGTAGTGCATTTGTTTCCCGTGACAGGGGAATGAAAAAAGCACTTTTTGGTACCCAATCTTGTTTGCAACTTGTCTTAAGCCGAGGGCAGCTCAGTGTTCATTGTGGGTTAACTCCTTTTGGGCTTGAGCAAAAGAAACGTAACTCAGAAAAATAAAATCTGTCACTGGAAGAATGTGTCAACACTTACTTTGTCCGGGAAGGTTACTTACTGTATTTTCCCAGGACGGTAACAAATGTGTGAGGAGTTGCACAGGTAACGGATTGTAAAGGGCAAAGTGACCTAAAATAACCACGCAGCTTTCCTGTGTATATAAACATATATGCACTGCTTCATTATTCTGTTTAATAAATGACCAAAAGAGAGCCTAATAAATACAATCTGATAAGAAGGGCAAGGGACGAGCTTGCTAAGCTCAGGGACAAGCTTCCTCCTGGCATCGGTGGGCTTCCATGGGTCCAGAAGTCAGTAGAGTTCACCAGCAATAAGCTAAAAATGAGTTATCATTGCTCTGTGATTCAGAGTCTCTGCACATTAGTGCAATAGAAGTGACGTTACCGCTTTTATTTAAAAAAAGAAGGCAGTGTAAAATTCACATTTCAAAGTTATCCAGCTGGCAAAACTTTTCTCTCACAAAACCAGACGCTGTAATAAAGCAAATGCCTGTGCTGACACATCTGAGATCTTGTTTCTACCCAATAACCCAAGTTAGTGAAAAATGGACTATTTATGGTACAGGTGCTTTTTACTTTTCTGCTCGTAAGAATCTAGGTGGCAGTTTCTTTTATTTATTAGTGCCTATTTAGTGTTCTTTGAACCAAGTCCTCCTCTTCTGTAAGGTGCTGTGGCTCAGCTCCTGTCACACACTGCGTTAGGATCTGGGCTGCAGTGATTTCAATCACGCATTAGACTGTAGCAAAAGGACTCTACAGGCTGGAGATTAAATAGTTCAGACTTGCTTATCTCGGTTATACACAGGCGGCAATAAGAGAAAAAAGAAAGGCACTCAAAATAATTTTATCTACCTAGTGTTGCAAGGTTTTTCCTTCTCTTTTGTTCCCCTGATGTGTTGGCAGCTGCTTTCAGAGCTTCTCCCTGCCCTACCCAACGCTGTTCTCTTGAAAGCCAAGGAGCAGTCAAACCAGGACTTTTCTTCTTGCTGGCTAACAGGAAGGGCAAGCACTTTTTTTTTTTTCCCCATCTAAAAGCTGAATGTTAAACAGTCTCAACAGCAGGTGTAAAAATTTGGAGAGAAGTTTCATTTGATCTTTCATGAGCTTCTATTTTAGCTTAGGCAATTTAAGTTATTTAGTCTTTTCACCTATTTCTGACTGTTTCTACCTTTGTAGTTCTCCACCTTTTGTGTGATGTGTTTTCTACTTCACTGACTAATTATATAGGCAGGTTGTAATGTTTTTTGCAGATGTAACTCCCTATCAAACAGCCTGTTGCATCATGTGGACCAGTTTAATTATACCTTGAAGAATAGTGTCTCACTTCGGGATGCTGCACCATAACGGTCTGAGCCCTGACCCTGCAGCCAAGTGGTGTCCTGGCCATACGGGGACACATTTGGACCCTTAAATTTGTGGGTCTGTTTCCCAAGTCAAGTAGGTGAGCTCTCCACTTTCGAATGCAAGGTGTACTTCCTTGCGATGGGAGGAGGACCAAGAATCTGACCTTTAGGGTGGTGCGATGCGATCTGAATTGGCACACCGTTTGTGGAAGGGAAGGACAGCGCAGCATGACTCGAGCCCTTTGTGGGGCGTGAGGCAGATGATGCAGCTGATGCCACGTGTCCCTGAGTCAGCTCCTTGTCTCTGGGACTTGAAGCCACTATTGCAGAGGACTTGACCACCAAGCCAGCTTCTGTATTTTACAATTAGAAAACTGGATACATTAAAATGTATTTTAATCCTGTTTTCACACCCATTAATATAGCACTCAGAGCTTTATGGGCCAGATTGTAATATTCTTTCTTACAGTGAATGAGACTGTTGGCGGAGTGGAGCAGCCCTGGGTCTCAGAAACAAGTCAGGATATCGTAATGTAGCCCTGTACGCTCTGTGGTTATTATTATCTTTTTCTGCCGGCAACAGTAAGTTGCACACAGGTATAATTTAAAGCTAGAGATTATGTGAAATGTGTTTTGAATAATAGATGAGTCTCAGTCAGATATCGTTAACATATAATTAAAGATAAATACAACCGATATGATTGTATGCTTAGTACGTTCTCTTTTGTGGTGGTGCCTGAGGGAGGAGACATGGGGAGAGGTTGCTCCGTTATAATCTTCCTGGCAGAGGCTCTCTGAAATCCTTCTGTGGAGATAGTTTTCTCCCTCGAGTAAAAGGCTATTGTTCTGTCCCTGATAAATCCAGCTGATTTCCCAGGGTTGGGGGGTATGAGGGCTATTCACATTCATTCTCACCCTCCTCCTGTTGGGACGATGCATCATCTTCTGTTTCATTGCTTTTGCTTCCCTATTGTTTTGTACATCCCGTTATCTTTATATTTTATTTATTCATTCTCCTCTGACCTCAAATACCCACAAATTTCCTGCGGATCCGTCAAGATGGGCTTCTGGCAGCAGACTAGACGGCAGCCATCGCTGCTAGGATACTATTTTATATTTTAATACTGGGCCCATGGAGATTCATGTCATGTTTTTCCTCTGTTTACTGCAGACGACAACACACTGCACGGGCCAGTTTTCCTTCAGGAGCCCAACAGCATGATCTTTCCCTTGGATTCGGAGGAAAAGAAAGTGAAGCTGACCTGCGAAGTAAAAGGAAATCCCAGACCGACTGTTGGGTTGGTTGAATGTTTTTCTGTTTTTTAGCACGATCTCTGCACTACAGCAGCATCCCCCCAAGAGCCCTTCTCCTGCGTGTATCACGGCGTAACTCAGTGATGCCCCTGGAGTCTACCACAAAGGTGGTAACAAAAGGCCCAGGCATCAGGAAATCACTGCGTATTGCAACGCAATTGCAAAATTTGGACAAGAGTTCCAAAAGTTTACAAAGGAATTATAGTCTGGGCTCCCAGATTAACTATCTTTTTCTATACATGTGGACAAAGCTCTTACTCGTTTTCAGCTTAAGTAACTGCTTTCGGATCCTTAGAAAAAAGATGTGATACCACTATGGTGATGCTGCTGCTGTAAATCATTTTGGTCCGCGGGGTTTTTTTTCCTGTAGTGCCTTTCTCATTTTGTTCACCAACGTGAACGGCGCTCTGAAACCGATGAGAGTCGTCAGGCATCAGCCACCGCGCTGTCTTCTGAGGCGACTGACTATTTAATACAATAAACTGTTGGTTCACTGGTGCAAACACCTTCAAATGGCTTCTCCATACGTTGTGGCACGGGGAGCTGCCCCGCAGCTCTGGCATCCCTTGTGTGGTCCCTCGAGGGCTGGTGGGGATGAGGGTTGCTGTAACTGGGGCAACGTGGTGCTGGAATTTCTCAGTGCCCCAGTTTGTGACAACATCTTCTGTGAGTGAGTTTTCTTAAATCGAAAAACAAGCAGCCAGCAAGTCGGGAGAGGGGAGAGAAACCCAACCCTCGGTGGACTTGAATGGTTTAAAGATGCTGTTTCTGGGACTTGCCTTTGCAAAATGATTAATTCCAAAGAGCAGCAGCACCAGCAACTACAGAAGCATTAATCATATCAGAGACTGAAATATATGTCAAGGATATTGCTCTCTCAGTTAAATACTGGAATATTTCAGTACTGCACAGGAAATTTGCATTTTCATGCTTTTTTTAAAGTAGTCAAAGGTGTTTTAAATCTTTCTTTATTTACTTCCTGTTGTATTTTCAAATACCCAAGAGTATTCATTAATATTAGGAGTATTTTAACTTTGGCATTTTGTGCTATAGGTGGAAGTTAAATGGAACCAGTATTGACATCGGTATGGATTACCGCTACAGCGTGGTGGAAGGCAACCTGTTGATCAATAATCCCAATAAAACCCAAGATACTGGAACATACCAGTGTGTAGCAACAAACCCTTTTGGAACGATCGTCAGCAGAGAAGCAAAGCTTCAGTTTGCTTGTGAGTAACAACACAGCCTCCATTCCTGCAGCACGCTAGAAAAACTGAGAGCAATGTCTCCTTGCTAAACTTTTTCTAATGCATTACATGGTGTTCTCTGAGCTGTTCATGAGAAAGAGGGATTTAGAGGGGAAAAAGAGGGGAATAGCTGCCTTGGTTTATGATTATTTAGCTAAAATTGTATGTAGTATGCAGGGTAAAATGTCATATGTCTTGAAAAAGAAGCCACCTGGGAAAGTATCTGGCAAATGAGATTTTGACCATTGATTCTTCCTTTCCTTGGAAAATTAAAGGCTCAAAATATTTGAAGGAGCATACTGTTTATAAGGCATAAATTCACAATGACGCTATTCACAAGTCCTACATGTCAGTACAAATACTTTCAGGTATGGCTGATATTTTGTAACTGTTTAAAAGGGAAAACAGGCTGCTTCATATTTATTTCAGGTTAAACTCAGAGTTGCAGCTTCTCGTCGAAGGCTAAGGGTAACAGAAGACACAGGTCTTGACGTGAATTAGCATTAAATTATGTAAAGCCGTTTAGAGGTACGGGATAAAGTCTGTAAAAGTGGGCAAAGGATAACGCAGGACCACGAGTCATCTTTTTTTCTCAGGTAGTTGTGAAGGTGAAGGCAGAGAATAGATACACGGGCTTATTCATCCATCTTTGTGGTGATTTCTCCATGCCCTTGTCCTGGGAGGGGTGTACGTAGCAGCTCAGTAGTGACAGCAGGAGCTGTTATGAGATATCCTGCCTTGCATGCACGTGCAGGAGTTCAAGGCAGTCCCTTCCGAGACACGGAGCTATCAGTAATGGTGAGCTGGGCTTTCAGTAGAGCTTAATGAAAGATTTGACTGACTGGTACAAGAAGCTGATGTGCTCCAGCTATAAAAACGGAAAGGTAAAAGTGCCGGTAAACACCAGGTTCACACAATATAGAGGGGTGATGTGTAATGAGAAATATTACTGCGAGTAAAGCCAAGTCCTCTGTCTCCCCGCATAGTTTGCAATGTATTACCCATTTGCTTACGGCCCACTTGCGTTTTTCCATGACTGAAGGTGCATTTTCGCTCTGGAAGGGTAATGAACGGCTTCCTCAAGACCAATCTCATCACTCCAGATTTCAGTATGTCAAGGTGATAGCTTCATAAATACTGCCTTGGTCTGCTGCTCTGGAGACCACGTGTTCCACAGCAAGCTCTGCCTCACAAACCGTGGCCTTCAGCTGGCTGGCAGGGTGAGCTGGGCAGCGTCGTTATTCAGAGCAGATCACTTCAACACCCCTTGGCCAGGGTCATGGTTTCATAGAATCATAGAATGGTTTGGGTTGGAAGGAACCTTCCAAGGTACTCTAGTCCAAACCCTAACCCCGTTCAGTTTGCTGATGTCGTTTGAGGACAAGCTGGGTACCAGGTTCCAGCTCCTCAGACACTGGTCCCAGACTTCAAAGTTCAGGATGTGGGATTAAGAGGGAGGATCCTGATGCTGACAAGTGCAGCAGCCACGGACTACTTGAATGGAAATACATCAACTTCCTTGTTTAAATGACTAGGTGCTTATTAACCAAGAGCTTGCAAACGCAGAGAATTCTGCCCAAAAATAAGAAACCTTTAGCATTTTATCTTTGCTTCAGATACAGAGTGTTTCTTAAATTTTGATTAATTTATCTTTCTCGATGAATAATTTATCTGACAAAAATCTTCCAAGCTTTCTAGTTGACCAAATACAAACTCGGTTTGACGGATTCGTAGTTAAGAAGATTGAACTCAAAACCAGAGCTTGCTCTTTTCCAGTTAAAGTAATGATGGAGAACTTGAATAAATGTATCATTTTTGATTCCTACATTTTATTTCAGATTGCTAAAACAGCATGATCAGATTAGAAACGTTTGGATTAGATTTTAAAAAAAAAAAGCATTTATCAAAGTAGGCTCTGTGCTTTCAAAAAACAGTCAGCCATTTTGTCTTGTATAATCAAAAGGATTGCAACCAGAATTAGCTGAATTACCAAATACGCGGAGCGGTTTAAGTTTATTACAAAAGCTCTGCTTCTAAGAACCAATACAAATGGGCATCTGTATTAGTAATACGTTGTTTTCAGCCCTGACATCCAAGATGTGTGGATGCAGAGTATCTACTTGCCTCGATGTGTTTTTATTCCAAACGTGATCGTTTCTGAATGGCCTTCTGTGGACTCTGTGTGGAATAACTAAAACATTGTATGGGGAGAACTCAGTTCTAGCCTTTATGGAGCTCTCAAACCTGTTTGCTCTCAGGACTTTTTCTTTTTATCAAGTTATTTTCCTTTTTTCTGAGGAAAGTTATTGCTGAGTCTTTTGAGACTGATATCTGGGGGGTTTAGCTTTTTTTTTTTCCTCTTAAGGGTTAAACTTGGAATCCCAGGGCATCATTAATATATGTTCGTTCATTCTTCAAGGGCTGTATTATTCTTCTCTAGCGTTTTCACTGAAGATTAAACTGCGATCTAGCTATTCAGCCTCCTGTGGAGGTCAGAGAGGGTCAGCAATTTAATCCTTGAAATATCTATTTAGGATACAAACTCATTACGATAAAAGTGCTAATATTGTCCCCCAATACTTGCTTTGTGATATATCATTTACATTTCAAATTTGTTGGTTTTTTTTTCCTTCCCATGCTAGTTGTCTCTGAAATTGAACATATTTTCAGAAACTTAAGGAATCTGCTGTGCCACAGTAACAGAATATGGATTAATGATACTCTAAACCCTGTGTTTATAGCAGTATAGGCTTTCAGAAAATAAAAAAGCTTTAAACTCTGAGTATGGATTCTAATAATGGCTTTTCCAAAATGATATACGAAAACACAGCTGAACTAGATTAAATTATGTGGTTTTGATTTTAGAGAACGGGGCTTAGCTTGACAATTTTGTTTGCTGTACCGTAGTTTCTGTTTGGAAATAGCACTGAAATCAATAAGGAGTTATGGCTGGAAAGAAGCACAGCTCTGATGCAGCAGTTCAGAGATGTACCCACCCATCCCGCCGCGTGATTAGAGCTGTTTACTATGGCCCGGATCCTGCTTCCGTTTAAGTTGACAATAAAACTTGTATTGATTTTTAGTGGCACCAGAGCTGGACCATGCCCCTCAGAAAGTGATGAATTTGCAGGCTGTTCCGCCTGCTCAGCTCCCGTTCTCTTTGGCACGGCTCGAAGGTGCTGGGCAGCTCTTGGCTGAGGGCAGGAGAGCTCGGCGTGGAGAAGTCGCCGTGAGCAGGACGCGCTTTTAATGAGCGTCCTTGCCAATTATTTCTACTAGCTGTGAGATAATTTACAAAACAAAATATTAGTGCACACGGGTGCTGAAAGGTGCATTTACACCCAAATCATAGAGACCTTCTCACTCTCTACCTACTGCAAAGGAGGTTGCAGCAAGGTGAGGGTTAGGTTCTTTTCCCAAGGAACAAGCCATAGGACAACGGCCTCAGGTTCTGCCAGGGGAGGTTTAGGTTGGATATTAGGAAAAATTTCTTCCCCCAAAGGATTGTCAAGCCATGGAACAGGCTGCCCAGGGGAGTGGCGGAGTCACCATCTCTGGAGATATTTAAGAGGTGTGTAGATGTGGCATGTAGGGCCATGGTTTGGTGGTGACCTGGTGCTGCTGGGTTAACAGTGGGACTCGATGGTCTTAAAGGTCTCTTCCAACCGAAACAAATTCTGTGATTCCACAGACGCAAAATCACAAAGTGGAGTCCTAGGAAAGCCTTCAAGAGCTTGTCTGTCCCCTGTGCAAGGCAGCATCAATGCCCTTCCTGGGCAAAGGTCACCAGCCTGTTCTGCACATTTTCTTCTCAGGAGTGTGTTTTTGAAGGACTATGTATTAAGATTTAATTTCCCTTTTACTGGTGGCCTCTGCTAGTGTTAATCTTATGTGCTAGCAGCTACTACTGATCATCTGGAGTATGCTTGTACTCCATAACCCTGTATGAGTAATGGCCCAAAGGCTTTGAAACCTTTTCCTCCCCCTCCTATTGACTATTGAGTGTGGTAGATGTCCAAAAGATTATGCTTTTGCAAAGGTATGCCTGATATCTTTTCACCAGAAACGTCTTTACAGAAGCCCCTAAGCTATGGCTGTGTGGGGGTGACCATGGAGAGTGCCAGCTTCCACATGACTTGTCTACTGTCTTTGGGTTTGCTCTTGTTTAACAGAAGCTTTGTAATGCAGAAAGGGGCCAGATTGTCAAACCTACTCAAAATGAGGAGCACTGGTGGAAGTGGGTTCAGAGGAAATAGGACTACATGAGATTTTCCTGTCTGTTTGTAATTCTTTGTTAAGTGATGTCCAGATCTTCTCTTGATCACGTTGGTGTGCTGGGATAAGCGAGACAGGGGTTTCCCCAGCAAAGAGAGTGGCAATTACTGTCTTGCCTTTCAGCTGATTTGTGATCACCGATAGAATAGCATCTCTAATAAGAGATTAACTTCTATATTTATTTTACCTTGCTGAGGCCACAGTTTGTTTCTTACCCCCAAAGCTTTGAAACCCGACATTTTTGCATGTCTGCAGGAGAAGTGCAGAGGGTCGATGTGGACACCCCTGTCCCCCCCATCCTAAGGGTCTCCAGACTCTGTCTGCTCCATCACCACCTGTGGCAGCTAATGCATTCCTGGGACAGGGCCAAGGTTCCGCTCTGCTCTCCTGGCAGATGACCTCTGTCTTCTCCCGTGGAGCCATCCCCAGTGCTGGTAGATGAAATATCCTTTCCCTGCTGTGATAACTAGACTCAATTTGGCCCTAAACTCCTCAGCAGGATTTGCAGTTTAACCTGAGAATACACAAAGAGAGTGCTACAATGCTGCTTGAAAAATAAACCCTCCGAAGAGCAGGTGAGTAGCTGTGCAGTAGCTGTTGCCTTTCTCATCCGTACCAATGTTTGTCACGTGCTGTTGATTTTGAAATGAGTATCCAAAGAGGAAAATCAAGTTCAAATCAGTGCAGTTTTTCAGTCATACCGTTGTTTCGCCACCCGTTGTTATAAACTGACTAAAAGTGATGTCTGCAAAACAGGAGCTCTAAGAGAAATGGGATCTACTTTTCAGGGGGGTTTAGCATTTTGCACGGTGTTGCACCTCCCCACACTGGGAAGACGCTTGGTATCCTTCCTCCTGCTCTGCACAGAGATGCTTCTCTGAAATCGAAGCCTTTCTATCCTGTAGCAATTTTCTGTGAAGGACTTTCCCTTGAATCTGTAATTTAACAAGTCCATAATAATGCTATTGGTATTTTCTGCAGTTGGCAAAATTGACACTGAGATGTCCAGGGGGCTGAGGCACCAATTTTTAGAACAGAAATGCGGCCCCAGAGAGGGGATGATGGGGCTGAAGGATGAATGTTCTCAGAGGATGCTGGAGCATCGCTGGGCTGCCCCTGGGAGCCTGGGGCTGCAGGCAATGAGATGAAATGAAAGGGGAAATGTCTCCTCCTCCTCCAGACAGCCCCGGTCAATGGAAATGCCTGATTTTGTGTGTGAAATTTAGCCTGAACTGTTTTACTGTGTTTGAAGATTAAGCCGTGCCTGGAGGGCAGGGTTTGGAGGTGGGCTTCTTTCCACTGCTAACCGCGGCGGAAGCCTCACACTTAATTTTTGTACATTTTCCTCTGGATTATTCATTTATCGAAACACTTTCTTCTTCATTACCGTGAATGTACTCCTAACTGCCAGGAATCATGCTATTGTTCCTGAAACTGTTTCCCCCACACACTTTATTAAAGGAATTTGTTTTATAGAAGTGTTTCTGCAAAAATAATTGTTAGGTGTGAGTTAGCAGCAAGGACTCAGCACTGTGCAGTGCAAACGGTAGCAGAAAACACAGTCATAATGTGGTTGTAATAAGAATACTTTAGGGCTTTGACCTACCATCCCAAAATAATTTCACCGTGATGCTAGAGAAAGAAAATCACTCCCAACATTATACCGAAAAGGATTTTTTTCACTATTCCCATTGCTGGAATGATTCCTGTTATATCTCGTACCCGAGCAAATCCCGTAATTTTTGCTATTAGTTGCTAAGAAACAAATTATAATTGCAGCTCAAATTCTTTACTGTTGTACCCTCTTATTGCCCTGAAGTGCATTCATTTTCTTTTTGGAGATTAAATGATCAATGAAGTAATTCTTTCAAGAACAATTAATAATGAAAACATTCGCAGAGAGCCGCCAAACTATCTGCCTCGCCTTGCCCAAACAAACAAGCGCAACAACAATCACATTGATTGATCAACCGAGCGATGCTTGGCTGAATGAGGCATTTGGCACACAAATTAAATCATTTCCGCAGCGATTACTAACGTCTGGGTGCGGAGAAAAGAGGATGTGTTTCAAACCTCCTGGAAATTAAGGAGACAGGGGGGTTTGGGTTGGTTTTTTCAGGAGGTGGACTGCAGCTGTGCGTGGCTCGGCTCATCCCTCAGAAGGTTGGTCGTCCTCTTCAGAAAGTTTCTCTTTTCAAGGATTTCCCCTGGTTCTCTGTGAGAGTGCTTGGAAAAAGCCCATCCCAGGTACCTGGGAGTCTTTAGTATCCTGGGTGGAGCTGAGATGGGGGAAGCACCCCTGCCTGCACACAGCAGCCCCGGCACGCGCCTGCCTCTGCTCCAAGACCAGTTTTCACCCCAATATTGAAACGCCACGCTCAGCTCTTTCTTGCTCAGGTACCTCTCCTGCTTTTTCAGAGCCTGGAATTCCAAATCTGCAGCTCTTCCCATAGGTTAATTCACTTTTTCTTGGCATTTTCGTCAGTGTGCTGCCTCCACTTTCAGTCACAATTTGGATATAACACCCCCAGCCAGCAACTGGAGTTTATTTAAACCCATGAATCTACCTTAAATAATTTAACTCTCTTAATTTTTATTTCGTCTTCAGGAAGCAGTTTTCTTAACGTGACCTACTTTCCCGTACACACCCCAAAATCTCTTTTGCTGCCTCATTGTTTTTTTCCCTTTGAAGCCTTTCAGAGCCTCTCAAATCTCAACTTAGCTGTTCAAAGTGCAGTTGTCGGTGTTGGAGACCCGTCTGCCAACCTCCACACCTTTGTCACGCAGTCTCTGATGGACAGAAAACTAGGCTAAGCCTAACCCAAGCTCTTCTTTTTCATTTTTTTTTTTTTAATGAATAGGACCAACAGGGAGCATGTAGCAGAGGACAGATATGTAACCTAGTTTAGTTTTATCTGTGATAGAAATACCTTTAACTTAGGACAGAAATACAGATTTTTACACCAGCTTTGTCTCCACCCAAGGGCTATAAATAAGATGAATACATTATTATTAAAGCAGCGGCCGGGCATTTGTAAATAATCAGCACACCTTCACTCAAAGCTAGTAAGCTTGTACGCCCATCGTGTTATTTAGGAAGTGTATTTCAGTTTACGTGGCACAGAAATAATGCTGCTGAGCGCAGGGAGCGTTGCACAGGGAGGTGTCAGAGGGCTGGGGCCAGGAACTGCTGCATCTCTGGGCATCGCGCTGCGATGAACTCAAGATCAGAGGTCGGTCACAATGCCAGTTTCTCTTGTGGTTGAGAAGGGAAGAGTTGAGAAGGTTGAGTAGGGAAGAGCAAGGCACGGTATTGAAAGTTTTTTTTCCCATCTCCCTCCATATTTATTAATTTCGCCTTTACTATGTAAAATAAAATGGATTCAAAATATATGTATTTTTTTATATGTAGGGGCTGGATCTTTAAGAGCTAAGTACAGATGTAGGTGTTTGATTAAAATAACATTTAAACGGGATTTGATCCTAGTGTGCCAGGGTCCAGTGATAGAAGCTTGCTTTGGAAAAAGCTCTGCTATCACTTGAAACTCTTTCTAGGCTTGAGAAAATCATGCCAAATCATGTCAAGGTGCCATGGAAAACACTGACTGGCCCTGGAAGGAAATGAAAAGAGAGATTTCTCCTTTTCTCTGATGTTTGAATGAAGCAGTAAGTGTTGAGGTTCTGAGCCCAGGTATTTGGGACAATTTCACTTTGAAATGGAGGAGATCTCTCTGCCTTTGAAGATCTTCTGACCTTAGGCTTAATCAGTCACTTTGACATCTCACCTATTAGCTTAATACCACCCTTCTTGTTATATGCTCAGTGTGTAGGCCATAAAGAAAATGGTGTAAAGCACCCACAGTAAGCCAAGGAGAGAGCAAGACTTTGTCTTTTTTTTCCATGGCTTTGTGCAGGATCTGATACTGTGCTATTTATCAGCAAAAATTGCCTGTTCTCTCCCGTTCCTGAAGCCTTTGCAACTTGCCTGTATGACCAGTAAGATAGTTCCCGTCAGTGGCCTGGTTGGCTGCTTGTCACTAATTTATTGGAGGATCAGGGCACACCACTTGTCATCTCTTTCACTCTTTGAAGGCTAAAAGCAAGAATGAATATTGTAGTATGCTGTATTAATGTATTCTTAGCAGTAGTATCAATTCTCTGACTGTGACTACATTTACAGAATATTTTTCTGAGCATTTTTTTTCTTCAATCAAGGCCAAGAATAGGAAGGAGCAGTTGAATAGCTCTGTAGATATTATTTGAGAGTTGGTGTAGATGTTATTTGGGGGTTGGACTAGATGACTTTTTAAAGGTCCCTTCCAACCCAAAATATTCCACAATTCTATGCTTAGAATTTCATTTTGGCGTAACTTCAGACTATGGCCCAGCTACCTTCATCAGGTACAGTCTTACCTCTGCAAATCACTGATGTCCGCTTGGCTGCTTCTGATGAAGGCTAGAATGGGCATAAGTAGGATTTGCAGTTTTATTGCTAACTTAAATTAGCAATTTAATAATTATATAATATAATCACAATTCATTATTTTGACAATAAATGAAAGAGCCTGAAAATATAGATGCCAATGTAAACCAGCGTCCTCAAGAGTGCAGTGACCCTTCAGAGAACTTGTTTTTCAGTGAGACTGAACCATACTTTCTTGAAAAGAAACCAACTGCAAACTTGGAAATTTAAAAGAAATCTTTCCCTCCTATGAGTAACTACTATTAAGGATATTTCATTCAAATATTAATATCTTGAATTTTTTATTAACAATCCCACAGAGTTTGTCTGCAATAGTCTTAAGCAGCCAGGGAAGAGGTGTGCTGCATCCCCACACTCATGATTTCACATTCACATCCCTCATTGCTGCTCTTTTATCGTGTAGGAGTGACCTGGGGACATCGTTTCCATAACAAGTAGTCTCCACCTGCTTGTTCCATCTATTACAAACATCAGAGGTATGTCAGATCTGTGAACCTCTGCTGTCCAGATGAATTGTGATGAGCCTCAAACCACATCAACATCTGCGGTTGCAACTAAGGCTTCTTGTGGTCCAGGTTCTTTCCTGTTTTCAAATCTTTCCAAACATCTTGCAAAAACTGATCCTAGAATGACACAAATGTCTAAAGAGCCACAAGCATATGTTTTCATGACATATTGTAATCACTTTCCGGTGTCTTATGTCCAGTGGATAGAGAATAGGACAAGGAATCAGGAGGTCTATGTTATTGTCATGGATATTAGGATGCTTCTTGTAACACCTGCTCTCTTGGCTCTAAATCCCCTGGTCTGTCAAATGAAATAATGCTGTTTACCTACTTTGAAGAAATAATTATTATCCTTAGGTTGATCCATACTGGTTCTATATTGGTGTACATCAGTATTGTCTTTAAATGTGCAGAAAACAGCAGTTACAGGACCCCCTGATCAAGCACAGACTGTACCCAGAGGTATGAAAATTTTCGTTCCTGTTGATGGGATGCAAGGCCAATGCAGAAAATCTTTATCCTAGTGGCTACTTTTTCATTGTTTTATTTTTCATTTCCTATTTTCCTTCTGGAAAGCACAACCAGGGAGTCAGTGTTGGCATGCGAAGGACAGCGGAGCTTTGAATATGTTTCTCAAAAGTTGTCCCATGTTAGTTTTTCTGTCTGCAGCAAACGTGACTCCCATTTCGTAACTCATTAGACATGAGGGATGAGCAGAATGAAAAAAATACCTCCTCTCTAAGAAGTGCTGCCTGGCATCATAATGTGCATTTCCATAGGCAGGCTGAACCGTCGGATAACCCTCTGAGGATCAGGAGCTCTGTGAGGTCTTTTGCTTTTGTGTTTCTATCAAGTAAAGGGAAATTGTTCTTTGAAGCTCAGCGAGCTCGTGTCACATTACTTTGTGTTATTTGGGGTCTGAATTTGCATCCATTTAGCTGTGCAAGGTAAGAAGGCGCAGCAGAAGCTGCTTCGGTGGGGAACACGTGGGGCATCTGCGGTGTTAATGCCCATCTATCAAGTGAGGGAGGGCTGTGCAGTATCTCCTGCCACCTTCTTCCTGGCTATTGCAGAATCATCTGTGCTGAAAGGTGGTGTGTGAATAACACATTGTTTTGCTAGGAAAATATAAAAAAAATCTGAGAGTGAAGTAACTCCATTGAAATGAACCCAAGGGGAAATATCTGCCCAGATTTTCCAGATTAAAGTAATAAAATAACATTTTCAGAGTCCTCAGCATTTTATCTCAAGCAGGAGAGTTGCTTCAAAGTGAACGTTTGAAGTATTTCCTGTAGAAGGGTAGTAAACAGGCAGCTTTTATGAAATGGAACATAAAGTCGAGGAGGATGTTTTTCGTCTTTTGGTAACATCGTGGGAGTGATTTGATTTGGGAGGAGAGCAGTGGGTGCCTTGCAGATACTACTAAGAGCCCCTATTCCCCAGTAAGATGAGTGGCATGAAGGAAGGCAAAAAAAGCATTGGGGCTGCCTTGTTTTGGTCTAGTGGTCATGGTAGTGTTGGGTTGATGGTTGGACTTGACAATCAGAGAGGTTTTTTCCAACCTTAATGATTCTATGATTCTTTTGCCTATTTGGAAGCAAGGAGCGAATCTCAGCAAGGTGCTGAGGACACAGTGCGCCAAGGGGAGCCATCCTGGTGAGGACAAGCAGCTCATGCTCAGTGTGACACAGGACAGAGAAAGCGGTTCAAGCATGGCTTGGGGATCCCTGACTCCCGCAGCTGTGTTGGCTGGTGGCATTGGTAATGCTTGAGGAAACGTCTTTGGGATGCAAAGTAAAAAACCCTGAGGAGGAATTTTAGCCACGCGGATAGACAAATCAGTCTGTCTTTGATAGATGGTGGTCAGAAAGGCTTGGCAGGGTTTAAACATAGTCTCAATGCGAGAGCCCAGATAGAGATGTCAAAGTCCAAGATGATACATCGGTCAGAGATGTGAGTGACAGGGAGAGCAGGGAGGGCTCAGGAGAAAAACAAGCTCTTGGCTTGCATACCAACACACCAGCTCTCTCCTTTCCTAACCCGAGCGTGGCCAATTCCAGCTCGCTCTGGCTTGGACGGAAGAGCTGCAAGCTCTTCTCCCTGGCAGCAGGCAGCATGCCTCCTCTGAGAACGTCTGCTTTGAGGTCAAACCTGTGGCTTCTCCAGCTATGCATCTCTTCTCATCACATAGTTAAGCTGACCCTTCAGAGCAAACCCCGCTGTGAAAATCTTCCAGCTGCAGATGCCTCCACAGCGAAGGCTGGTCTGAGAATTTTTCTATCTTGTGATAACAATGGCAGGAAAGATCAGGGAAAGGAAAGGTCTAGAAGTCCAAACTGGACCTGGCCACTTGGTAAAGGTGCACAAGCAGTACCTTGTTTAATGCCTAAACTAGTAAAGCCCAAGCAAAAATATTTTCCAAAGGAGAGCCAGGGTAGGGAAATGGAAACGTGTTACCTCTAAAACTTGTTTCTTTTTTTCAGTGAAGTAGAAATCCCAGTGAAATTTCTGTTCTAAAGGTCAAATTAGAAAGCTTTCATCCCCAGACTTGTAAACTATTTCTTAAATCAGTGACTCTAAAAATTATTCATTAGTGCACCAGCTCTTAAACTAAAATTCTGTTAAGTTCCATATCAAACGTGGTTTTACTCCGAGCTGCATGGACTGCTGTGTAGTCTTGACACAACAGCAAGGACATGGGCAGAAGAACTTAATCTTTGTGTATTTGTGAAAGGGATGACATAAAACCTTGCTTTTAAAAAGTCAGGCACAGGTTTTATAGAGACAGTGTTCAGAGATATTAGAGCCATAAATATCAGGAGGCAAATCTTGTCAAGTGTTTCGAGAGCAAAAAGCTTTAATGCTTTTGTGGGTGCTAGTCATCAGTTAAAGTGCTTTCAGCCTGCCTTCATATAGACAGAGTATGATTTCTTCAATGTCCTCTAAAATCTGAAATTGATTGAGATGCGCTAGAATCTCATCTTCAAGACCGTTTTATAGGCCAAATTAGCATAGTTTATAGTCTACAGCCAACGAAGTCATATTATTCGATGGGCAGTGATGCAAATGACTTCTGTCTCCATCTGGTTGTGTATTTGGTCCAGGACATGAAAGTAGGCTCTGTTGTATGTGAAGAGTTATGCAAATGTGATGAAAACAATTTGGAAGAGGGCATACAAGCTATCTCTTGGTAGAAGGTTCTTCATTCGGTCTGAACCAGGAAGATTTGGCCAATCCTGATGGTCAGTTTTTTTGTTCAACAAAATGTTATTGCCAGCCTAATCAGATTCCCCTTGAGATAAGTCATATGATCTTTAATAAAATAAAAAATCCTGTTGATTTCCATTCAAGGACTGAATATGACCTTAAACATCACTCTAAATTTTAGATTGCTGGGATCATCTTAAAATTATAGAAGAAGTATGAGAAGGCAAACCCCATTATGTTCTGTAAATCTCTTTAAGTCATACCTGAAAATTGACTTTAGGTGTCTGGGCTGTATCTGTGTACCCAAGTGGATTGTGCATTTCACATACATGAAGAAGTAATTTCCCCTTATCTACACCATTACTTTACTTCCTATTGTATGGGAGCTTGGAAGTTCATTCAATATATGCAGTAAAGGTGGTGTTTTTTCCACTGCAGAAAACCTCAAATTGCCAGGGAACAAGTTTAGCTTTCTAACTTGTCACTTCTTAAAAGATCAGATTAATTTTTAGCCATTCAAGGTTCTTGTGTCCAAAGTACAACCAAGTCTCAAGGGTGAAATACCAAACCAAGCACCCCCGTGCGATAGATACAGGGTAAAATACTCCTTCTATTGTTAATCCAAGGATTTGTTGACAATGTAAGTGAAGTATTAGTAACCTAATCAAAGATTTATTTTTAGTACAGTTATGGTGATGCTAAGGCTAGATGCACAGTATCCAGTTATTGCTAATTGCTTTGTTAGAAGAGCATCACGATGGCGATGGGTCTTTGCTTTGGCTGGGACTGACTGCAGGTCTTCTCACACATTCACTACTGCTGTCTTACCTGCTTTTTCTTCATTGATTTCCATCTCTGCTACATCTGAGTTTTACCATATGTGTTTTATATAGGTAGTGTTCTTGCCCATGCCAGTCTTGGGTTGTGGTCCTTTGGTGAGGAGAAGTTGGGCTCGCAGCTTGGAGGCATCTGTTTGCATCCTGCGGCTGCACCAGCAAGACTTTTGCAGTTATCTTGTGGTTATATTCTTGGCGTCCTGTGTTATAATCCCTTGTTTTTCCTTCAAGCACATACAGCCTGTGTCAAGGCTCATTGAATATCTCACTCTGTAGGAATAATGATCCATTTGAAGATACAGATAGACATACAGATACAGGTATTACGCTTTGGTAGCTACTTGGTATTAACATCAACTCAGAATAGTATCACTGATGCGTTATCAAATGTGCCTTGCAGAAGTATCTAGAGATAGACTTTAAGTAAAATAAAGCAGCATAAAAGCCACTAACATTTTTTTTTTCTCTAAGCCTGAATATTAGTCACGTTTTCTTTTGGAAATTAAAATTCAGTGGTGTATAAAGAAGTGATTCATGTATGTACAGTTTTGTTAGACTATAGTAGAGGGGAAAATAGTTTCACATCAGTTAAATGAGAATAATAAATAAAAAAAGCACTGACACTGCTTTTCTAATAATTAGAAAAAAGCCCCTTAAATGTAACGCCAAAGGATTCATTGATGGTTTGTGAATTTTTGACAGTACACCATTGAAGACAATGTACAGCAGGACTTCCTGCTACATGATATAGTCTCGTAAATTAGCTTTCTAAAAGATGTGCAGACACCTGTCACCTTCGATTTGAATCATTTACTATTCATGTAAGGTTCTGTAATATATTTGGTCTTGTTTAATAGTTCTAAAATAGCCTTCTTGCATAAAGAGTGCGCTCTTAATTTCAAAGCCGTCGTAATTACGAAAGCATTTTGGATTCTAAAAATATGCCACACATTTAAAGAAAAAAACCAACCAAACAGCATAGAAACCATCCTCCGGCAAACAAAGGCAGGCAAACCAGAGCTTAGCTTTCATAAAAAAATAGGTATTTCTCTGTCAAATCCCCAATGACATGGGACTTGCAGCCTCCTGAGGGAAGCTTCCTTGTTTGGGGCTGGTTTCCAGGGCATGCCATGTTCAGCAGCTGAGTTATTGCCACATTGCAGCTAATAATGGGAACCAAGTGTGCCTGGGATAGAAATGCCATAAAGACTCTGCTTGGGGAGAGGTCTGAAGAGCAGAACCATCAGTGGAGCTGTAAATGAGAAGGGGTATCAATACAAGCAGCAGAGGTCAAATATGAGGGAAAGTCAGCTAGTATGATTTTGTTTGCGTGCTTGTATTTCAATGGTATCTGTGAAATAGTTCTTTAAAAGAGCAAACTTTGATTTCCAGGACTTATCTGGTGGTCACCTAGAAAAAGAATTACCAAATTTCATAGATAAAGTACAAACCCAAGTAGGTCCTAATATACTTTGGAGATTCAGCTGGATGGAGTGCTGGGCTGTCTTGTCTGGACCGGGCTTTGGCCAAGAAAGGTTGGACCAGATGATCCTTGAGGTCCCTTCCAACCTGGTTTTCTACGCTTCTAATAAAGGATAAAAGGCTGCAGCTCTTTTGTTTTGCTTATAATAGAATCTTCTTTGCTATAAAGACTGATTTTTATACGTAAAACTTGGGGAAATTTTTCATTACTCTAGCCAAAGTTGGGTAATTGTTACTATAAGAAGCCATATGGTTTTGATTAAAATTTCCATATGCCATTTACTGAGACAAACTACCCAGTCTTAAGGGGCTTTGTATAATTTCATACTGTTTAAGCTTTTATTAACCACATTTGAGGTTTTGGAAGAAGGTCATTCAATGCAATACCCTACCCAAGCTGAAAAGCTGATGGGATCAACAGCTGCTGCTGGCACCTTCTGGGCTTTTGAGCATTTTTGAGGAATAAGCATCTGTACCAGCCTGGCATCACTTACCAGTACCTGCCTAAGTTGTGTCACTATGCGTTAAGGCAGAGTTTTAATGGAGGCTACAGAAAAAATTCAAGACAAGACACATTAAAGGGTGGATGTTAGTGAGCACACACTAATAGCGTATTCCACTCTAGCACATTTCAGCACCAGATGTCAAGTTTTTGTGCAAATATTGGCTAATTAAGTCTCTTTTGAGAGACACACAGTTTAAGTACTCGTCCTTAGAGATGTGCAGACTTTGTCATGGAGAACTTCAGTGACTTTCCCAAAGTCATGCAAGTAGGGTGGTGTCAGGGGTGCAAATCAACGCATTTTTCACAGGTACCGCTTTATACTCGCCTGGGTTTGTTCAGTCTGATTTAGAACTGATACTGTGGAGATGAAGAAGTTGAAATGGCCTTTTTGCTTGATCATTAAATAAGGTCCGAGTAGCAGTGCTAATCATGATAACCTGTCTGCGTTCCTGCTCCCCCTCCCTGTTATAACCTCCTCTTTGCACTGAAGACATTACTAATCACATCCTCATGTGATGCTGGAGTTACTGGAGCTTATACAATATTTTTCCGTTTTCAGTGGAGTCACTGGTTTAGTATTGTGTGCTCCCAATAAGCTTTGGCAGGACATTGCCCTTCAGAACTGGAAAGCGTTATTATTTGCATTCCTCAGTGGTTTCTCTTAATCAATTTTAACAATTTCTTTCTAAATAGAGAATGTACAAGCTAAATAGGGCAAAAACTGATCTGCAAGTGTGTTATTTTCCGAACAGACAAGTATCTGAGCTTGATTGTTTGAAATGATACATTTAAAATAAAATAGAATAGAAGCAGTATTTTTTTCATGGTCATATATGGCCCAGTGCCACAAATGGTAGATGCCCCATCCCTGGCACCATTGCAGGTGAGGTTGGCCGGGGCTCTGAGCAACCTGCTCTAGTTGCAGATGTCCCTGCTCGCTGCAGGGGGTTGGACTAGATGACCTTGAAAGGTCCCTTCCAACACAAACAAGTCTGTGATCCTAAATCCCAGAGCTGTTGGATGGATATATTTTTGCCAAAAGTGCACACAGGGATCCTGGCTCTATCAAGAAGCAGTTTCTGTTCCTATCAGGACTCCCCAATTCTGGTCATGTTTTGTTTCATGCATAAATATTTTAATTGAAATTAAAGCTCCTTTCTTTTTTGATCTATGCAATGATGGATCACTGGAATTGAAGCAATTCACACTCTAAAAACTTTAATTAAATCACAAAGATGCCGGCATGCTGAAACTTAATGAACTTATCACTTCCAGGCATTGTTTTGCTTCATCTTGTTCTCTCCCTTCTGTTCACCAACACTCATTTCATTATGTCTAGCATTTAACTGTAAACTCCAAAAATGACCAGGTCTTTTATTTCTAATTTTAGGTACTTAGTACCCCATAGGTTACTTAAGAATTACTCATAAGTGTTTATTTTCAGATTTCTTACATACCATGTTGCCAGGTCACAGGGAGCGAGCCTCTGGGGACTCTCAGGTCTGTTAGTGTGCATGAAGGCCACCAGACTATCACAGCGGCTTCCAGACCTCCTCCTTCTTCCCAGTACTTAATGCATCTGAATGCTGGATGTGTCCAGAGCCCTGAAATGTGGCTTCTTGTTTATTACTGGCCATATTTTCCACCAGTTTACTCCTTGAACTAATTTCTTAAGGGTGATTAAAACACTGTTACTGTTTGTGCATGTTCTAGAAAGGTGTTCTTGATCTCCAGGCATCAAGAATGATGAATCCACGCTCTCTGTTATAGTTTATTCCAGCAGATGATCATCTGTAGTCAGTTTCTCATCTCCATTTCCATGACTTCAGCTTCTTACCACTGGTTTTTGTTACATCCTCCACTACGTTAACAAACATTTCAAGGGGTGGCATTGTCTCCTCATGATGGTGTTTCTACACGTAAACCAGAAACGTCTCGCTTCTGTTTGAGAAAATAGTGACTTGTTCAAGGCTTTCACTGCCTCCCTCCCAAATCTGAAACATTGCAAGAAGGAGAAGAAAAACAAAAAAAGAAGGTAATATATGACAGAGTGAGAAAAGCATGAGTAGAGGCCAACCCTGTAGCAGCACATGCAGAAGAGCTGTGCTGTCTCATAGGGTCATCTGCTTGGGCACACTGACAGGTCCAGCAGCTGGCCACTTGCAAACTTCAGATTTCCAAGGTCACCTAATTCTGCTCTGGCGCAATTTCCAGTGGGAAGACAGCTGGTGTTGAGGGAAACATGGAGATGTGATAGTCCTGCTTCAAACCTTCTTCCAAAGCAGTAGGTTTGCTAAGAAATAATTTAACTTACTGGCTTTAAAAGTCTTCTGGAGGTTTTTGTATTTGGTTTTGTTGGTTGGTTGGGGTTTTTTATTGGCAAATATCAAAAATTCTCATACGTTAGCCAGGGACGGGTTTGGGAGCAAAGCATTAAGTTCCCTTAATGCTCTCATCGAGGGAGACACATACAACCAAACTTTACACCATAATTCATTCTGCAGCATTGAGGGTTATTTTTTTTCATCTTCTTTTGCTGTCCCATTGTTTTGTAATGTCAAAAGTATAGAGGATAATTTCTGACCTACTCTCATGGGGTCGCAGAGATGCTCTAGAGAGCTGCGTTTCCCTTGGAGGAAGGTAACAAACACGGGGAAAGAAGCATTAGAGTGCTACTTGTACGTTGAAGCATCATGCAGGCTGGTTCAGAAAGTGTGTTTAACTTCTGATTAGCAAGCGGTCTTACCTCCATGTGTGGAGAATTCAGTGGTACAACGTTTCAGTGCAATTTTCTGCACCCATTTGAGCAAAAGTTTCTAGGAAAGGTTTTTGTCCACTTTGCACAGCATGTGAAAGCAGAGGAGAACCTCTTGAACCCTCACATTACTAATCTATACGCTTTGTAACCGTTCGATAGCACGAATATTGTTCCTAATGTCTTGGAAAAGATGGCAGGGTGGTGTTTAAATGAAGTTTCTTGTTAGTAAAATCTGAATGATGTTATTGTTAATTCAATAATATTATTATGGAAGGTATTGCAAAAATATTTAGGTATTGCAAAAATAAATTTGAAGTGTGGATGAATGTGATCTTGATCTCCAGGTGTCAAGGATGCTGAACTCACTTCGCTCCCACTGCAAGTTCCAGAATGCATGGGCATAACGGCCTAATCCATTTGATGATACATTAGCCTTTCTTACCATTATCTTAATGTTCTTTATTTACTCAGATCTACATTTTAAGCACATGCATGGGGCTTTTCAGAATTGACAGCTGACTTTCAAAGCTTGGTAGTTTGCATGACGAGCGATAATGATGAATGCTTTGCTTTGTTTGCTGCCTCCAATTGATTTTGATGATTCTTCCAGCATTTCCTAGCTGCTCATCCAAAAGAGACTTCTTTTCCTGGTAGCAGTCCTTGTCTTTTCATAAATAGATAACTGTCTGTTTTGCCCACAAACAGGGCTGGTTATTCCTTCCAAAAACGCGTGGACTAGATTTGTGTTTAAACTACTGAGTCATGCGCTTTCTTTCCATGGCATCATAATCAAGAGTCACTGGGTCACCAAGCAGGTGGCTCTTTCTTATGATCAGTAATGAAAGACCTTTCCCACTCCCTTCCCTGTGATTAACAGAAGAATTCCCTGGAGCACTGTATAAGTAGGCTTAAACACGCAGGCTCGGAGCTGACGCAGAGTTCCTTTCATCTGCTCCAAAGCGGGCCTGCGTGTGGCTTTTTTAAGATGCAGGCCTGAAAAGGGAATTCTGGATTACCTCTAAAATGTTTGGGGTTTGTATTTGCATACAGCATAATGTATTAGTTCTGTCAACGTGGAAGAAGATGTAAAGTAGCTAAATAAAGATACGGAGAACCTGCCACTAAATATTATTTAAGACTTACCAATACTTCTATCATTTTCTTTCCAGTGCATATATATGTGTGTGTATATATATGTATATAAAGCATCTGCTTTGATGATTGGGACTTGTTTTGCTTTTTCTTTTTCATTTATTGGAAATAATATTCATGTAAAAATGCTTCCTGATACCGTGTTTATTACTGCAGGCATCATTTTGGTTTTAGGCTATTATTCCTCATGTGACTGTCCTCAGTAAGAATGAGATCTAATCTTGTGCCTGTATGCAGTCAAAATAGATTTAAATCTATGGGACTGACAGGTGTCCAGAGGAATGTAATAGTGGTTCTTGAAAAGTGCCATTCCACATTTTTTAGTAGAACTTAGAATAGAAAAATTATGCCTCTCCATTCTCATTGATAGTGGGTTTTCTTCTGTTTTCCTTCTGTCTTTTTCCCTAGGCCATAAAAAGACAGAAGGACAAAGAAAATCACCCTGCTCAAAGTTATAGGCCCAGACTCTGATCTGAGGCTGGGAAACTCCACGCTTTGTTGTCTCCTTGTACCTACACCGAGTGTGAACAAACAGCTCTCACTGGTGAACCTGCCGTGAAGTTGATACCCAGTTAAAATTGATCCAATTTTAACCTCAAGTGTAGTTTTGAACCTCCTGCGTGAACCCATTTTGCCCAAAGGGTCTGATGGTGCAACCACCTTAGCACCTAACGCAAATGGCGGCACCACGTTGGTTACTCTCCATTTCCACTGTAGTTCTCATTTTGCCTGGATTTGTCCTCACTTTGACTTTAGCAGGAAGGGTCCATGAAAAAGGTTTCTAAAGTGAAGCAGTGACTTCTTCTCATTTTATTTATTTATTAAGTATGCATGCCAGTGCTTCCAGAAGACATTTTCAAGAGGGGATAAAAATCAAGGCTTAATTTTTCATCCTCGTAACCTTATAGTGATGTTCCTGCTGTTAAATATTTATTGCCCGTGTGTTTTCTCTGGTTCCCAACTGCACAGACAACAGGTTTGTAGTCACCAAACCACAGCTCAGCTACACTGAAAGGAAAAAAAAAAAAAAAAACACAAAAGAAAAGAAGGGTTTCTACACAGGGGTTTCAAGGGCGTCAGTAGTAAGTCTCCTAAAGGGAAACAGAGCTGGCTTACAAGCATAATTGAAGGCAGGGATTGCTTAAGGTGGTAATTCTTCATAAATTCATAAAATAAAACCGACAGCATTACAGGTTGCTGGAGTTTTCTCTAGGCATGTCTTCTGTCCTCGGTAAATCAGCACCTCTTCCCACTTGCCATCCTTGCAGCCTTGTTACTTCGGATGGTTGCTGCCACAGCAGTCTCCTACTGCCCCTCAGTCCACCCAGGTCCCACCAACCCACCTTCCAAGCTGATGTTCACTTTATTTCTGTCACACAGCAAAGCCCTCATGAACCCTCTGTCCTTCTCATAAGGAAAAAAAGACAACATTCAACTCTCTGAAATCAATTTCCTTCTCTCTTGGCAGATCTTGAGAACTTCAAAACCAGAACAAGAAGCACGGTGTCTGTCCGTCAGGGCCAGGGTATGGTGCTACTGTGTGGACCACCGCCGCATTCTGGAGGTAAAGCAGTTTCCTTCTCTTGCTTTCAACACTTTGCAGCAATTTGCAAGGTTTTCATTCTCAGGATATGTTTTGGGAAGTTTACAATGGCATACCTTTAAGGAGGAGGTTGTGACAGTGCTAATGTGATTGAACTGTAGTGCTTAGCAACATGGTTTAGTGGTGGACTTGGCTGTGCTGGGTTAACAGTTGGACTCAATGATCTTAAAGGTCTTTTCCAACCTAAGCAATTATATGAGTCTATGAATGGATGGTCATGTTGAGTAAATGCACTGGGAGATCTCCAGTTGGGTGTAAGAGCAGAGAAAAAGCCTAATTTTACTGCCACCGGTATGCATTTAGGAGGTGAACTGATGCAACCTAAAACAGAACACATGGCCATGGTCTTGTGTGATTTTTAGAAGCCTTGGGTGTGTCTTCTGCAAAAAGGTTGGAGATTGCTGACAGAGAAACTTCTATGCATCATCTTTTCGTTATTTATATTTTTCAAATGTCTCACATGGTGATTTATTTCTGGAATTCTTCCTACTGTTTTAATAACAATAATAATAAACATAGAAAGTACTTTGGTGCACTTTGCTGCAGAGAGGATGGTGTAAATATTTAGAAAATACAAAACAATTATTTCAGTTGAGCACAGGTTTGTTTTTAATGTGCCAGTCCTATGTTTCTTGTCTGACTTCCTGAATGTGTGTTGTGCTGCTACATTTACAGCAAAAGAAGTGTTAGAAAGGGAGTCAGTCGATCATCTCTTCTTGCTGGACACCATTTCAGGCATGGCCTGTGTGTGCCCAGCAAGCACCGTGTGTCTTGCCACCAACTGCCACAGCTGGCTCTTTCATCAGGGGTCCTTTGGTACGTCATGACCGAGCAATCATATTTTATAGCTCTGTGTCCCTTTTAAAGAAATTTGCAATCCTGTTTTGAAATCTGTCTGTCCTCATCAGCAGGATGAAAATTGCTGTTTGCAGTTAGGCTGCTTTTATTGCTCAGATAGGAAGAGACAAGTGCTCATGGAGCTTCTTGGCTTGCATCTGGCCTGCTGGCAAACTTACATACCCACTTAATTTATTCAGCTAGGTCCTTGCTCACCTCTTGACTTCAGATGCCAATTTTTCCTTTTAGTTCAGAGATTATCAGAAGAGTTTCAGTATCAATGTGTAATTAATACCTCCTCCCTTTAAGTGTTGAAGGCCAGGTTGGATGAGGCTTTGAGCAACCTGGTCTAGTGGGAGGTGTCCCTGCCATGGCAGGGACCTTGGAACTAGATGATCTTTAAGGTCCCTTCCCACCGAAACCATTCTATGATCTCAGATTTCTCATGTTTGTTACTTGAAGGTGTTTCTTGAATCTGCAATACCAAGTCCACAAAATAACTTATTACCACAGCATCTATCTCTTATGAGAGTGGCTCCTGTAGTGTTAACTATACCACAAAATCATGTGCCCACTGGATGGTCCTTGCCCCTCAGCCGCTGCAGATGAGTCTCATTGCCACATCTGACAAGGAAGCTGCCAAAACTAGATATTAAAAACCACTGGAGGCAGGCTGTGGATTAGCCACAAACGTGCAGTCTGCAGTGCTATGGGTGAAGCATCATTTTTAGCTTAATTTCTGTAGTAAAAAAAAAAAAGGAGGAGGGGAGATTTGGGGCAGAAATACTTTGTGATCCTTAAACCTCATTCATCTGAGTGCCTTGAATGTGAGGCTGAAGAGGGCTTCTCCCCCTCATCCTTTCTCAAACTCATTGTGCTGCACAAAAGTGGATAGTCAATGGGCCAAGTCCAGGAAGGCTGAGGGTAGCTGGGTGCTGAGCTGCACTGCTCCAAAGAGCCGAGGCATGAGGTTTCATACGCTTTTCCAGTTAGCAGAACTTACCCCACCTGCACAGCCTTCTCCTGCTGGCACCCATGGCCATGTGGTGCTGCCTCCTGTTTCTCTGCGGGCAAGGGGGCTGCTGTCCCCCAGAGGGACAACACCGAGATGAGACGAGCATCGTGCACATTTGTCTTTGTCTCCTTAGCAAAGCTTCGCTCTGCCGTTACTGGGAGCTTTCTGGTTTGCCGTCAGAAATCTCTGCAGTGTGAACACCTTGCATGGAGATGCAGCAACTGGTGGTGGTTTGTGTACGCAGTGGGAAGAAAATTGTGGTGCGTTTGTTCAGGTGATTCAGAGGAAAGTTTTGGTCCGGGAGTAAATGCTGATGTTACAAAAACATTCCGGAAAGGTGCTGGAGTGTTTTCCTGTCTGTGGGAAAGAGCGTGTTATGGTCAGCAGGAGGCAAGTGTGTTTCTCGTGCCCAGAAGAGCAGAAAACTGAAGGGTAATTATTTCCCTCCATCATTTGGATGAGAGATGGCTTCCTATGTAACCACCATCTATGACCTACTCTATTCCAGCTAGAAAATTATCTTAATTGTAGCCAGATCCACAATTAGCCTGAATTGATGCTATTACAATTTTGTAACTAAGCTGAGCTGAAATTACGCCGGTTGTTGTTTTCTGGTTTGTACAGAAAGTATTTAATGGAAAGTCAAAATAGACGCAGTGAATTCAGACTGAGACTCTTGCTCTGCAGGAATTAAATCTTCTTTGCGGCGATATTTTTTTGTTACTTTTCCTTCTTCCTTTTCCTTCCTCCCAAGGTTAGAAATAAGGATGATTTTAAGTTGCAACTGCAAAGTTAATGCTTTTCAGTCGTGTGCATTGCGTTTCCGTTGGCCAGCTGCCTGTCTCCCAGCGTAATCGAAGCTATTTGGTCTGTAGCAGTCACTGCACAATTACCACAGCTATCTCCTGTTCCAGCTCTGGGCAGATGGAGGTTCATAAGAGAATATCGGATATCACGGGGAAGTAGCTGCACGCCTGAGAACCGCCGTGTTTCATGGATTCCATCCCCAGGGTCCAAGGCAGTGTTTGCAAAGCAAAGCTGGAGAGACTGGTTCCTTCCAAATACCCCTATGTCCCACCGCTGGGATATAGCGTTGCAACAGTAAAAAAAAAAAAGCATTCAAGTTAGAAGCAAAAAATAAAATATCTCATTGAAAGTGCGAGTGGCGTTAAGATAGAGAAAATGCAATTACTTATTTTGGAATTTGATTAGGGCAGCAAACCTAACTTCATCATCCTTGCAAAAAGTGCCTGGGGACAATAATGAGCAAGGCTGAAGCATAGAACTGTCTGGGGAGAGGGGGAAGAATGCATACTTTTTTTTTTTTTTAATTAATTTTTTACTTTAGTTTCTGTTCTGCATTGAAAAGGACACCTTAAAAAATTTTAAAAGAGAAACTATACAGTCCGAGATGAGCTGTTGCTCTAAAGAGGGTGAGGCGTGAGGTTTTACACTCCTTTCCAGTTAGAAAAAATGTAAATTATAAGGGAATCATTTCCTATGCACTGTTGTGTCATTGGTCATCCTGATCTTAAGAATTAGGGGTTTTACTAAAAACATCTCAGTCTGCATCCAGACCTTTATCCTTTTAGCTGTAGTTCACTCTAATACTTTGCTACTTGGAAACTTAGCTGTCAGCTAAAAGTGCAATTATGTTGGCCTACATACATGAGTTGTTGAGAGGGTTATTTTCCTAATGATGCCAAATAAAGAGCTTCCTACTATTCAAAGGTTGCGAGAAATTCATCCCGAAAATGAGCCCAGGTGATTAACAAGTATTTTCAGCATCATAAAACAAGCTGCGTGCATCTCGCGCAGAACAATTTGGGCATCACCGTGTATCGTCCCAATTCTGAGTTTAATATGAGTGGGAGACTCAGCATATGAATCTAGAATCGGGGCTCTCCCCCCTCCCCGGTTCCGCAGGATGAAAATGAAATGTGTACTTCTTGCAGCGGGGTTTCAGCAGGGAGCCGCTGTTTTGTCAGGTCAGTGCATCCTGGTGTTACATTTTGTTAAGCAGCATAATGATGCGATGGCCTCCCGTGATGAAGTGCTTGCTGAGTGCCGGGTATTTGGAAAATAAATGCACAGCTGGAGATCAGGAAGTCGCTGGACTAAAAAAAAACAGAATAAATGCAAATCAAACGTTTGCTCCTGTTGGATTTTCTGCTCTTGGAGCAGTGGAAGCCTGAGCTCTCAAACCCAGTCCTGCCGTATTTATGGCACCTTGTCTGTTAGAAGTTTTTTGGTTCTTTTATTATTTCCCCCACTGCCACCTTTCGTTCACTTATATGCACAAAATCAGTGTAGGAACTAGTAGAAACCTACCTGGGTTATTAACATTTTTCTGAGATAATTGCCCTGCATGGGAAGGGATTTCCCTCATTATTTCCACTGTTTTTTTAATCAAAAGACTAATGATGGTCATGTGTCACAGAATCACAGAATGGTGGGGTTTGGAAGGGACCTCTGGAGATCATCTCAGCCAACTCACCTGCTAAAGCAGGGTCACCCAGAGCTGGGTGCCCAGGGTTGCATCCAGGCGAGTTTGGAATCTCTCCAGAGAAGGAGACTCCACAATCTCTCTGGGCAGCCTGGGCCAGGGCTCAGGCGGCCTCACAAGAAATAATTTTTCTCTCATGTTCAGCTGGAACCTCCTGGGTTCCAGTTTGTGCCCATTGCCCCTTGTTCTGTCACTGGGCACCACTGACAAGAGTCTGGCCCCATCCTCTTGAGCTCTCCTCTTTAGATACTGATCAGCGTTGATCAGATCCCCTCTGAGTCTTCTCCAGGCTATACAGTCCCAGGGCTTTCAGCCTTTCCTCAGCACAGAGATCCTCCAGTCCCCTCATCATCTTTGTAGTCACTGCTGGACTCTCTCCAGTAGTTTATTGTCTCTCTTGAACTGGGGAGCCCAGAACTGGACACCACTCCAGATGTGGCCTCACCGGGGCAGAGTGGTGAGGGAGAAGAACCTCCCTTGACGTGCTGGCCACACTCTTCCTAATGCACCCCAGGAGACCATTGGCCTTCTTGGCTACAAGAGCACATCTCTGGCTTATGGTTAACCTGCTGTCTACCAGGACTTCCAGGTCTTTCTCCAGGGAGCTGCTCCAGCAGGTCAGCCCCTCACCTGTACTCATGCAAAATAAAGGTCTTGACCGTTCTACCTGTGAAGCTGTATGGAAAAAATAAGAGTAAACATTGCTTATGGGAACATGGTTAACAGCACAATGAGCAGCTCTAGATATTTAAGTGGACAAGAGAGACCAGTCAAAAATCCTAAAACCATGTATGTAGCTGAAAATCAGCTTTGGTTTTGTTGCAACAAACACGAGGGTCCCTGTTGCAGCCACTGGTCGCTCCCGCAGCGTTAACTGGGCAGTTCCCAGTAACTGAATCACAATAACAGGTTTGGAAACGGGAGGAACATCGAAAAGTTCTCATGACTTTTTTGATGAGACTAGTTAAGGTGTGTCAGCATGTCTTAGCATGAGCTCTATAATTTGGATGCCGTAAAAGAGTTCTGTGTTGCTGTGGGTTTTCAAAGCCCTGCTAGATCAATACCATCTGCTGCCACTCTTCAGAAGAGCTCTAGGAGTTAATCGAATGGGGGGGAGCGGGGAGGGGAGGTTGCCAGCCAAAATAAAAGATAAAAAACCAACAAACACAAAAACAACCTTTGGTTTGTCTAGAGGGTTTCCTTCCATTGTGTTTTTAAGCCTTTTTATTACATTTAGATATATTTAGAAAGCATGAAGCAGTTCAAAATGTAGAGTGTTCAGTTGAAGCTGTTGTTGAAAATGTTTTCCTTTTGAGAGGAGCTTTGCAGGGGGAGAAGCAGGTTAGCTTTTCTTGTTTGCTTTTTTTCGGTGTTGCTAGTCAAATTTGGCAAGATACATTTATTCATTAAGATAAACTTAAGATAAAAATCCCCCAAACTAAAGCAAACACTCGCTTGAGTTTCTCAGGGCTCTGAATATAAGTTGTGTTCCATAGGGGATATGCCTGGGAAGTATTTGGAGGTCGCCGTCCTTTAAACTTTAAACGTTATCTCCAAATTTTAAGACCAAAATATTCCTTCGTTCCAAATAGTTCTTTTCTTTTAAGTTTGTGGGAACCAAGTCATTTAGCTGCCACTTTTTACTAGATTTATTTGATAATCAGGGTAGAGTTAGTTTAATATTTTTTAGATGACATTTTTTTAATATACCTTTTAACATCTCTATTTCATTGTGAGTCTAGAGATGAAAAAAATACAGTCCTAGAAAGGTGTGCGCGTTTGACCGGATGAGCTGGTAGCACACCCGTAAGCACACAGAACAAACAAGCCTGTAAATCCTTCCCCCTCCCTTCTTTGGGAAGATAAATGAACTTGTCCTTTAGGATTTCCTTCACACACAACCCCTCCCCATTTTTCTCTTGATTCATCTTCAGGAAGATCTAGATACATGATGTTCTCATGACATTTGCCTTCCTGCCGTCCTGGGAAAACTCTACGGAGCTGGAGACTGAGATTTCCAAGGGCTGTGAGAAATGGCGAATGTACACAGAGAACGGGTGAAAATGATCTCTCAATTACTTATTATTTAATTTTGTGTTCCCTTTACACTCCCTAGAGGTATGTCTTATTCGGAGATCTCTGTTCATAGCCCACACCACCACTCATCACATCTGTAACGTATTTATTCTCACACCTCCTAATTTATCTCAGTAATCTGTGCAAGAAATAAAGCAGCTGATAGCTTTTTTAGGTAGCAAAGTGCTTAGATATGTAGATGGAAACCTGCTGACTTTCCTACAGGATGTGTCTTCTCCCCACTTGCCTAGGGCCTCTAACAAAGTTCCTGGTGACTCAGAAACTGAACCCTCCCAACACAATTCCTAGTCCTGAACCTCAATACCCCAGATATCTTGCCCTCTGCTCTTTGCTGTGGAGTCAAATGACCTTCCTGAGCAGCTGGGAAGCGCATCTCTTCAATGGAACAAAGGCAAGAGTTAAAGGAAAATAGTTTTCTGTCTCTCTGCAGTGCTAATGCGTTTGTGAAAGTCCATCTTCCCAAAGAGGAGGAGATTCATTAAAGAGCAGTTGTTCAAATAACTCTTTCCCATCTGATGCCATTACTCCTGTTGGAAGCACAGCCGTGGAGTCTGTGTCTGTGAGCCGAGATGTTGACAGGGAATTATTCTCACATCTTTTCACATAATGGATGTGTTCAGGTTTTCTCGTTCTCTGTTGCCTTTTTTTTTTTCCGGTAGCTAGGAGAACTTTTAGTTCCGTTGCCCAGCTTAATCAAGTAGAACTAACTAAATTTTGGTGTTTGACAGAGGAGATGGCAATTCTGATTTCATCTCAATCTCAGCCTTTCATGCTGTACGGTAGGTAGTGAAGTGTAGACACCAGACATGTTTTCAGAAAACACTTTACTGATTACAGTGGTGCTAAGACCACTTCTGTGCTCTGCAGAAAAATGATTAGTGTGTGCTTGCTCATCTGGTCAGCTTTCCTCTCCTTTTATTTATTTTTTTATTTTTTTTTTAAAGCAGTGATGAGCACTTCATGGGCTGGAAAGAGTGAAAATGTTTTGGCTGTAAGTATGGCTGTGATGGCCTCTATTATGTGGTGAATGGTTTGAGGGGTTTGTCACATAAATAACGTGCCACGCAAATCACATCTTCTATTTTCTCCTACTGACAGGAAGGAGAAAAACTGGGAAAACTGGTCGGAATAGTGTAGAAGGAAAAAGGCAAGGATCAGGCATTGTCATAGCATCAGAGGATCAACGGGTGGGGCTTTCACCCCCCAGCAGTGCTGCTCGACAGGGAGTTCTTTGTAACAGAGTTTTCTTCAGTTGCTATCAAGTCTTTGTGCCCTTTGACTCCCCATCCTGTAGTACAAACCTTGCAGTTGTTTCTCTCTCTTCTCTGAAAACTGTCACGCTGCCTTCTTGTTTGTCACTTATGGAGAATTAATACATTATTAATACGTGTTCAGAGCTGTTGTAACAATGGGAACGTATGTCTGTAGTATTCTCCATTGGTGTCCTTACAGCCAACATCAAGCAAAGTTTGTTAGAACTTTGGGGAAACAGTCAACCTTGAAAGAGGTAATGGAAATGGAAGAAATAACTCTAGAAAATAGCTCGTAGCCAAAGAGACCAAGGATGTTTCCACCCAACGGCTCCCTAAAAGCTGAGGATTATTTCATTCTGCCCAGGCAGCACATTCTGCAACATCTGTGCCACTGCGTGATTGCATCTACCATTTCTGCTGGGTGACCAGTTCACAATGGCTTTGCCTAAGAGCCTTGGAGCACATTCCCCTAAGTGTTAAATCAGCTTCTCAGCAGCAGGTCTTTTTCTTGTGGCACATACCTATTAATATGAAATCTTCAGAGGAATGGGAAGTTGGATCCTACAAGTTCTGTTAACTTTTATGTGTGTTATGGCAGGAGAAACATTCTCATCCTGTTTCTCGCATAAGTAACCTTGGAACATTTTATGTTCCCACTCCACTACAATAACCTTAATATTCAGCCTTTATTTTCCTTCAGTTTCTTCTAGTGTGATATGCCCAGAGCCATTTAAAAATGTGCTTCTTGCATAACCCATATGCCCAGGACTGGGCAGTTGCCTCTTGCCAAGCAGATCACCAAAGTGCTGAACCACCCCTGGCCCTACCTCCTTCCTGAGGCATTAATAATTTCTCCTCTTCTGTCTTAATGTCTTCATAAGCCTTTGCTGCTTGGCCAGATTTGATTCCAATTAGTGTGAAGCTAATTTAGAGAGGAGTATCTCACAGCAACCTGGTTATAAAAGTTCCATTTCTCTAGGAAACCAAGCAAAAAATCTGCTAAGCTGGTTGCAGGTTGGTTCAACTATTTGTCAAAATGCTGCAAGGTCATTGAGCAGCCTTTCATGGTTCGCTCCAAAGGTTGGAGCAAAAATATGAGCAGGTAAACTGTCCCTCGGGCTGGGAAAGAAAAGGAAGAAAGAGTCAGAGAAATATTTTGTCTTAGCATTGGTCAGTGATGCTTCCAACTCTGGCAATGGGGCTGGTGTTGGTGGATGTGGTATATGAAGCACCAGGAGGAGCTGCAGACCTCTCTGGTTCACAGGGCAAGAGGTAAAACATGTCATGCACAGATGGTTCTGTGTTCTGGATGTGGGGAACGGTGGTGTTCCCCATGAGCTGAGGCCCAGCAGCTCACAGGTGTCTTTCCTGGAATGGGAGAAAAATGAAATTCAAACAGGCTTCGTCTGTGTGTTGCTCATTAGAGGAGACTGCAACGTGTGTATGGGAGATGTGTGGGAGGTGGAGAAGACTGCAAGGAGAGCAAACTGTGTAGCATCAAAAATGTCTGAATCCGTTATGAATTTTCTCTCTTAATAGTGACTGCCACTCGCACATCCCCGTACATTCCCATGTCCAAGGAATTGTCAACATTTCAAAAGTGATTTCCAGAGCATAAGCTGTTGAGCTCAAAGAGCCTCCGAGTGACTTATCTCAGGCCAAGAACCAGAAAATAACTTCCCCAAACCTGCCAACTCTTAGCGCCTTGCAGCATATCTTGGAGGCAAGGTCCCAGCTCATGAGAAGTGTAGCGATGCTCCCGGAAGCTGTGGCTGGATCTAAGCAGCCGGGCAGCATTTCTTCTTGACAGCCCCAAATTCACTCAAGGTGTCCCTTCCCAGAGCAGTATTACAGAGAGTGGATTACAGAGAGGCAGGCATGGGGCTTCCTCACCAGCTCTGGGAGCTACAGGAGAGCATAATTCTTCTGCATCTGGTTCCACGTGTTGAAGATTATTACAGTTCAGCAAAAATGGGTTTCATTAAACTTAAAATCAGGCATATGAAACTCATTTAAATAAGAAGTGATTGAGAGTTGTAACTTCCACTTAAAGTGCATCTCCCATCATTTATTTTTTATACTATGCCACAGTCGCTGTTTAAATTATTTAAAGCAAGAAGTAAAAAGCTTCTCAGGAGATAGAAATGGATTAGATTAAAATTAATCTGACATAATCCTTTCTCTGAAACTGCTGATTCAGTTTGTGCATGAGTTTATCAACATATTTGAGGGTAAGGGATAAGTATAAATTCTTCCCTAATTTGGGAATGCTTCAGCTTGATATTTCTGACAGCAGAGAGAGCATGCAGGGCTGTTTTAATTGAGAAATTTATGAAATTACAAATATTTCCAGTAGCACATGCCAAGATCGGTTTTGGTTTATGCTAATTTTAGCACCTGAGTTGGTGTCTGTGACCTGCCTCGTTTCAACAGGGCTGGGCTTTGTGAGCAAGGGTTGCAGAATAGGGTCAAGGTCAAGAACAGGCTTTGGCACAAGCGTTCAGACCCAATTTTCCAACTAGCATGTGTCATTTATCACCTTCAGCATCAAAACCACTGCAAACTTCCTACCAGACACCTACCATGATACGTTCTTGCCCCAGCTGGGCTGTCATGAACGGGCAGGGAGGTGGGATGTCTGGAGAACTAGAAGGGAAGAGGCTCAACTCTCCAGTAAAGACCTTGGAAATACCGAAATAATAAGGAACGTGACATTAATGGATTTTTTTATTTATCAGTGACAGCTCATGGCATCTTTAAAAAGAAATCATCTGTGGGCTAGTCATGTGGTTTGTTCCCTTGTTCAGTTGCAGTCGACACTAGATGAAGATTGAAGTAGTATTGAGAGGGGGTAGAGCCAGCAGGCACTGGCTAAAGATGAGTGAAATCTGTCGTCTGACAGAATTCAGTCAATAGGCATTTATCGCAAGTTGTAACATCTTGTGATCTCTTTATAAAATAAATTAGAGATCTGAGTCTAGCTCCCAGGCTGTGCTAACCATGTTGCGACCACCCTTACCCTCCCAACCCAGCTGTAGCTGGCCTCGCCAGACAAAGCTCTCGGAAGCGGCCAGCAAGGCTGAGCTACTTTTCAACTCCCTTGAGATGGTCACAGCAGAAAGCGTGGGGTTGCCACAAGCACAGCATTGACCTATCTCCAGTTTTGCAATTGAGTTTGAGTTTCCAGATCCCTGAATGCATAGACTGCTTCGTTTAAGTCAATAGTTCTGGCTTCATGAGAGGACGGGGGTGATATTTTGTTGTTGGAAAACAAGTGGGGATGTTGGTTTGGGCATGTTCTACTACCTGATACATAGAGGATGTCTAAATGTGCAACTATGATGTTGTTTTCAGTTGGTAGATATCAAAATAGTGTTTATTTATCAAATATGTGAGGAGGATGTTTTTTTTTTTTCCTGAGTATTACAGCATCACATAGCGATGCCTGTTTGTGCAAAGATCTCCCCTAAAGGACATACCACCCACAATGCTTGGCCAGATATTTCAACCTTGGAGTTGATCATAATATTAATTCACTGCAGTAAGAAAATTCTCTGCAAACCAACTTTCCTTTTTTTAAAGATTTGATCTAATCTCGTATAGCTACAGTAAGAGGCTGATCAAAGGTAGTGAAAGCTGGTATTAAAGGATTAGCTGGGTCACATTGAAATATGGTTTAAAACAAGCCCAGGGACCTTTAGCTTTACTGAAGCAAGTGCACACACACACAAAAGATTTTTAGGCTAACTCTCTCTGACTTTAACCAGAAAACAAACTGACGGATTAAATCTGTGAGTCATTCCTTAAGGTGATCTGTGTAGCATTTTATGTAGAACAAGCCTGGAAAGCAGAAGCAACGACTGACTCTTGCACAGCAAAAATACAGCGCAGAATTGAAAATCAGGGTAAGCATTGTTTATGCACATGCCCAGCTTCCGGCATATTTATTCTCATTTGATGTTTGCCCGTAAGCAGCTTCAGTCCAGCCGCCCTTTATCTTCTTCTCTGGCCGATCTCTCCTCTCTCTCCTTTCCATTTGCTACTGACAGTATCTGTCACAGAGGTGCTTTATCTCGGGCTGTCAGGTGAAGATGAGTGTTCCTTTGGAAGGATGTTGAAGCCACTCTGTGGACCATATCAAGATATTCTCTTTTTTTATACCAGAATTTCCTCATTGAGATCAACTTACAGAGAGAGCATCATACAGATCTATACATTGCTCGGTGGGAAAAGCTGTGAAATCATCTAGACCTGAGTCCGTGTCACAGGAGACCAAATGTGTCTCCTGGCTTCCAGCAGTATGGTGTTGCATGGTTAGTAGAGGTAAAGGCTGTAGTAAATATATAGATATTTACCCACTTGTGAGTACTTTCTGCATTGTTGCTGTTTTAAGGCTGACTTGGTGTTGTCACATGGCATGATACATCGGATGCTTAGTAGGATTTTCCTGAAATCTTTAATTCACAGGAATTGGCTGCCACGACTACTCATGGGCACTCCACTATGCCGAGGGTGGTGGTGTTTCATTCCAGGATTGCTCATCTGATAATTTCCCATTCCTTAGCAGAAATAAGCTTCCATGTCATAATTTCCTCCTTCAATGGACCAGTAACTCTCTTGGTGGGCGCAGCAACCCAACTTTTTAAGTGTGCAGAGCCTCATCTTTGATTGGTGCAGTTCAAGGTTACATCTCTATTGGAAAAGGGCATGGCCGGGGGTTTGACCTTTCCCACAGAGCCTGGTCCAAAAGCAGCTGACTCACTGCTAGGTTGAGCTTGACTCCAAAAACTTTAAACCAGAGGCATGTGAAACAGTGGCATCAAATCCTGAGCAAGGTTCAGCAGTTTCAGAACCTCGTTCCTCAAAGGTATCATAAGCCCTTATGACAAATACAGGTTGGGTTGGTTAGTCTGTGGGTTTTCTTTTCAGGCAGGGCTAGAGAGAGCTGTAAATTTCTATAAGACAGTTCATGAAGTTTGTCAGACAAAAAAAACCTATAGTTTCTTCCAAAACTTGCCAGCCTGCGTGTTAGATCACGGGGTGTCTCCTGCCCATCAGACATTTTCGAAAAAGGTTTGTGTATTTAACTAGTAAATACAACACCCCATCTCATAACATTTTCCATTCAGTCAGAGATAAAGGCTGCTGTTGATTTTTCTTCCAGAAGGAACTTCAGGTTAAAAATTCATCAGAATCCCTGGCAGCACGGTGCAGCAGTCATTAATGTTCCCGGGGCCGTGGCAGCCAGCGTAGCCAGCCATCGACTGGGGGCTGGAAGCTGTTTGTGAGAGATAAGCGAGGTCAATTCTGTACAGCCATCAAATATTTAACTATTTTAGAGATACAGAAAAGTGGAGATGCAGCAGATACAGGTGATTATTGATTAGGCTTCAGGTAATAAAGACCTCTCACCTTTTTAATTACCCATACGTGAAATTCTACATACTGGACGAGTGTGGAGTCAAAGGGCTGGGAAGCAACCACAGCCCTTGCATTGTGAATTGCTGTGAGGATGAGTCCAACGCAGAACTTGGCTGGTTTGGACATTTTCCTTTTTCTTAGACACTTCTGAGTCATTAACATACATGCCATATGCATGTGTGTGCAGCTCTTCTGTTACCAAAAGCCAGCACTAGCAGACACATGGGCACAGTTATGTTTATAAGAATAATTCTCTCCCTCCAAGCAGAAAGGGGCCACTTGTCATTACGAGTAGCTCATGGTCAGGAGTTGCCAGCAATGCAGCCCCTGGTGCGTGCTCTGCCCTGTTAGACTGTATCAGAAGTTGCTCACTGTCATCATTGGAGGTTTGTAAGAAAAAGTTCAAAAAAACCTCAGAGGTTTCATGGTTGTGATGCCTCAAGTTGGACAGGTGACCTCTCAAAGTCTGTTCATTGCCTTGCACGATTTCGTGTCTTCATGATGATTCCCGTCATCACCATGTCACCACTGACAGCACTGACTTGTGCCTCTTTCACACTGTTCCAAGTCAAACTCTGCAAACCAGTTCACACTAATAGTAGCAAAGATAAAGGGGATGTGCTGTTTTCCTGTCCCACCTGGCAAGGAGAGCACATTTCTTTGTGGGCCAACGCTTGAAAGGCTGGCTGCTGAGGAACTGCATCATCAAGTTTAGCGTAGATGAGGGTTCATCCAAAAAAGCAGAATTAACTTTGTATTAATCTTGTTCATTATTCATTATTCTTTTTATTAAAACTTGCATTTGGGGCCCAGAAGCTGTGGTGGGATGTAGGTGGGCAGCCCTGTCTGGTGGAGAGGGCAGAGCACAGTATCAAGGGGAGAATTACCACGGGATGTTTGCATCCTGGTTGATTCCTTTCAATTAATTGGCAATTATTTAAGAAGAGAAGATGAAAAATTGATCCAATGTGCTAGCGGGGCAATGAAATGGTCTGAAGACCCACAAAAATATGTGTACAGTGCATAATTTATGTAGCTTTAGTATTAAAATGAAACTGTAAAAGAGAAAAATGGTCAAAAACTCCAGAAACCGCAGTGCAGTTGCCAGCAGATGACAGGTATGGGTGGAGAGGAGCCTCGGGGGCTTGGGTAGGGTCATGTACATGGTACTTTTTGCCAGGGATTCATGTTTCCCTAATAATCCTTCTTCCTCTTCCCCAGTGCACTCACAGGCAGTATGTTGTGGTACATTGAGCCTCCTTTCCAGCTCGTGTTATATTATTCATGGGGCTACGGATGTTGATTGCTTAATCAAAGCACAGGGAAATTTGAAATTATGAACGTCCCCTACAAGCAGTCAGCAAAACTTAGTGAGCAAAAGGAGAATACAGAATGAATTCACAGGACACTCATCAGATAACGTTATCATTGCCCAAATTTACCATAACCATCCAAACACCCTGTTAGTACCACTTAAGAGAAATTTCAACACTAAGGCGTGCAAGCAATCAGAGCAACAAAAGAGAAGGCTACGAACTATTCACCCCAATTCAATCTTTTATGAAGTTTATACAACACTGTTATTAACAGAGACATTCCTCACTCGAGCCCGTTGCTGGGTGTAGTCGCAGAGGCGTACGAAGCTGCTGTGAGGGTGGTGAGACACTGGAACAGGTTGTCTGGAGGATTATGGATGCTCCATCCCTGGAGGTGTTCAAGGCCAAGTTGGATGGGGCTTTGAGCAACCTGGTCTAGTGGGAGGTGTCCCTTCCTATGGCAAGGAGGGTTGGAACTGGATGATCTTTGAGGTCATCCAACCCAAAGCATTCTATGATTCTATGATGTGATTCTATGAATGAATTCTAGAATTCTATGAATTCTATGCTGCCCTTGACGGGGTTTGTACCACAGTCATGTTGTGCCGGGGTCAAGTGTTGCACCAGGCAGCTGGAGCTACAGGCAGCCAGGTTCCTCCCTTGCTCCGTTCAGGACAACGTTATTCTGTTTCCATGTAAAGGAAAATTATGTCTTGGCCAGACATGGATATGACTCTGTGACGTGAGAGACTTTTATGAACTGGATGGAGAGGGCATATGGGATATGGTTGGGGTTTTGTATGACAAAATGCTGTTGTAGTATCTGAATACATAAAATAAATACCAAGTGTGAACATTTGGCACTTCCTAGCCTGGAGCCCAGCAAATGGTGGAAGGTGAAGAAGGGCTGAGCTCATAGAATCATAGGATGGTAGGGCTTGGAAGGGACCTCTGGAGATCATCTCATCCAACTCCCCTGCTAAAGAAGGGTCACTCAGAGGAGGTTGCCCAGGTTTAAGTTCAGTTCCTCACTACAACCAGCTGCATTGCAGTAGTTGAGGGAATAGCTTCTCTCCAGGAAAAACTTTGTGTGACTTTACTGTCAGCTGTACCTGGAAGGGCCCCATCTATGACAGGGAAAGTGGAGGTACGGAGTAAAATAGACAACGACAACACCTCAGCACTTCCCGTACTTCAGAATAAATTGCATTTGACAAAAATAAAAAAGCAATAGTACTTTTACAGAACTGCACGATCAAGGAAGGTGCAAACCTGACTCATGGAGCTGGGTTCACCACATCTGGACTTACATTGTTGTTGTTTATAACATGCCAGGATGAGCCTCACCTTTCATTTCAAAGTGTCTCAAAATTACATGCTGCTCTTCCAAACTGCTCTACTCCTGCAATTATAGTTTGTGTTGCTTTGGACCGTTATGAAGGGAGGGTTTTCTTTATTTGCTTAATTTCGTATTTGTTTCTTGCTGCGCGTAATGAAGCCTAATTTTTTTTTCCATCAAGATTTACCAGAAATGCTGCAAATCTTTTGTTTCACACTGAAAACCAGTTCCCACCTGTCCAATTTGAGAGTGACATAGCGGGTGATAACATAGAAATTACAGGAATCATTAAGGATTGGATTAATCTCTAACTTTCAATACAACCTATTAAAAAAAATAGTGTATTGTACCACACTGTTCTTATTAAAAATGATAAATGATCCCCATTTTTTGGCTAATACTCATTTCAAAATTTCATTCTTCTCTTCAGCTTTATGGTTACCATAATCTTGATGTTTTAATAGCTTTTCCCATAATAGCTGAAGAGACCTTTTTAAGTGGCAGCCCTGACTTTATGGAAGAGACTTTTTAAAAAAAAAAAAAAAAATCAAGAAAATAGTTTCTTGTACAAAAAGGCAAAGACAAGGCAAAGACAAAATAGTAGGGATGTGACAAGACAGAAGTCCAAAGAACGTTATTTTGGCAAACCGTATGGTCTAATTATAGTAATTACGCATAGCAGAATTTCTGTTCAGCTTTCAGTAACCTTTTTTCACCATTTGCTGTCATTTAGAGAAAGTTGAAAATCTGCAGTGCCTGTAGCTTTGTTTCTTGTCTTGAGCAGAGAGTGTTCTGGGGGCAGCACAGGAGAGACTCACGCTTTAATAGAGTTTATCATTGAATGCTTTGGAAAAACGATGCGATCTGAACGTGATCTTGAAAAGCAGACCCAGGAGGACTGTGTGTGCTTTGCAGAGCAAAAGAAATCCAACAAAAACCCATGCAACGAGACAAAGTGATGCAACTTCTACTCCTTTGCATCTCTGCAGGAGCACCCAGGTGGGCTCAGCTCCTCCAGGATCACAGCCTCCAGAGGTATCACTGCACCATGGTGAGCCTGCCAGGTTTCCCTGCTGGTGTCCTGGCAAGCAGCTCAGAACGTTCCTTCTTGGGGGGGAAAAGAAATCTGAGAATAAAATTGAAAAGCACTATTTAAAATGCCTTAAATCAGTAGTCAAGCGGCTTGAAAAATATCTCCTTTTTAATTGCTAAAGCTGATGGCAACTGCTGGCTGCTCTGAATTTTGTCAAACCGTGGTATTTAGCCGTGCAAGAGTGGCAGAGGCCTTGGGTTGTATTTTTAAATAATCGTCAATATTTGTAGGTGATACAGGGTGTGTGTTTGTGGTTCATACATTTGGTCCTGAAACAGCGGTGGCCTGAGGGTTCGCTGTAGTACCCGGGGGAAGCAACTGGTATGAGATAGGATCTGAAAAGGGTAAAGGGAGCGAAGAAAAGGCTTCTGGCTTTTTAAATATATATATTGCTGCCACGCATGTAAGTAAAGCAACTTTGCAAATAGCAACTCAAGTAAAAGGCTGTTGGTGGAGCTTTGAATCGAGACTGTTCCTGCCTGATGTTGCAGAGATGGCTGGTTGAGGTGCGTGTGCTGCCTAGCATGTTCTCCTGCCGATCGCTAGCCCAGAGACATAAATATTAACAGCAAGTCTCCATGTTATCTCTGTGTGATGGAGCTTCTCCTGAAAGCCTCCGCTGCGGTGGCAGGGGAGGGAGCGTGCAGAACAGGTTAATGGTCTGCTGGTGTGCAGTGGGCTTTCCTGCCATGTGTCTGATGTGGGAGTGATTCACAGCTCTGCGTGTTGGTGCCCATTGCTTCCACCATCCACCTTGGCCAAAGCCAAGCTTCTGCTAACTCGCCTCTTACCTCCACTGCTCTTCACGAGCCTGGATTTTCCCCAGGCTCCTTTGCAGTAGGTGGGCGTTGTTAACTTACTTAGGACACACTTCCCCATCTTTGTTGTCGTTGAGCAAATACCTGGCAACTTGTGACCTTCCGCAGAGAAACCTGCGGTCTTTTGGCAAAAAGAAATCCACCTTCCTTCTTCTAGCACGTGCCTGTGGTGGCGGTGTGGATATTTCAAGCACCCAAGTGTGTGTAACCCATCAGCGACTTTTTAAAAAGGTGAAAAGTAGTAGAGCAAGAAAAGTTTGGAGTTTGAACGTCTTCCATCTGGTGATGGCTCAAGCCAGGGTGCATAGACCATCTGTACCAAAAAAATGTACAAGTCACTTCTCTATCCTCCTGTCCTTGCAGAAGTGAAGATTTGCAACCCAAAAATCTTCATCTTATTCTGATCTGTCACGGAAATCCAGGCCATCAGGACGATGAAGAGAAGTACAGTATCAAAGTTCACCATAGGTTTCCACAGTGGATAACAGGGCAGGTGCTCTGCTGCTGGTGGTGGGATTGCAGCGAATGGAGTTTCTCCTCATCTTTAAAAATAGCAAATATGGGCCATAAATCTTCGACTAATATTCTATGTTTGAGAGAACTACTCGAATGTGCTTTAAAGGGGAAATGAAAAGCATTGTAAATTAGGCAAAATTACATGAAAAGGGCCCGAAGTAGAAAGGAGAAGTTTGTAATAAATTCCTCAAGGATGTAGAGTCTAATGTGTAATTAGAGAACCACGAATTGCCTGTTACTGCTCGTTCTTTGTACTGAAAGACTGTGTGTCTGTAGCTCCGGTAAACGTTTCAGTCACTCGCAGTCACCAGGAGCCATCTCGGGCTGCATTTTAAGTGTCTGTTTACACAGTTGTTACAAATTGCCTATGGGATGTGAACTGTCTATCACTTCCAGAGCAATTAGCATGTGAAACCTTATCAAAAGGAATCCGTCAAGTTTGAAAAGCCATAAATATTGCACTAGGAGCTCCAAGGAAATCAAAGTGAGTTTGATATCGTATTTATTTGCATGTTGCTACACAAGCAAATGCGCTTAGAGATGCTCCAGTCTGTTACTCCCCGTGCTCTATATTCCATTAGTCCCATGTTACTTTAGAGACAGAGAGAATTATCCAGTTCTTTTAAATGTTATATAGCAATAATGGACTGCTCCTAATATCTAATTCCATGTAATTCAGGCAGTTGTGTCTTTTCAGGACAATGATTTGTTGTAATGAAAGGAAAGCAGAGGTGTAACATCAGATCTTCATTATGTTCCTCAGTTTTAAGTAGCCAAATTAATAGAGTTTGAAGATGGCTTTGGGGGAGATTTTGATGTTTTGCATTCTAGAAACAGGGCTGTAGTTCCCTTTGCGTTGGGTTCCTCTGTGTGGAGGAATCCCGGATCATCACCATTTGGTGCCCTCTTTATCAGACCTCTTTACTCTTGCACAACTTCACATTTGTCTTCTGCTCTCCTGTGACCTGCTTACCCAGGGTTTCCAACCTAGCACTCAGCTCAAGTGACACAAATATTCAAGACTTTTAACTAAGGCAGAGGCTCGGAAAAGCTGCTACAACGATTAGAAGATTGGAAAGTGCCTTGAAAATGAAGGCAGAAGGGCTCTTGATGGCTCTCACCAGTGAAGAGTCAAGAACTCTTTAAGCTAAAGGCATCATTAGCCCAGAAGCACATTGCTATAGACTAGTAATGAAAATATTTAACCCGGAAATTAGAGGGTTCTTAGCAATTAAAGTAATACCAACTTTCAACAGAAAAGTAGGAGCTAAAAACTTTGCTGCTTCTAACGTATATTTATGAATATACCTTATATATATATGGGGGAAGAACAGGGTGGGACAGGGATTGTTGATCCAAAAAGACCCTCCCAGCTCTGTGTTTTTCTGAGGAATGTGTGGCTAATTCACCATTCCACAGTCAATGTCGTGTTGCAGAGCTTGAGGGGCTTTGGTGGAAACATGCTGTGTGAAGATTCACTCAAATGTAAATGCCTCTCTGCAGTCCAGGGCAGTGGTGTTTATTTGCCTATTGCTAGATGCTTCTGGAGGAACAAGATAATTGTTCACCAGGCGTAAATTTGAAAAAAAAAAAACCAAACCCTTAACTACTTGCAGAAAATAATAAGCCAGCTGAGAAGAGGTACCTTGTTTGCTCTGAGTATCCTCTTGACATCAGCATGAGGTTACTTATAATTAGATGCACATGTGTAAATATAATTATTAGATATTCCCATATAAACACAATTATCATATCTCCCTAAAAGTCTACACCAGCTTTCTATAATCCTGTTGTTCAAAATAAATAAATAAAAGCCAACAATCTGCATTCAGCCACTTATACGTGTAAACAGTGGAACATGAGGGCAGAATGTATTTTCCAAAGCACCTAATGGTAGTTGAGGTCAATTACAGTTATGACTCATTAGAGTATTAAACTAAGAATACACTTTTTAGCATAATTAGCGTTCCGTTAGAAAATTCTTTGAGCATTTTCAGGGTGTTTGGGCATTAGTCTTGGACAAATATAATGGTGTTTTGTTGCATTAACCTCACAAACTCTGCAGCCACTTGTGGCATCTCTCTCACTTATTTTTTTTGTTGCTCAAATAACTTCCTAAGATGCCGTATAAGACACAGAGTACTGTCTAATTAGTCATATAGAAGATTACAGCTGCTTAATGTAGTGTTCAGGTTTTTTGCTGTTTCCGAAATTCCAAAGGAATAAAATGCAGCGTGTGATAACACAGCTCGGGAGGTCCTCCTCCTAACTGTCCTTAGAGGAAAAAAATTAATAAGAAAGAATAAAAGTCATGACTCAGGCTGAAATATTCATGAGAAAAAGGTGAGATTCTAATAAAATGCATTATATTCTGGATTGGAAGAACTTGAAGGAGTAAGAATATTGGATCCGTGTGGAGGCTTAGAAGTGCCACAATTGGAAATTTTTATCCTTAGCCACAAAGATGAGAATTTGCAAAAAGTTAGCCTTTATATAATTCCATGATATATCCAATTTCCCTAACCAGCGGGGGCAGGGAGAAAATGTGGGGGGCTCCAACTCCAACTTGGGGTGGAGCCCAGCATCAGACTGTGCCCCATGAGGATGTGCATCCTTTCACTAACACTGGTGGGACCTTCTGCTTCCAGAGCTCACCTACGCGTGGATCTTCAATGAGTATCCAACCTTCGTACACCAGGACAATCGCCGCTTCGTTTCGCAAGAGACTGGGAATTTGTACATCGCAAAGGTGGAAGCTTCAGACGTGGGCAACTACACATGCGTGGTGACCAACATGGTGACCAACAGCAGAGTCCTGGGTCCCCCCACCCCGCTCATCCTCAGGAATGATGGTATGACATAGAGGAGGGGAACTGGGGGCTGGGTTGGAGGGTTTGTTTTGTTTTCTGTGACTGATTGTCACCTAGAAATTAAAAAATCGCCTGAAATATCGGTATCAGAGTAAAAGAGGAGATTTTTCCCTTTGCAGAGGTTCAGTGAGGCTGGAGATCTCTTCTTTAGCTGTGGTTTGAAGTCATAGACAGTGGTGGGGTTTATGAGGCTGTGGCCAAGGCTGCTCTTCCCACCACTGGAACAACTCTCAGTATCGGGCAATAATTATAAGAGAAAAACCTGGTGACACATGGCCAAAGACAGGAAATAAAATAGATTTTAGAGTTTGGATATACTAGTTTTGCTCACTTTATGCAGCCCAAAAGGGAACAAAAGCACTTTGTTGTTTTGATAACTGTTAGCTCAGGCTGTATTTCCCAGCAAAATTAGTGCTATTTTTAGGAGTCTGTGGAAAAACACAAAAAAGCGAGAAGAAACCAAAAGAGGATTTCTAAATTTATACCGACAATTGATTTGTATCGTCATTTTTGAGTAGATAAGAAAAATACATTTGCATGTTAATTTGCCATTAAAATTAATTAAAATTGGTCTGTCTAAAGGATAACAGGATATTTGTTCCCGAAATAGAAATGCATTATTAGAAACTTCTCCTCCAAGAAGATCCATTGTCACCTAGTGGTATTTGATACAAATTCCTCACTTGTAACATATGGGCTGGTTGCTGCCAACCTTCTGCTCGTAGCCATCCCCTTCACATTAACACGATTCCTGCGGACGGGGACTTTGGGGACATTGTGGGCAACGAGCAAGCGCCGTGGTTGAGCTGGAAGGGGTGAAGACGGATGTTCTTCCAGGCCTGTGCCGGATCCCTCCCCGTTATAGGGGTGCCTGTGTTACTACAAACACAGCGGCAGTAAATCTGTCCCTCAGTCTAGAGAAAGTCATCTAATGTGTGAAAGATAAAGAGGAATATTTAAATTTGTCTCACGCTAACATTTGCAGTGTTGAAGAAGAAATATTTTTAAGTATTACATTAACAGGACTTTTATGCAAACCCTACCTAGCTGAAAGTGCTTCCATTTATCACAATCAAGCCCGATGACTGCTTCTGTTCCGAGATGGGGCTGATGCTGGGATGATTGGTAGGCAGCCTGATTGTAAAGTGCCTCGCCAAGGGCTTTACCCCAGCGCATCGCTCTTCCGTGTTATTTACAGGGACCGATTGCCTTCCTGAGGTAATTCACAGGAATGTTCTCCAGTGCCTTTGAAGTGCACTCTGCTGTTTATTAAAGATATGAAACTTTAATTGAACCTCTGAGGGGCTAGGGAATACATTCCTGAGTTAAACAAGAAAGGTGCTGTTGTATCTGTAGAGGCAAAGATGGCTGCACTTGAAAGGCAGGTAAGGGCTAAATGTGTGTTGTAAAATAGGATTGTGCTAGTATTACAGGCAAGCTTCGTTTTAAAAATCAGCAGGTCTGAATTTTTCATTCCATATAGAGTGACCCTATAAAATCCGAATATAACACACTATCACGCTTGAAAAGAGAAATCAAAGAATCATAGACTGGTTTGGGTGGGAAGGGACCTGTCAAGGTCATCTAGTCCAACCCTCCTGCAGCGAGCAGGGACATCTGCAACTAGAGCAGGTTGCTCAGAGCCCCGGCCAACCTCACCTGCAATGGTGCCAGGGATGGGGCAGTGACCACCTCTCTGGGCAGCCTGCACCAGGCTCTCACCACCTTCAGCGTAAAAATTGTCTTCCTTCTCTCTAGTCTAAATCTTCCTCTTTTAGTTTAAAACCATCACCCCTTTTGTCACAACAGGCCCTGCTGAAAAGTCTGTCCCCATCTTTCCTATAGGTTTCCTACAGGTACTGAAAGGCCACCAGAAGGTGTCCCTGGAGCCTTCTCTTCTCCAGGCTGAACAAGCCCAACTCTCCCAGCCTGGCCTCCCAGCAGAGGGCTTCCACCCTCCCATCGTTGCTGGGGCCTCCTGTGGCCCCGCTCCACCAGGTCCATGTCTCTGCTGTGCTGAGGACTCCAGAGCTGCCCCAGCACTGCAGGGGGGTCTCCCCAGAGCGCAGCAGAGGGGCAGGAACCCCTCCCCGCCCTGCTGCCCACGCTGCTTTGGATTGCCTCGTTATTGCCTGGTTGGCTTCATCTTCAAGGAGGAAAACAGTTCAGATGCTCACAGTTTGGCTGACCCCATGCAGTTTGATATCAATGATTTCAGTTGTTTTAACAAATGTGTGTATGAGTTACATGGTGGGTGTTCTTGCTGCTCACAGAACTGATGGACAGTCCTCGTCCACTGCTGCAGGGCTGGGTGTGCAGAACAGCATGGGCTGGGCTGAAATCTCACCCGCCAGAACCCCGACTTTTCTTTTCACATTTCTTCCTCAATTCATGGCAGTAATTTTTCTAGACTCAGTCATGAATCATTTAGGCTTTTTTACATTGAATACCTGCCATCTTTGTCGTGGTTATTTTACTTGAATGTAGTCGTCCTGGAAAAACAGCTTTTCAGCGGGTTTTTTATGAAGTGCTGCTTGCTTTACAATGCCAGGCTTTTGAGCGGTAATCTGTGAAAGGAAAAGATACAGGTGCAGGGGATGAAATCAGATCCTGTGGGCAGATTGCTTTCCCCACCTGTGCCTTTGTGCTTCTCTCCTGCTTGTTTTCAGCTGCGAGGCTCCAGAGTTACAGATCTCCCGATGTTGTTTGCAGCGGCTTTTTGTAACCAGCAGTTCATGCTCTTGTTGATGGAACTCGGGTTCCTTCCCTGTCGTTGTGCTGTGGAAGCAGGAGGTGCTTCTTCTCCCGTTAGTTATCCTCAGACAGCTTTTCCTTCTTGGAGAGATAAATATTGTAGAGGGTTACGGGATGGTGGTAGGGAACAGACCGTGCCGAGGCAGATGTCGCAGTCAGTGTGAGCTCCAACTCTCTGCTTCTATGGACAGAGGTTATCCGATGATGATAAATACAGTGTACAAAGTATAGTCTGTGCTGGGTAAAGGATGTTTTTCCTCTGTTCCTCTTAATTCTCTCCCACAAATGCATGCAATCACTCCCTATTTAATTATTTTCATGTCGCTGTATGGATTTATGGTGTGAGGATGCTTGCAGTGCAGGTGGATAAAAGATTGAAATATGATATCATGGAAGTGCAGCAGTTTATGGCTAGCACCTTTATGGCTTGGGACATGTCCTCCTGAAATGTGCACCTATATTCCAGCACAGATCTTCAGGAATGACAGTCACAGAATCCCAGCATGGTGGGGGTTGGAAGGGCCCTCTGGAGATCATCTCGTCCAACCCCACTGCTCCAGCAGGGTCACCCAGAGCAGGGGGACCAGGATCATGTCCAGGCAGGTTTGGAATCCCTCTAGAGAAGGAGACTCCACAACCTCTCTGGGCAGCCTGGGCCAGGCTCTGGCACCCTCACAAGAAATAATTTTTTTCTCATGTTCAGATGGAATCTCCCGGGTTTGTGGCCGTTGCCCCTTGACCTGTCACTGGGCACCACTGACAAGACTCTGGCCCCATCCTCTTGCCCCCCACCCTTTAGCTATTGATCAGCATTGATCAGATCCCCTCTCAGCCTTCTCTTCTCCAGACAAAGTAGCTCTCCCTTTCACACCTTTTAGTGTATAAAAGGTAAAAATGAAAGATAATGGGTTTTTTTATTTCCCAGGTATTGAGGTTTGCTTTCAGTTTAGTTCTGCAAGGACTCATGTCCATTGTTTGGCTGCCCTGTCCCTGTGGTTTCCACACCATATCCTCTGGAAGGGCAGTGGACACCTATGGGTGCCACCCCCACTGCCACCACAGCACTTTTGGGACCTTCTGGGCCATCCTGACCCTACCGCAAACAGCAGCCAGAGCCTGTTAGGAGCACCCAGGTGTTGAGAGCCGCTGCTCTTGCAGTACTTGACTTCTTCTCTTTAAAAAGTACTTCAGATTTTTTTACATCAGGATTAAAACAGTAATAGTAGGAAAGAACTGAAATAGTCCTGGAATAAAATTACCTTCAGTGGCAGCTGTATGGGCCAATTAAACTTTAACATTTCACAGGTGTCGTCAGGAAATGGGTATCATCTCCTCAGACAAATTAGCTTGTGTCTGAATTCCTGGGACTTTCATCCAAAAGCACGTTTTTAAGCCTTGAAATTGGAAGAAAAATATGAAAGCCTCTGAAATGCAAACACGTAGAGCATCTGATGTGCCACGACACTGGAAACATTCTCCAAGCTACAAACCTTGTGTCTATTTTAGTCTTTTATTTTCTTCTCTGTCTCTTCCACCTGCATGCCTAAGTCAGATGTGAAACCACCCAGGAACAGCAGGAAAAACAAGAGCTGTCTCTGTGGAAATGGTCGTGGATTTGTGATAGAGATATCTAAATTGCACTGATGCTTCTCCTGTAAAGCAGAGAAGGCAGGACTCACAGCATACCTTATAACTATATATGTGTGGGTGGGTAGGTTATAATTGCAGTGGGAGCCTTGTGATTTTTCCAGGTACGAGTCCTGATTTTTAAGGGGATGGAATTTGCAGTAAGGCTGGTAAAACAGCTGCTCTCGCGGTTGTAAGAGGCAGCGGTGGTTGCCAGAGCTGCAGGGCCATGGGTAACAGTGCCCGCAGCCGATGTCCTACAGCCCCAAGTAGCCTTCCCATCCCTCTCTGGAGATTTGTCACCCCTGGGATTAGAGCTCTCCAGTCCCAACCCAAGGCAAGGAAATAGGAACAATGAAAGAAATGAGTGGAGAGAAGGCACAAAAAGCCATTTTGCCTCCCTCCCGTTCCTGTCTCCTGCTCTGTCAGGTGAACAACGTATTAATAATACATTCTGCCTTGATTTCCTAAATAGGCCATTAGTGTCACATGACATTTTACTGCCTGCTTTGCCCAAGGGGACCACGTTCCAGCAGTGGGAGGATGTGCAGAAGGAGGAACTGTTCTCGTGGATTTTCATAGAACCATAGTACGGTTTGGGTTGGAACGGACCTTTAAGTCAGTACTTGTTGGCCTACTTTGCTTGTTGAGGACTGGTTTGTAGCTGGCCCATCGGTGGGCAGGCAGCTCCTCAGAGCAGTTCCCTTTCTCCCCTGTTATTTGGCTGTTGCATCATCTTCCACCTTCCGTCTGGCTTCCAGTGGAGTGGTTTTGGGAGGAGCTGCATCCCCTCTGCTCATGCAGCTGGGCTGAGGTGGGGTGAGGGATGGCTGGTGGCACAGACACCAAGGAGATCTTCAGGCATCTTAGAGAGGGTGATGGAAGCCATGATTTCTCCAGGTATGTCTCCCATCTGAAAGCTGACATCTTCTGAAGTGAGGCAGCTGCCTGCATCCAGTCAAACTTTCACGGCATGCTAGCCTCAAAAGCTCTTCTTCTGCCGGATTTGTTGTCTTCATTGCAGAACGTGAAAATACTCTTCTGGGAAAAGATCTCAGTAAGCTTAATATCAGCAAAAAAGTGCCGCTGCTCCTAAACGTTCACGCCCAGCCTTGCCTTTGGACACCACTGGGCAGTAGATGTTCTTGGCTTGGCAGGAGATGACCTAGCAAATGTGTAGCATGGAGTCCGGAGAAATATAGGCAAGATAGCAAAGAGTTGGCAAGTCACAATCAGGAAAAGAGAGGACTTTCCATGACATCTACTGTAACAGACACTTCAACCCTTCAGAGCTGTAACGTTAACGTGAAGAGGGCTAACGAGTCGCGTGCCCTGTAATTCTTGTTTGTATAGCACGTAAATGTTGGAGCATTGTCACAGACTCACGGGTTTCCTGCTATATTTGCTGGCCAGGACATGGCTATGGAAGGAGTATTTCTATCATTGATAAACACATTTAATTTTGATGACTGATGTTGTGCAGCAACTGCTCTTTATATAATGTAGCAGCGACGCTTATTTGCAATAAATGGGTTGGAGGAAAGATCACAGATGATGTAACCTGCTATTGCACCAGAGGAGGCCAGCAAGTAATGGTAGACTTGATGTAAGCCTCATACCGAGCATTTTCAGCTTTAAAACTCTGTGAAAAAGTAAAGGGAAAAGACTTTTCTTGCATCCTCTTTGCAAAGCAGAGGGAGGCAGAGCAGTACTGCAATCACAAGCCTCCCTAAGCAGCCCTGACCTACCTGAATATCTCTGTGAAGTTGTGTTGCCTCATTTTTTGTTCTACTCGTGCTGTCTCACTGCTGGATTGGCGCGTACTGGTGGCATTCCTCTGCTCTGATCCAGCACCGCTCGCTCCTGGCCTGCCCCGCGCTTGGCCAGCATCCAGGAAGCGCCGCGCAGTTAAGATTTAAACTGCAATCATCAATTAGCTGATAATCACTATTGGTGAAATTATATGTGCCGGTTTTAAGACAGTCCAGTGACTAGGAACGTAGCCATTAATCATGAATATAATGGCCTTTTTATGTGCGCAAATTCTTAAACACAATCTCATAAAGAGGCTGCCACGAGATGTGATTTACTGGGGTAGTAAAAATAAAGAAATTACCCAAAGAGTATATGATCTCTGCGCATCTAAATCCCTGAAGTTAATAGAAGCCTTGATTAGCTCCAGTGCTTTTAAAACTTTTTTCTAGTGGCTATTTGTTCCACATTTCATTTTCTAGAAGGTGGTGAACCTCCCTTGCTATTGCGTTCCTTGTTTCACAAGTTACCTGCAAAAAATCCTGAATATTCAAAAGCAAAAAGGAGCAGAGCCGTGAAGAAATTTTAATCTTTGGCAGATGGTGTGGAGCACTGGTTCAGATTTTCCTCTGGCAGTAAATGGGAAAAGAGCCCACACTACACGGCTGTTAGAAACAAGCCATGTTTAAAATGAATGGATTAATTGGGCAAGTAATGATGTACAGAACAGCTCTGTGCTAGCACGGGGACACTTGTGAATTTATTGCAAAAATTCAACCAAGCTTTAGCATCTATTTTACGTTCGCAGGCGTGATGGGAGAGTATGAGCCGAAAATAGAAGTGCAGTTCCCAGAAATGGTTCCATCTGCGAAAGGAACAACGGTGAAACTCGAGTGCTTTGCCTTGGGGAAGTAAGTTTTGAGCCATTATTATTATTCCTCCAGCTTCTCACTTTGATAGTGATGTATTGTAGAGTTTGCAGGGTTTCCTAATCATTCACTTCCCTCGGCAGGAGTTACTTATTGCAATTATTCATAACAGACGAAGGACTTGGGGAACAGGAGCTTTGCTCACCAAAAATACAAACTCTCAAGGAAGAGAGATGATGGAAATTACTTTGTAAAGATGTGTTTGTGCATCTCCTGTTTTGAGGTCTCACACAACACTTAACACACGTCTCTTGTTTCTGGCAACACTCCCAAAATAAAAATGTGGAACTGGTAGGATGGGTGTATTGTCACATCAGAACCCCAAATTCAACTTGGTCAAAACAGCATTTCAATAATAGTCTCCTGCTTTTATGACTATGTGAGCAATACACGATTGCTATACGTATGTATATTTATATTATATATAAGCCACCCACAATAAAAGTGCTCCAGATCCTATACCAGTCTTCAGACTGACTGTGCCTTCATCATCCTCAGACATGAAACAGTGTTGAGTTGGTCAGATGAGCTTGTTGAGACAAGACCCTTAGGTTTTTCTGTGAGCCTTACTTTGCTTTATTTTTCTCGTGTAGCCCAGTTCCTACAATTAGCTGGAGGAGAGCGGATGGGAAACAGATACCCAGAAAAGCCAGGAGACACAGATCAAGTGGACTTCTTGAAATCCCAAATTTTCAGCAGGAAGATGCTGGACCCTATGAGTGTGTAGCTGAAAATGTGAGAGGGAAAAATGTGGCACGAGGACAACTGACATTTTACGGTAAGCAGACTGCTGCTTTCAGGGGGTTTTATTGTATTAAGTGCAATATGCAGTAAACATTTTGTGAAAAAGTTGTTTTAGGGGATATTTTTTCAATTACTCTCTTTTACAAACAGCACATCTCAAAAAGGGTATAATTTGAAATAAAACCTGTCTGAATGGTGCATATTAATCGAGAATCAGAGCAGCTGGAACAAAAAGTGCGTCGCTGGAAGGACATTGGCATGGTGATATGCAGAAAACACAAACGGCTCATTTGCCTTCTTGCAGCTGTGAGGGTAAAGCAGGTTTTCTGGTGGAGCATCATCGTGGTTACAGCTTGGGATTTGTTATGTATGTGTTGCCCCAGCCTGTGGTAATATATGTTAATTGCTTGTCACCAATTATGGAATGCTTTCAAGAGGGGTCAGTGGTTGCACAGCCTGGGAAGTTTGTATTTAACCCTGTTAGAGCTGGCAGAGTCCTCTTCACCCAAAGACTTTCTGTACCTGCTCTTCTTAAACTGAAACCAGAGCACTGATCCAGGCACAATAAAGATGTAGGCCTTCTGTGTTAAGTAGAATCATAGAATTGTTTTGGTTGGAAGAGACCTTTAAGATCATCGAGTCCAGTGTTAACTCAGCACTGCCAGGGCACCACTAACCCGTGTCCCTCAGCACCACATCTGTGTGGCTTTGAAACCTCTCCAGGGATGGGGACTCCACCACTGCCCTGGGCAGCCTGGGACAGCCCTTGACTACCCTGTTGCAGAAAACATTTTTCCTCATGTCCAACCTAAACCTCCCCTGGTGCAACTTGAGGCCGTTTCCTCTTGTCCTGTCGCTTGTTTCTTGGGAGAAGAGACCAACCCTACCTGGCTCCAACCTCCTTTCAGGGAGTTGTCGAGAGCAAGAAGGTCTCCCCTGAGCCTCCTTTTCCCCAGGCTGAACACCCCCAGGTCCCTCAGCTGCTCCTCATAAGACTTGTGCTCTAGACCCTTCCTCAGCTTCGTTGCCCTTCTTTGGACATGCTCCAGCCCTTCAGTGTCCTTCTTGGAGTGAGGGGCTCAAAACTGACCCCAGCATTCAAGGTGCAGCCTCACCAAGATGCGTTAGTACCTCTAATCCTGATACAGGTGTCTGTCCATTCCCAAATTTACGCTGGACACAGCTCTGTCTTACAAAGCAAGTTAAATGCTTCTAGGAGACCAGCCAGGGAGAAAGTTCCACCTCTTCTGAGTTACTGTGGCTGTACCCATGTAGAGGTGAACTAGAGTCAGAGAAGAGTTTTAGAGGTGTAAATGGGCTGTTGGTTTGGTACTTAGTTTCTGTTTGATATTTTTTTGGAGGGAAGAAGGCTATACAGGATACGTACCCCACATGCAGAAGCCTCCAAACCATCAGGAAAATTTTTGTTATATTGCTGCCCTGTTACCATCTTCAGGAGCATAATAGAGTGTTGTTCTTTATCAAACACATGGAGAGAAAATCAGTGTCTTCTCCCCCGACTGCTCCTGAGGGCCCAACATCTGTCAGCAGGGAGGATTGGGTTGAACTCCAGAGATGAAAAGAATGTTTTTGATAAATAGTAAATTTGCTGCAGAAAAAGAGTTTGGGAACTAACCCTCCTGGCAAAACAGGATTGAATTTGGTGAGTACTGTAATTTTATTTTTTTTTTTAAATACATACATAAAGATGTTTTAAAATTGGAAATATTTCGAAAAGACATTTCATTTATACATCAGAACTTTTAAGGGTTCCATTTCAAATGAACACTTCTTTTAAAACTGAGCAAGATATAAAATGAGAAGACATTAAAAAGAACTGAAACAGCCAGAACAAAGTGAAATCTTTCATGTTAAGGAAAGAATCTGGGGTTGATTCAAACTGGTTTTGCTTTTTTTTTTTTTTTTTAATTAAAAGATGTGACGATTTCTTTTTCTGTTCACCAAACAGTGCATGCTTCTCCTGATTTTTCCCATGTGGACAGTAAATGAAAAGATTCATGAGTTGTACAGGTTTGCTCAACACCCAGCGAGGCTTGCCTTCTTTGCAAAGCACTAAATTGAGCCTTTGTTATACTCCCACCCATAACATACATTAAGTTATAATCTAATTACTGTAATGAATTTACCAATCTAGATGCCATTCCTGGAGGACGGCAGGTCCTGTATAAAAGCTGCCACCGTGGCTAGTGCTGGTTTTAACACTCAAGATGGCATTTCAGCAAAGAAGCTTGAGATTTTACAGGAAGGGGAGTGTCCTCCTCTCTCTCTGCGATGCTGGGAACTATCTTCACATGCGCTTTCCTTCCTGTGAGCAGAGCACTTCGCTCTGCAGGGGTGTTAGCTTGCTGGTTACTGGTTTTAAAGATAATTGACTAAAATGTCACAGAAACATAAAATCATGGAATGCTTTGGGTTGGAAAGGGCCTTTAAGGTCATCTAGTCCAATGCCCCTGCAGGGAGCAGGGACATCTGCAACTAGAGCAGGTTGCTCAGAGCCCCCGCCAACCTCACCTGCAATGGTTCCAGGGATGGGGCAGCGACCACCTCTCTGGGCAAGCTGGGACAGGCTCTCACCACACTCAGCATAAAAAATTTCTTCCTTCTCTCTAGTCTGAATCTGCTCTCTTTTAGTTTAAACCCATCACCCCTTCTCCTGTCGCAACAGGTCTTGCTAAAAAGTCTGTCCCCATCTTTCTGATGGTCTCTTTAAGTATTGAAAGGCCACAAGAAGGTCTCCCTGGAGCCTTCTCTTCTCCAGGCTGAACAACCCCAACTCTCTTAGCCTGGCCTAACAGCAGAGGGGTTCCAAAATATCATCCTTGTTGTCTTGAGTATGATGAGTTACTCGTTTAGAAGTATTCAGTTTTCAAGTATAGCTTGTGTGTAGCAGCCATTTAGTACTGAAAAGAGATCTCTTAATAAAGCCACTTTCTGTAAGCTAGGGTCTGGAGTTTCATGTGGCAGTGAGGGCTATTTTTTACAGGAAGAAACTTCCTGTAAATAAATTATATGAATAGTTGAAAGGGAAAGCCATTTTCCTTAATCATTTTTATTTTTAAAGCTGGCAGAGTTTAGTGGTGACCTGGCAGTGCTGGACTTGGCAGTGCTGGGTTAATGGTTGGACTTGATGATCCTTAAGTTCCTTTCCAACCTTAACAATTTTACGATTCTATGTCATTATTGAAATACAAGTGTAATGTTGGCAGAGCTTTTCAGGTTGCTTTCAGTGGGTCAAGGCTGGGGCCCAGAGAAGGGAACAGTCCAGAGGATGTGATACGGACAGTCAGTCAGAGAGTTCTCCATAGTGTGACTTTAGAGATCTCAATCTAGCTCTAATGGCAAGACTCCTTTAAACCCAGTTATCTGCCTTTGCGTAGTATAAAATAAAATAAAATTTAAAAAAAAAAGAAATTCAAATTTGTCTGCTCACTGTAGATAACCCAGTGTTGCTTCCGTTGTCAGCTTCTTTCAGTGCTCCTAGAAGTTGTCAGGGAAGGTTGACTTTTGCTGTGTTTCATTCTTGTATCAATGTTTATTCTTTTCTCCGTTAGCATATCAGTGATACCGGCGTTGTTTGACATTCTCGTTGCAGCAGGGAAGGTTAATTAAACGTACAAGATCTGTTCTTCCTCCATTTTCTGCGCTTTGAGCCCCTGCAACAGGCTGTGTTTTATTGCTCTCCAGAATCATTTGTTCTGAGTGCTATATGTCCTACTTGATAGATAGACCTTCACGATAGAAAACATGTTAATGTTAACGCAATTACAGTGACTTATACCTCTGCCTTGGCTATTATAACTCTGAACGACATATCCCTTGTTTTCTTGCTCTATGTCTCTTGTTATGTCTGCCGTTCCTAACCAGATACCACGTGCCTCAAATTAGCTCCCGAGAATCAGCAAATTAAACTGCAAAAACCTCTTTTCCACCCTCATTTAGCAGCCGTAAACGTACATCGGGCTGTTCCTGACTTTGCAGCTTGTTCCCTGCAGATGCCGTGCCAGCTAAATCATAGACTCATAGAACGGTTTGGGTTGGAAGGGACCTCAAAGATCATCTAGTTCCAACCGCCTGCCATGGCAGGGACACCTCCCACTAGACCAGGTTGCTCAAGGCCCCGTCCACCCTGGCCTTGAACACCTCCAGGGATGGAGCATCCACAACCCACCTGAGCAACCTGTTCCAGTGTCTCACCACCCTCAGAGTGAAGAATTTCCTTCAATTTCCAATCTGAATCTCCCCTCTTCCAGTTTGAACCCATTACTCCTTGTCCTATCACTACAGGCTTTTGTAAAACATCCCAGTGGCTGAGGCAGGTGAGGTCCCCGGTGCTGGCATGGCTGGAACACGTCCCTGCCACGGCGCTGGCTGCATTGATGCCACTGCTTTGAGTGCCCGATTTTCATTGCACTCGGCAGCGAGGTTCCTCCATGCTGTCAGCTGTGTGTTTGGATCTGCAGCATTTCAGAAGTGCTCCCATTGACCCGATTCTATTTTTAATCTGGCTGCTCATAAATTTTAAACTTGATAACCCTCCACGAGGCTAAGATTTGTATCCTGAGTGAAAAGCAATGCCAACAATTTTTTTTTGTCAGTAGTACAGTAAACAGGGGGTGTTTACAGCCAGTAGTGTACAGGCTGTGCTGCCGTTCAGCGAGACCTGGACAGACTGGAGAGTTGGGCAGAGAGGAAGCTCATGAAGTTCAACAAGGGCAAGTGTGGGGTCCTGAACCTGGGGAGGAATAACCTAGTGCACTAGCACAGGTGAAGGGCTGACCTGCTAGAAAGCAGCTCTGCAGAGAAGGACCTGGGAGAGCTGAGGAACAAGTTCACCATGAGCCAGCAACATGGCCTCATGGCCCAGAAGGCCAATGGTCTCCTGGGGTGCATTAAGAAGAGCGTGGCCAGAAGGTCAAGGAACGTTCTCCTCCCCCTCTACTCTGCCCTAGTGAGGCCACATCTGGAATATTGAGTCCAGTTCTGGGCTCCCCACTTCAAGAGAGACAAGGAACTACTGGAGAGTCAAGCAGAGGCTACAAAGATGGTGATGGAACTGGAGCATCTCTGTGATGAGGAAAGGCTGAGAGCCTTGGAGCTGTTTAAGCCTGGAGAGGAGAAGATTCAGAGGGGATCTGATCAATGCTTATCAATGTCTAGACTCTTTTCAGTGGCACCCAGTGACGGAACAAGAGGCAACAAGGACAAACTGGAACCCAGGTTGTTCCATCTGAACTGGAGGAGAAACTTCTTTGCTGTGAGGGTGCCAGGGCCTGGCCCAGGCTGCCCAGAGAGGTTGTGGAGTCTCCTTCTCTGGAGAGATTCCAAACCCACCTGGATAGGATCCTGGGCAACCTGCTTTGGATGACCCTGCTGGAGCAGACGGGTTGGGTGAGATGATCTCCAAAGGTTCCTTCCAACCCCCACCATGCCAAAGTTCTGTGAAACAGATTACCTCAGCAGCTAATTTAAAAAGAAATTACCTTTTCATTCATAAAGCTAGCATTTTTGGAGATGTTTATTTATTATCATTGTGGACATTCATTCATTCATGTTAATTTTAGATACTATTTCAGTCAGATCTTCCTTTGTCAGCCAGTAGCAATCTAAAGGTTGTCCTGAGCATAGGAGAAGAGGCAACGAGCAGACGCACAAGCACCATGAACTAATAGGGCATTGTTGTGGCTGCTCATCCCTGTGTTCAAAACCTTCCCCACAACGGATGGGAGCTTCACACCCCTCTGCAGCTCCAGCCCGGCCTTGGCCGGGTTCTCCTTGCTGACCATCATTATAGTTCTCCACACCACCACACCACTGTAGTGCTCTCCTGGACTTTTTTAAAATATGAGTGTATTTTTTTTTAAGGGAAGTGTGAAATGAGGTGGTTGTGCCAATGCTTACTGGTTGGGCTCCACCTCAGTGTGCATTTAGACTTTCCTATATTGACTGTGATGAGGCAATGGAACACCTTCATATCCCCCACCCCAACAACGTGTACAGTCTGAATAGCAGAAAACAGGAAAAATCGCTGCCGATCGAGGTGATCCAGATACAAGCACGTTTGATGGGGCTGGTAGTGACAGATCTAGGAAAGCAGGCCTGGGGGAGGCTGTTTGGCAACCAACGTTGGGCTTTCTAGTCAGATCAACACTGTCTTACACGGTCTGGAAGGGAGGGAAAATATCCAAGTACCGAAATGACTCTGTTTCAGCTGGCACAGATGCGGGTGCTGACTCAGCATTGCCTGTGTTGCCTCGGGGTCCTCCAGCATCTCTCTCGTCTGAGCTCATCAGCTCCCTGACCAGCACCTTGCTGGCGAGCTGAGGCAAGGAGGAAAAAAAAGAGCGGTTAAAATGGTTACCAAAAGTGTCAGCGCAGCAGCATCTGCATTAGCAGAGAGATGGACTTATTTGTAACTAATTACAATTCTTTGTGGCATTTTGTAAGATATTCAGCAGAAGCCATTTAATTGGCTGGACTGCTTTTCAGATTAAATACTTCTAAAATCCAAGTCCCACGAGGAATTTATGCGGCTCCTTAATTTTGCAGTGAAAGGAGCCCCCCTTTCATCAGCGGGCCTGTGGGGTTTTTTGTGCAAAAGCTACTTTATGCCAGTCTGTAGACACAAATGTAAATCATATTATGCTCTTCCTTACGGTTAGAGGTCTGCAAAGGAAATTTGCATAAGTAAAAATCAGGCACTTCTATGTCTCTACTCTGTTTAGGTCCTAGATCACAAATAATTTGCTGAAAATTGAAGCCACTTGAAATAAAATGAGTTTCTGGATGGATAAAAATGCAAGAAAATTCGGATAAATAGGATAAGTATATATTATTATTAATTGTAATTTACATACCTCACCATAAAATGGTTTGCTACCTGTTATGCCAATGCATTGCTGATTGATTTCTCACCTTCAGGCATCTCCATGCTCATTTTATTTAAAGTTCTCAAATCCTGTGTTCTTTCGGAATATTGCGCCAATTTAACTCTTGGTTGACCACCACTTACACACTTGGCAGCAGCCAAATCCGTCCTTCTAGAAGTGGGTGGTTGGCTATGGAGCCAATTGTTGCAGTGCCCAATATTGGTTGGTCACACTCACCCTCAGGGAAAATACTGCTTCGAAGGAGGATGTCTTGACCCCTGTCCATGGAATATGTATTTTCTCAGACTTTAGTGCAGGAGGGAGGAACTCTGAGTTTTGAAGAATTTGTTGCCTGAGGAGAGTCTTGCATTCAGAAGACATTTCTACATAGAGAACAAGCATGTTTGTCCTCCACTTTTCCTTTTCCAAGGGATTGCTGGAAGCCTGCTTATAGAGAAATCAATTTTTAGGAGATTTGGAAAAAAGTGCTCAAATTATTATCATTTTGGCTTGGCAAAATAGCTCTCCAGCAGGAGAAGCAAAATTAGAAATAGGTATGAGAAATGAAGTGTGAAGGCTACTCATAGAGCACCCCACTCCTCCCTGACTCCCCTGGGTAGCTGCAGTCTAGAGTGTCAGCGATAAAAAATAACTAAATCCCCACAGACTGGTCTTTAGGGACGTGCCTGTAATACCTACAGCCCTTTTGTGCCCAGCAAAACTGGGGAGAAGGTCATGGAATGATGCAGAATAGCTTAGGGAACAGGAGGTAAATAAGAGGTAGGGACAATTCAAGCAGATGTTATTAGCTAGGTTAACTCCTTCAATATTTTCTCTGATATTTAATATTTTAGTCTCGAGCAGAACTCCCAGGAAGGTTCATATGGGCAGTCTTCTAGAGAGGTAAGAAAGGATGTGTCCTGCTCCAGTGGCAGTATCTGGTGAACTTTCCAAAGACACAGACAAATGGAGATCATTTAGGTGCAACATTCAAGCAAACGACTTTGGTGGAGGATTTGCACAGCTTTGAGAGGTGTATAGATTTCAAATGGTCCTTAATTGGCAGTAGAGGTCAGGAGGGAAAGGATAGAGAGGAGAAAGGAAGAGAAGAGGAAAAGTGCTAACTTAAAGTCTTGGTTTCACATTCCTGTGATCATTGGGAAGGTTAACAAATTAGGGACATATGGGGTTTGTTTACAGATGCTATATCTGCATTTGGACCAGGATGACGCACGCACTCGTCTTCACAAACCTTACACACTGTCTGCATTCTTTATTTTTAATTACTCATGTATTTTTCCCATCTGTTTTTCTCACTTCTTAAGCTTGGCTTTCTGGTCTTTAGACTCTTCTGATCCTGAGCTCAGTCTCAATCTCCTTAGAACAGATATAGTAATGGACAAGTCACTCAGCCTTTCATCTGCCATTAATGATGAATTACACAGCCTGCACTAGGTCATCAGCTGCTATAAATTGGCTTAGGAACACTGAAATCAATATACACCGACCGAGAATTGGATTCTGTATATGTATTAGTACCTCATTTGCTTTAGTCTTTTTGGTTGTTTTGAACTTACAGATGATTGCAAAGTCCTACAGATTTATTTCTCATTTATTTCTCACATTGGTCCCATCATTCTTTGGTTTTGGTACTCATTTCTGATGTGATGCATCATCACCGGCTGCGTCATTTCATTTTCAAATGCCTTTTAGGACATGATTTCTGGCCCAGCTTTCCAGTGCCTGCTTTTGCCTTTCAATTTTTTGCAATGAAGGACAGGCTCATTCTGGTTCTTCTGGTGTTGAAGAAGTGTATTTGGGCATTATTTCCTAATCACCTGGTTTAAAATGCCTTGCTTTGCGTTGGTGAAGACTGGAAGGTGATCAAAGGTAAACAGGTTTTTTTTCTTACTGCTGCCATCATTTTTCTTCCGTCCCGAGCACATATTCCAGATAGCTCTCATCACCTCGGAGGGGGATAGTTTTCTTTAAAGCTATCCTTATGTAAGAGTCATGCTTACATTTCTAAGCTTTTTCTTCCACATTATAGATTTAGCGTATGAATTTTTCTTGCAACTCAGATGAATTCTTAATCAACTTCCATGTAATATTTTTCTTTCGTATCAGATTTTTCCTCCAGAATATTTCCAAGGCTGGTAATACCTAAGTACTCTAAATAGGGCCAAAAATATTTCCAGACCCATCAGATGAAAGAATTTGTCTTTGGTCAGTGGCACTGAAATGATCCAGGGGACATTTTCTATAACACTACTACCAGTCACAAGTTAAACCTTGTCATTATCTCAGATAATGTCGCTATGCCAGAAAACGTTGCAGGGTGGAGCTGGTTTCATATCCTTATTTGAATTATTTTAATTATCGTGCTTGAAATCTTGTGTCGCGTTGCCATGTCTTGGTATGATCCCCAATGGGAGGCTGTCAAATTTCATTATATTATGGAGGCTTTCATTTGGTGGCTCAAACATATTCGCTGCATGAACCAACCCTTGTGTATTAGCCAAGATTAAGTCAAGAACGTGCCTGCTATTCTCTGAAATGAACTGTTGAAAGGAGAGGTTGACCTAATTAGAAAAGTCTCCCAAAGAGCAGCAGAGAACGAAGCTCCTGTGAAACAAAGGACATGCTCTGGTTTTCACTGAGATTTATTTTTTGACCTATTATGCTTGTTCTGTAGTCGTTTGCATCATAAACGGTTTTAGGACAGAAAGCTTAGCCAGTTAAAATAAGCGGAGGGGCTGGAAATTGTTAGTTAGGGCAGGGGTTCTGATGTGCAAGCTACAAAGTACAGCAGAAAGAATGCACCGGTAAAGTCTCTGGATGCTTTGGGTGGGAGTTTTCCTTATTTGGGGAGTCTGCCTGAAATAAGGATAAATACTGAATTTTCTTTCCTCCTCACAGGAGAGTTGTTTTTCTTTTTGCATAGCATACATGTATGTGTTACAGGGCACACCTTACCTTTCATAGGTTTTCTTGCTTTGCAGGTTACTTTCAGTTGTTTTGTCTGATTTTTTGGTTTTGTTTTCATGTGGGAAATCACCGAAACACCCAGTACTGCTAAAAGGAGGCAGATGAAACTGCGTGGTTTTTATAGAGCTCCTTTTACAGTGCTGTAAGACTGTCTTCAAAATTGTGAGTTGGATGCCGTTAGAATAGTAAATATGTAAATTCATGAGTAATTCGCAGATGTCCTTGAGCCACTGAACCCGTTACAGTGTCTCAGTTCAATGGAATTGTTCAAGTTCTTACTCCAGCTGACAGAATTGACTTTCATCTTCCTACATTTAAAAGCTTTTCCTTTTATATCTCTTTAGATACAGATAATAAACAAGCTTAAAGTATTGCAGGGGCGGGAGGGGCAGTCAGAGAAGTAAACACTGCTTGCCTCTCCTTTTCAACTACGTCTCTTGCTTCTTCGTTGACATGACGTTCAGTTGGCCCCTCTGCTTTTTTTGCAAGTCGCTTGGAGTTAGAGATGCTGTGCAAAATTCTTCGGCTTGCTCCCATGCTTTGTAGGCACCGTGAGAAGTTACGCGGTGTGGTAGGTGTGGGATTATCACATCTGTCACAACCTGAACACAGCTTTAACAGGCACTCATCTCGCTGAGTGTTTATCCAACATCACGTCATGGCAGACATACCAATATTTTCGGTATAATCATACCAACTGTATGTTGAACTCGCCATTTTGATATGATATTTTTTAATTTATCCTTTTAGACCTTTCTCTGGCCCCTGTCCCTATCCAAAGGAGATATATAAAGTTGTTACCTGTCTTGGAGGGGAGTAATCTTCTTTTTTTTTCTTTTTTTTTCTTTTTTTTTTTAACCTGATTACATGGGAAAAGGTATTAACCAGGTTCTTGGAGACCTCTGCTGGTAATATCTTCCTTCTAAGTCTCTCTGATTTTCTAATGTCAAAATAGGGCAAAAGACCATTAAACAAGACTGAACTCACTCTATTTTAATGAGACTTTCTGAAAAGTATTGTAGGTATATCTGACAGATGGGTCTTATGAAGGGAATATAAGAAAGTCAGAGGTTTTGTACGGTCTCCAAAAACATATGGCAGTTTTACCAGAATTTGATCTGCATGTGGAGTCTGGCTAAACTTAAGCTGTATTTAAAAAACAAGCAAAAAAACCCCAAACAAACCAAGAAACAAACAAAAAACTCGCATTAAAAAATACATAAAACACAACATAAAATATAATCTCATAAGTGTCTGAAAACTTCCAGTGCCCGTTTTCATCAAATTCTACCAAAATACATCTCCAACACCTGCTTTTGGATTTTCCAGATTTGTTCAATGTCATTAATACAGTTATTGAGTCCAAAGATTTTATGTACACAAGGAAGATCTTCCTATGGCAGTATTTGTAGATATGCCCCTGATCTAAGACTGAGAATTTGGACCTGCAGTAGGGCCTATAACCATGCAAGCCTACGTTACTGGAATACCCTTAAATTCAATGCAGAGGTAGTTGTAAATTACAAGTTTTGATGTTGGATGCTGCGTTTTAGAGCTTTGAAGCCTAAGTCATATAGATCCTGAAGAAGAAAATGCCACTCTTCGAAGGACCAGGGGTTTAATGGTGCCATTTATTCCACTGGGACAGCACATGAATTGTTGCTTTGTTTTTGTACTATGATTGGGATTTCTGAAGCTACTCTTTTCCATTAAGAGTTTTATTAAAAATAAAATGAAAGCCAGTTCTTGTGTGTGCTTCAGAAAGCAGAGCTGGACTCAGGGAGGAAGAAAAACCCCAGTCTTTAGCAATTATTAAACCTGTTATTAAATCCAGCTCTTAAATGTGCTAATAAAGGAAGAAACGGCCGTTTGCTTGCACACCGTTGGCTACATGCACAGGGCTTGACTCATTACTTCTGCATTGCAGCTCAGCCCAACTGGATTCAGAAAATCAGCGATGCTCATGCGGCCATAGAGGAAAGCGTCGTCTGGGAATGCCGAGCGAGCGGGAGGCCAAAGCCCTCGTACCACTGGCTGAAGGACGGAGAGCCGCTGCTGCCCCAGGTAGGCATCTCCAGAGCCCTTCACCAGTGAATAGGGTCGAAGGCTCTGCGCATGCTTTTGTGCTCCACCAGCTTTCTTATCTCCGCATGTTTTATTACTTTTGGAATGGAAATAAGAAAGGGTGGCTGTGCTCTGAAATCCCGCCATGGTGTAGGCAATTCCTTGCTGTGCCTGGTGGGCACCTCTGTACAGCTTCAGGAGAGCCCAAGGAGTTGTGGTGAATGGAGTTAAAGCCGGTTGGCAGCCGGTCATAAGTGGCGTTCCCCAGGGCTCAGTATTGGTACTGGTTCTGTGTAATCTTTATCAATGATCTGGATGAGGAGAGTAAATTTGCAGACAACACCAAGTTGGGAGGGAGTATGGATCTGCTTGAAGGTAGGGAGGTCCTGCAGAGGGATCTGGACAGGCTGGATCAATGGGCCAGAGCCACTTGACAAGGTTCAACAAGGCCAAGTTGTTGAACCACTTACCCAACAGGTAGTTAGGAGTTAGGAGGACCTCTGAAATGAAGGACCCATGATACAAACCTAAGGGTGGAGAGACCTTTGTGAAGAAGAGAGGATGGCTGAATGGGACCAGAAAATGATGGCCCCGGATTAATTTTTTTTCTAGTTTATGATGTTCAGGTGAACTTGAGCTGCTGATGAGCCCTAATGAAACCATTGGTTTCACAGTAGCCAGCATTTTTTTCCCTTCGTTCACTGTGAATGAATATGGCAGCCTAGATTTGATTGAGTTCTGATAAAGATTAATGAGTTCTGATAAACATTAAATTTCCACCCTACAGCCAAGTAGAAAGCCAATAGCTCTTTGTATTACTATTTTTTAAAATTGTGAAACTCCTGGGGAGGGAGGGAACACTTCGCTGTACTTATTAAAATGGATAACACAAGCTCCATATCCTCGGGCTGACAAATGATACCCTGGTCCTTTGTTCCACGCACTAATTGTACTTGCTTCACGCTGGTCACTAGCAGATGGTCGTGTACTTAAATCACATTAGTGGCTGATATGAAGTAAAGGATCATTAAATTATTAACATCTATATTGTTTTTAGTAAACTGCAGAGGATTCGAAGTATTTCTGTGCTAAGATGCCAACCAGTCTTACTAGCCTTTATTGCCATATATACTCATAATACCATTGTTTTAAATGTTTTAAAGAATATGGTTGGCTCTGATGTGCCATAATGGAACAGAAGTGCATTTTTTAATTCAAGTTTACCTGCTTGAAAGGGATATTAATCTAAAGGGTCTGGGTATTCAATCAATGAGAAGTTAAGGGAAAGTCTTCCAATGTAAATTGCATTTACCAACTCCTGTACTGGTTTTACCATTGAGTCTCTAACCTGAGATAAATTTAGCTGGCAGAGAAATTGGTTGGAGCATGCAAATTCTTCCCGTGACTGCTACTTTTTTTTGGCCCACCTTGGTATGAAATATAGCACAACCACCTCTGGGTTCATGTTCTGAGGAGGGATCTCCTTATTTACTTTTTAAATTTGTTTTCCTGTTTCCTACAGGGCAGAATTCAGCTAGAGCAGGGCTCGCTCACGATAACAAACGTCAGCTTGTCGGATGCCGGCATGTATCAGTGTGTAGCAGAAAACAAACACGGCATCATTTTTGCCAGTGCTGAACTGAGTGTCATAGGTAAGTTTACTTTCCTAAATGCTGCAAACCTTCCAAAACCAGCAGAGTCTTCGCCTGAGCTGGTTTTGCCCAGTTTCAGCATCTGAAGCAGAAGCGTTACTGAGGGGTTTTGACAAGTTGGTTTTTAAATAAGGCATGAAATAAAAATTTGAGAGAGTGGATAGACAGAGAACAGATTATTTTACATCATCCTATCTTCCTGTATTCATCCAGGTGACTGAGCACCGAGAGCTGGCAAGCTCATTCAATCTCTTGCTGGTTAGAAACGTTTATGAAGAAACCCGAGTATTGCAATTCAGAGCGTACTGGACAGTAGCTGCCTGCTCGTGGGCTGCTGAGACTGGTTCTGCTGAGGACATGTTGAAAAACCACCTGTCTGAGTAGACTTTTCATCGTTCTCATGGCAATCATAATGCTCCTGTCCCAAACCCTCACCAAGAAAAACAGGTTCTGCCCCACCTGTTTTGTTTACACCTGCTCAGAATCATAGAATGTGTTGGGTTGGAAGGGACCTCTAAAGAACATCTAGTCCAACCCTCCTACAATAAGCAGGGACATCTCTAACTAGGTCAGGTTAGTCAGAGCCCCATCAACCCTGACCTTGAGTGACTCCAGGGATGAGGCCTCCACCACCTCTCTGGGCAACCTGTTCCAGTGCTCAACCACCCTCATATTAAAGAACTTCTCCCTAATGTCTGACCTAAATCTACCCTTTCCTAGCTTAAAAACATTACCTCTTGTTCTGTCACTACAGACCCTTGAGAACAGATCTCCCCTTACCTTCTTATAGGCCCCGTTCAGGTATTGGAAGGCTGCTATAAGGTCCCAGTTAATATCAGGAGGAGCTCCTGTGAATCCAGGTGGTTAAATACCTGATGGGAAGGAGTAAAAATTACAGAGCCAGGTTCTTCTTGGTGCCTGGTGCCAGGACAAGAGGCAATGAGCACAATGCCATTTAAACATAAGAGAAGCTTCTTTATTATGAAGTTGGTTGAACACTAGAACAGGTTGCCCAGGGAGACTGTGGTATCTCTCCAGCCTTGGAAAATACTCAACATCCAACTGGACACAGCCCTGGACAACCTGCTGTAGCTGCCTCTGCTTGAGCAGGGGTGGGACGGGATCATCTCCAGACATCCCTGCCAGCCTTGGCTGTCCTTTGAATCTGTACCTCATTCAAACGTTGCTCTTGTACAAGTGGCAGGCCTGGAAACCGATATGTCAGCATAGATATATAGCTTCAAAGGGTTAAATAGAATTCATGATTACAAAACAGTGGTTTAGTTGTTTTCAAAGCCACTGTTCAATAGCATCATTCCCCGCTTTTTCCTGAAGAACAAAGCATGAGGTCTTTTCTGATTTTGGCATTTTCAATTATCGGTCATTTTTTATCACCAGTGATAGATGTCTGCATAGAAGAAAAATTCATTTGAAAGATTGTCAGTGTTGCTTTTCAAGAAAAGTACAATAATGCTCAATAAATTAGACTTCAGAGTGCTAAGATTTATTGGATGTGTTACCGTGTGACAGAAATCGAAATAAACCCACTGATGCTTTTCCTGTCTATTCAAAACCCTGGTAAAAAATAAGCCTTTGGGAGGAAGGCAGAGCTTCTCAGAAGACAGAGGCTTAGCCCGTATTGGTGGGGACCTCCAGGGCCCCCCCATGCCTGGCAGCACCCACAAGCTGCACAAAAAGCAAAGACCTTGAAGAGCCTGCTCTTAAAAACCTGCCAGGTAACTGCCTTAATTCACAGTTGGGTTATGCGGTCTTGCTTCTGTCTGTCACGTGAGAAGCACCAGAGTGGTGTGCTGAAGATTAATTTCTATGGATCTGTGATTGAATTTGGCATATTTTTAAGGAAAACCAGCATGTCTTCCTTTTCAGTAGAGTTTTCAAAGGAGGTCAATATTCTGAGCTCTCACTCAGCAATGTTAGCGTTTAAACAGATCTTTCTGAGTATAAAAATGGTGATTTTTTTAAAAGGTCCTGAAGTTAAGCACTTGAAATGATTAAACATCACTTATAGCAAGTGAGACTTATAGCAAAGTTAAGTGAAAAAGAGAAATGGAAAATTACAGACAGAGCTTTTCTCAGAGTGATTCTTCTCTGTTATTGTTGCCAATTATATTGCCTGGAGTCCTCAGCTAAAACCAGGATCCTGTTGTGCTGGGCATTGCGAAAATGTATAGTAAGATGCAGTTGTTGCTTAAAGAATTTTCAGGCTAAATGTTTAAAGAAAAAAATATTAAAAATGTGGAGTGGGCCTGGAGTGGAAGAAAAGAAGTCATTTAAAACCTCATTTTACAAACAAGGTGTGAAGAAATTAAATGTATTGCCCCTGAAGTGGCACAGGGAGGCTGTGGTAGGGCTGAGAACAGAGCCCAGAGTTTCTTACTGTCAGATGACAATATTTTGGACATCACAGACTAAAACCTGTATTGTGCAATTCCTCTACCTCACGCAGGACCAAGAAGCAAGTAATGAATGACTTGCAAAAAGCCCAGTCTAAACTGCTCATTACAGAGATGGGAATAATAGGATTATTCAAAAGTCTATGTTGCTCATAAATTTTAGACAGTCATCTGAGAAATTATTTCCAGAGGTGATAATGTATTAATAATGATAATATGATATAAATAATAGTCCCCGTGGTTCTGAAAGCACTGGTGGGAAGTTTTCCTCAGGATGCCTCCTGTAATTTTGAAATGTTTTACGCAGCCAGTGTTGGTTTTCAGATGGCTCTTTTATAGTCTTTAATAACATCCTCTATGCTAAAATGAAGTCGGCCACCTATGATTAGACATCGAAGACAAGACAGCTCAGAGATTAGCGCACTCTGATTCATGAAAGTGGAAGACGAGATCTATTTGTTCATAAAGCCCATCCCATTATCAGTGTAGGATTATGTTTTATTCAGCTCGTATGCGGCAGGAATGATATTCAGAAGAATAGAGGCGGATGAGATGCCCTAAGAAAAATGAATTTGCTTTCCGCATCACACGGCAGGTTTTTGTCTCCCAGCTGCTTCAGGTGAGCTTTAGATCATTTATGGAGCATCAAGCAGATGATCTAAACTTTCACCTCCCAGAAAGTTGAGGAAAACGCTGCAAGCTCAGGGATGGTGCAGGAGGCACAAGATGCTGGCACGCAGCTGGCAAAGAGCACGGAGAGAGTTAGAGGGGACTGGGCAGAGTTTTCTGCCACTGATCTTGTCAGAAAGCAAGCTCCTGCCAGCAAAGACGTAGCAAGCAGGGCAAGAATTGCTCAGAAAACCCTTAAGCTGCCTCACTTGTTTGCTTTGAGCTTTCTGTATTGAAAAAACTAATTGTGCTACTTGATATAAATAAAACCTTCTGGTTGTCTTTGGGGAGTTCACTACCACAGTCAGTCTAGAGGCAGATGCCTCAAAGCTCTGCCTGTCATCAGGTCCCATCAAATGAATCATTAGAAATCCTTTGAGGCAGGAATCAGAAGCCAAACCATCTCCTCCCTCCCGGCCTGCCTCACAGCCAGGCTGCAGACTGTCTGCACGGCTTTGGTGGTTGCTTCAATGAAAATCTGACTGTTTTTCGCAAAATAGAAGGGTGTGCCTTGGAGGGACTAGAAAAGATTATTTGAGACTACCTTCTACCCTGGTGCCTACTTAAGTCTTGCCTTGTTTTGCTTTTCTCAAGACCTGGCTGTGCCAGTGTCTCCCACCTGTATTGCGTTAAAATAAAAGACCCTGTTTATGCAACAATATTGAATATAAAGCATAAAAATACCAACTTTTCTGGAAACATTAACATTTCTCATTAATTATGTGGGGTTTGTGTTTGGGCCAGTTTTCCTGTATGCTGTTGCTCTGCACGTAGCAACGTTGGACAAATCGATGATCGTGCTGTTACGACACAAAAAAGAAAATATATTATACAGTTCATGCATGCATGGTTCTTAGGGGTACTGCCCCGAATAAGACGTGTGGACACCAGGTTTCTGCTGCCTGCCAAGGTTACTGGTTTCTGAGGTTTGTAGCTGAACATGCATTTCTAGACAAGTAAAGAGCTGAAGCATTCAAGTCTCTGTTTGCCCCATCCGTATGCGCACATAGTTCATAAAGTCAGATCATTTAGGAATTGCAGGTGAGAAACAGCCCTGGAATATTGTAACAGTCAAAAAAGCCTGACTTTGGTTTTTCCAGAGGGAATGCTGATCTGTTTGTTTTGGTTTTTTTTCTTTCAGCCATCGGTCCAGACTTTTCCAAAACACTCTTGAAAAAGTTAACTCTTGTTAAAGTGGGTGGTGAAGTAATCATTGAGTGTAAGCCGAAAGCTTCCCCCAGACCTACTTATTCGTGGAAGAAAGGAAAAGACATCCTAAGAGAAAATGAGAGGTAATGTCTTAAAGTAACCTTTTCTTTCATTAGCTTGCTCCAACCCAGGGGCTTTCAGCAATGAAAGCTAAATTTGTCATTAATAGCTTCCCAAAATTGACTTGTAAATAAATGTGAAAACATCCAGTGTTCAATCTCAGGGAGCTGGGGGTGAGATTTCTATTCCCATTGTCCTCATCCTACTCTCTGTGTACTATTAAAGCATCCCTGCCAAGAAACTGATAAAGATGCATTCTCAAAAGCAAATATTTTGCCTCTGCATTGCTCTAAATAGCCATTGTTCTTAAAAAAAAAATTCCCAGGAGATAGAACCCTCCACTGCAAATTACGCTGCTCTGGTACATTACTCAATGTCCCACAAACAGGAATTATTTGAGGTCAGTAATTAATTTGGCAGTCCTAATGCCTGACGTGGAGACGGCTTTTTCAGACCAGCCGAAATATTTCTTTGATTTTTCTATTTTTTTTTTAATTCAAAAGGAGAGCATCAGTAGGAAGTGGGAGCCTACCTTTTAAGTTTGCACACGTGGTTTTGGCATGATTTGTTGTTGGCTGTGTGTACAGGTGTGGCGTTACCTGTCCCATGTGTGCAGCACCCAAGAGCGGGACCTGGAAAGCTGTCCTTGACAGTCCTCCAAAATATGATGCACCACTAGGACTGATGGGAAAAATCCCGTCCTATTAGTGAAGTTCAAAAACCCAGAAATTATTATTTTTAAAAGCTTAAATCTGTTAGAGCTCTTCTTTTATCTTAGGAAGTTTAGTCTTTCTCCATTCAACCTCCCTGGAATGTACGTTGAAATATGTGCTGTGGTGATCTATACAAGTATGTGAAAAACTATAGTTCATTTAGCGCCAGATGAGTAAAATAATGAACAACCTAGTTCTGACTTATTTAGCTCCTGCTGCCTGGTCTTCACAAACCTATTGTCTATGGACCGTTCAGTTTCACCTCTTGGGATGAAAAGAGTTGGATGATCAATTACACAGAGCTTCCTCTAGCAAAGCTGTGCAAGGTCAATGTTATAATAGCTCGAGGTATATTGATTTTTAAAACAGAAATAACTTAAAATGATAGAATCATGGAATCATTTTGGTTGGAAGACACCTTTAAGACCATCGAGTCCGACCATTAACCCACTGCCAAGTCAGACTTACTCTTCTGGTAAAGATTGTTAGAAGGATGGGGAGTATTAAACGGTGGAAGTTTTGGAGTGCCAGCCCCATGAGGTCCTATCCATCTCCTTGTCCTCACTGGCACAGTCCATGGCTGAAATGTGCTGATGCTCTTCTCTAGGCTTGGCACCATTCTTCCTCCTCATTTTAATTTCAGACTAAGAAGGGAAGCATTAGTTTATTTGAGCAAAGCCTTAGGAAGAGAAAGAAATGAGTGCTGTGTTTCTTGCTTGTCACTGATGACAACAAAGTGATGTATTTTTTCTTTAGCACTACTCTCAAATCTGCAAACTTACCTAAAAGTTGGATGGTGTAATACAGCAGAAGCCCCTGGATCCTGATTTCCCAAGGGAATGTGGCTCATGTGCTGGTAGCATAAGGCTAGGTGCCAGCTCGGAGTGCTTGTGTGTTTGCTTCCAAATAACTGGTTATTTGAACTGGCTGTAGATGTTTCAGATGGTTTCCACCAAGGTTAGGAGAGGAAGAGATGTTCGTCAAAAAACAGCAGGTTTCTTCAAAGCTTTGTGAAAATAGGCAACTGGAAAAAGGAGACGCTATGATTTCTTCTCAGTGAAACCCTGTCAACTGAAGTCACTCCATGGTAGACATGAGGTAGTCCACACCAGAGCACCCCTGAAGGGTGCACACGTCTGTGTAAGTAGTGTGATGCTGTACCTATAGCGTTTTCGTGACCAACCTTCTGAGGCAGGTATAGTCATAAAAACTCGCAGTGGCTGCAAGGACGAGTGGTCTCAGTCCTCTGAGCAGCTTAGTGTTGAGCTCTGCAAACCACAGCAAGGTTCAGGTGTTGGTGCTCGCTGCCGTGCCCCTCCTGCTCCTGCTGAACATGCTGCACCAGAACCAGAAGCCTCCCACCCGGGCACCAAGCCCTGGATGGGAAACCAGACATGAAATGTGCCCAAGCAGGTGTGAAATTTTCTGCTACTTCAGCCCAGGGGTTTTTTTGCCAGCCAGATTATCCAGTGGGGCCTATCTGGCAAAATGTCTTAATGAACACCGCCCCATTGACTTGGCAGTTGGACCTATTTAGTTCCTATACATGGTTGGTTGTGTCTTCTGTGGGGATGAGGGTGTTGAATCCTCGCCATCACCTTTATTAACCACACCGTCCTTGAAAGTCTGCACCTGGAGACTGTGTGAAATGTGCAATTAAGAAATTGTATTGTCTCATATTGTTCATCAGCACTGTCTGACTTCATGGGCAGGAGAGGCCAAGTGTCTGCTCCTCTGCTTAAAGTTGCTGTATTTCTGGTTTCTTTGGTTGCTGAAATATTGTCTCCTTCCTGCTGTCCCAGGGGACAGCAGCATTGACTGCAGTCCAGTCCTAATACCTCCCTACGCCCACGCTTATGTGTGGGCTTCAAGCAAGAACTTTCTTGGCTGGCAAAAAAAAATGTTGAAATATAGAAAGAAAGATGCCAAGAAAAGCTGTCGCTAAAATCTCTTAATCTAGGGCAGAAAAGAGACAGGCGTGGGAGAAGAAACTTAAATGAAATCTGTGGTTAAACTGATGTTAGAGAGTCCTTCAGGTTTCAGAGAGGCACTGGAACATCTGGCTACCTCTCGAAACTGAACTTGATCATGTGAAGGTTAATCAATATAGATGGTCCTTCCAATTCCAGATGGAGTTAAAAGCAAAGTTAACGTGTCAGTCCTTGCTTCGAATTCTGATGTACAACCTGACAGCTACCATGGCAGTCGCTTGAGCATTTCTCCTGGGGCTTGTGTGACTTTTCAGATGGAGTATAATGGTAGATACTCCTCTCTGGAGACCAGGATAGTGTGCATCAGATTTTGCTGGCAGGACTCTTGCTCTGGAGACCACTGCTATCCAGGAGGCAAAATTAAGTGTGGTGTTCAATGTTTGCCCAGAGAGCAGAGAGTACTATGGAAATAAAGAGCTTCACCGGTTTAGGTTTCATATTCTTCTCTGCAGGCTGAGGTAGTGTGTACTGCACCCCTAATGAACACCATGCCCTGAAGGTATCTCTTACTGGTGGTTGAGAACTGTGCAATTGTGTTATTAGAAATTCTGCCCTGGGGTACAATTATATTATTGCAGTCATTAAAGGCAGTTCATCTCCATAATAATGGAAATCCTGCCTTGGAGGCCTAACTGAGTCAAAATAATGTTAGTAGCCTGGCTCCAGAAGGTAAATTTTACATAGAAACAGCTATAGCACAGATATATTGCAAATGCTGCTTGGAAACAAAGACTATTTCTATATGGGTAAAAATACAGAGATAATTTTCTATCATAGAATCATAGAATGGTCTGGATTGGACGAGACCTTAAAGACGATCTAGTTCCAACCCCCCTGCCACGGGCGGGGACACCTCCCACTAGACCAGGTTGCTGCTCTATCCTTGATCCTCCCTTCACATTTCAGTGCAAAACACTCTGTGGAAAGGTCTTCAGTCCTTCAGGCTGACTGTACAAGTCAGCCTCATAGGACCACTGGTAGAGTAAGAGCAGGTGAATCTGCTGCCTGCCACAGTATCTCCCACCTTCCATGCCATCAGGACAGCAGACATGGCTAAAATACAGGCTATAATACCTACCCTCTGGGAAACCCTCACTCTGGAACAGGGGACGCCTTTTAGATAGGAATGGTCACCATAAAGCTGTGCAGGCTGCATCATCAGAGAGACAGCAGTATAGAGGTAGCATTTAGGACACACTTGCCCCAGCACGCTCCTCAGGCAGAAGATGTTTTACCCTTTCAATATAGACTCTTACACATATAACTTAGAAGTTTGAGCCAGTTGTCGAGACCTTAAGCTGTAAGGGAGTCGTTCCAGAGGCCAAGAAGCCCTGGGAGATCAAGGTGGAAGTGATTTCTTCTAGTCATTGCAAAAATGCGATGTGTCTTTGGGATGTCAGATGTCAGATCATTCATCTGAGAGGAAGATTTGAGTTCAGAATGTTTTTTACTTGCCGTTCAGTTCTTCTATATTCATATTTCTTGATAAGTTTAACTTCTGATCGCTTTATTCTCACTCAACAATGGGAGAAAGGAGATTGTGAGGAGCTGGGATCCCATCACATAGGTTCTCTTTTCTCATGTCCCAGCTACATCAGTGTGACCCAGAAGCGATCCTGGACTGAAGCCTGTGAGATGGAGATGGAGAGTGTTGCTGCCCAGCTGCCTGAGGAGGGCTGGCATTCAAAAATAGCAAAAACTCCTCAAGTGAGGAGTGCACAGAATGTAGAGCCATTATTTACTGTTTTTATTCACATCTCAGCAGCACTTCAGTCTTACAATATTACATCTTCATCCTTCCGATTTTATGAAATAACATAGTCAATGTCAAGTGAGTTGTTGGATATTAAATACCTAGGGTATAAGTATTATATACAGAGACACGGTCTTCTGCAATTATTATACCATGGGAACGACAGATGATCTGAACCGGGCCTATACTTTGCTCCAAAGCTGTCTCAGAAACCAAATCAATCATTCCTAGATAACGGTGGAAGTTACGGAGGGAGGGGGTAACTTTACATGAGATTTACCGGTATAAAACAAATCCATAGTTACCCACAAGTTTGGAAAAACTTCCATTAATTGGTGGCCTCTGTATGACACTGAAGTGAATGAAAGCAAGCCCTTAATGAAGGACTTTCCTTTAAACTCCTGAACTCCTAAAGCCAAGAGTCCTCCAGTCGGCAGCACGTCCCATTTGTGACAATTATTTCGGGGCATTATGTTGTATATATTATTCATCGACAGGAGTAGGAAGGGAAGTCACAGCCATCAGGATGTTCTTGCAGGATTTTGTTAATCCTCTCATAATAATTCAATTACATCTAATGCAACAACGTTAGATAAATTTGTTACTGAGACTAGTGCTTTAAAACCTGTATTTTCGGGTGATCTTATCGCAGCAACCTTTCCATTTCTTCATAATTACGGTGAGGCTCCCACAAAGATGTGCGAGCGGTTCCTACTGGCAATGATGGAAATCAGAAGTCACTGCAGTCGCCAACTCATTCGTTCAGATTTCCTGGGTGCAGGAGGCAGAATCAGGCTGTACATGATTAGAGACAAATCCTGGAGCTACACAGAGCACTGCCAGCTGAAATTAAAATAAGCCTCTGTCACAGCTGCTCCCATGCTCCAAACGGTTGGAGGAGCGTCCTGCTATGGAACCATAATTCTCTTTGAACTATAGGTCAGGAAGCATTTTTAAAATAATTTAAACCTGTTAATTTCAAACTGTTCATTTTTCAAGCAATTAAGTCTCCCTTGATTTTCATACGCTTTTCCACCGCCCACAAAAAACCAACGTTGCAGTCCGACCAGTCTGCCGGCGATGTCACGTAGGTCCGAGTGCTGGGCTGTGGGAGTGCTGAGGTTTATTAGAGCTCAGACTGGTGCTGTGATCTGCATCCACAAACTGCAGCATTTTGTTACTTGGCTGCACAGATTGAACTGTCTTTTAATAATTTGCCACCCAAGGCCATATTGTGAGAGTATCTCAAGAAAGTTTCTCGTGGAGTTGGCCACGGGATGTCTTTTGCTGTTGGCGTGGAATAATTTTGCTGGAGTAGTGCTGGAAGTGGCTGTGAGGTGTTGGTTTGTGATGCAAGATATGCATCATTTTCCTTGCAAGTCTTCCCGCTTTTCTCAGGTGCTTGGTTTTGTCTTACAGAAATGACTTTAATTTACCTTAAATACTGGGAATAATCACGCTTACTTCTTTCTGACAGAATGTTTCATTTCACATATCAGTCTTAGAGAGATTTCCCAGAACCGTTTCTGTGGTTCAAGAGCAGATGAGGGAGATGTCATGTTTCGGTCTCTCTGTCTACCATGGTCTCCTGCAGCACTTATTCTCCCTTGCTTCTCAGGCATAGACTGTGCAGGAAAACCAAGATAGCATTTATTTAGGTCACTGTTATATTTCTGCCAGTCTTGTGGTTTGTAACCAGCTACCTACTGATGTGTTGATGAGCCAAAGTGTGGGGACGGGCTGTGGGACTGCTGTGGGGCAACATACTGAGGTCTGGGCTAGTGCTGGCTCTAGCGTTGGAGAGCCTTGCTCTGGGCTGCTTCAGGACATCACTGCGAGGAGAAGAGCAGGGCTGGCAGTGTTGTCATCCATCTCCTGTGCTTGGTAAGAGCTTGCACGCATCAAAAATCTAATGAGTATTCCCTTGAAATAGTGAATGTTTAAAATATGCACACAATGATCTTCATTCCTAATGTTCTCCTAAAGCTATTGGAAGTCACATTTACCCTGCTACCAGGTGTGTTCTCAGTCCAGGACAGAAAAATAATGGTACTTTTAAGCCCTTAAACAAATTGTTCTTCTTTCGTTCTTGTTCATGTAAAGCCCCTGCATCATTAGAGCTGTTTCTTTGCTATGAATATACAGTGCATGCATTGTTTATACAGTTTAATTGTAAGGAAGGAAATTCATAAAAAGCAAATGATGTTCTGTGCTGGTAGCAAAGAATATGAAAGTGTCCAATTAAACAACCACTCACTAGGACTTGTATAATAGCAGCATCTGTTATCTTAATTAAACAAGTTTCTGTATGAAAGGACCCTCATACTGCACTTTGTTAGAGCTGGATCTGACCTAGAAACTCCAGGCAAGCTCACTATCTTCATGGAAATTTTCCCAGTTGGTCCCATTATCTTGCAGTCTTGACAGTCTTCATGATGTATGAGCACACCCTTCCACACACAAAGCCATACAGCTTAAAGCAGGAAGATTTTAATTTTTTTTTAGCTGACAACCAATAAAAGCACAGAGATGCAGCATATAGTGGCATTTGCCCATTGAGTTCAGTCACAGCAGCATCTGGAAGCGTTGAGTGCCCAGTGAACTTGGACCTTGTCAAATCACATTGAGGAGAGAGAACCACGCTTTCAGAAAGTCCTCACAATTCATTTCCAAAAGTGGTTTATGTGCTTCAGGGTTTAAGTAATTTAGGTCCAGAGCTTTCCCGGTATTTCATTACTGCTCTCCACTGCAGCCTACAGTCAGAGATGATCTAGAAGGGTAAGTTCAGTTTTAGAAGTTCTGGCACCTTGGTAGCTTCTGAAAAGAAGATGAAGGTTTGAATATCTTTTTATTTGAATTTAAATATATTTTAATTGGAATATCTCCCTCTCTGGAGACATTCAAAACCCAGCTGGATGTGATCCTGAGCAACCTGCTCTGGGTGACCCTGCTTTAGCAGGGAGGTTGGACCATGTGATCTCCAGAGATCCCTTCCAACCCCCACCATGCTGGGATTTGTGAGACGGGAAGGAGCAGTGGGAATCCAATGAGGACCTGGGGCTTTGTACCCATCTGCAAACAAAAACCCAAACAGAACCATCCCAAAATCCCAGAAGATGTGATCTACTATTTGGGGGCCACCAGGAATATGAGGAGCCCCATGCTTGGGGCTGTAGAACACCAGGCAGCTGTAGCTCCAAAGCCTCTTGGATATGATAATGCACAGCTGTGCCTGCAGCCTTATTAATATGGGCAGTGAATGTTTGTTTGTAAAGAAGAGCAGCACCGGACGCAGGCGCTGCCAGCTGCTCCAGAGAGGAAGCTGAAGTCCTGCCACGGGGGAAGCTGAGCTTCTCCATCCTGTCCTCAGTGCACAGGCCAGCATGAAGCCAGCAGGAGTCACCAGGTAAAGCCTAAAGCAGCAATGTCTCCTCCCAGGAGCTGCAGTGCTTGTGGCCAAGGAAGAGCAGAAAGCTCTGATCTAATTTTTGTGTTGTCTTCTGCACTTCAAAACTATTCAGAAAGACATTTCTCTCTGGAAGAGGCTAGTCATGGTTTTCTCAAGAGGTCACATCCTAAGGACCTCCTCGCCAGTGTTGTTGTTGATTTACAGACCCCTCATTTAGGTACTATTTTTGTAACATTATTTTTAACATATTCACTTAAATGCTGTGTCATTTTGAGAGGGAAAAATTGTGGCACCAGACAAGGAAAGAAAGGGTTTTCTCTTACTCTTTTGGTGTGTCTTGTATTTAAAAATTTGTATATATTCCAGTTTTTTATTTGTTGCCTCAGACTTCCTAATTAGTGGTTAATTACTTTAAACAGCCAGAAAGAAAATGGCAATAGGACAGACAGCACATCGTTCCCAGTCTGGTGCCAGGGTACAAACCGTGGTAATATTTTTGTACTGATTACTTGAGAGATGAATTGCCAGCAGTGGCTTTTGGACACACAGTCTAGTGACACTTCAGCAGAAAATACAACCTCAAAGGATGCTTCCTATCATTGTTTTGCATTAATTGTGGTGACTGTCTTTTCTTTTTTTCTTTTTTTTTTTTTTTAAAATAAAGCACCTGTGCAATTTCTGTAAGGCAGACAGGTAACCAAACCATCAATAACTTGTCGGGTTTTCATTACGTCCTGCCTAGGCAAAATGAAAAATGACACCCTGCAAATAGCTTTTTGAAGTTTGAATCGACAATGCAGCATTCATCTTAGCTTTCAGAGACAATGGCAGAAGATGGCTCTACTTCACTGGAACATCTGAAATAACTGGTGTGTCAACTTACTTTAATCAATTTTCAGCAAAAAGAGCACTAAAATGAAGCAGGAAGCCACTTGATTCAGTGGTCAGAGGTCTTGGAAAGCAGTCGTCCTAGGCTTGATGGCCTCGTGTTCATGGACTGTTTGTTTCCCAGAAGAAGCTGGGTTTAGCTCTGTGTTGTTCTGGAAGATCATGGCATGTTTTAACATAAGCTTGTCATGGCTGTGGGTCTGTCAACTCAACATTAAACACTTGTAATTTAATGTGTGCTAGTGCTAAAATGCACTAATTGGAGTGATCTGAGATCAGTTGGCGAAAACCAGGAGTAGGTCACTAACTTCTTCTTGCTTCTTAAGGATAGTTACATGGACCTGTTTTCATTGTGTGTATCTGGCAAAGATAATAAATCCTGTTGCTTTTGTAGTTCGACATATCAATCGTATGTTTGCGTGCATACCGCTATAAATGGTCTCTCCACAAAGCTTTGATGTCCATCTGTTTCACTTTCTGATGACTAAACCTTTCTTGAGCATTGGTAGCGAGTCAGCAACTCCAGTTCCTTCTTGCTTTGTCTTTTCCCTCTGTTCCTGAGCAAATGTTTCTAGCAAACGGTTATCTGAGAAGGGTTAGAAAGTTACCCAGAATCCGGCTTCAGCACCAGTTTATTTTGTATGTGTAAAGTAATTTGGCTGATTCCCTAAAAGTTCATTTATCTACTCCTGTAGAGCTAGGAAATTATTCCCTACAACCAGCTACAAACTGTTGTCAGGCATCCCTGAGATGCCGATGAACGTAACCCCAACCTGTGCCAAGTTTCAGCTGGTGTTGCAGAAATGAGACTCTCTCTCACACCTTGACGTAGTCTCCTGTAGCATCAGCAATCTGTTCCTATTTTCCCGGCAGATTATTTTCAGCGTGGTGGTGTTGTATTATTCAGCGATACACATGTAGGACATCATTGCTACCGCTGCTGCTGCTGGAACGAGCTCGCGGCCACAGCCCAGCCGTGCTGCTGTGACCCAAGGTATCTGGAGAAGTCAACGGGCTTTCACCTTGGGGCTTGTGTATTCATTTTGAAAGTAGAGCCCTGCTTGCAGAGGCGGGAAAAAGGAGAGGATGAAGCATCCAGAGAGCCCCATCTCAGAGGCATCAGACCTCCAGAGCACAGTGAGACGTGTCCCATGTTTACACACCCTTAATAGAAACACTGTCATCGCTGCACGCTGTTAAACAGCTGCTGCTTTTCCTGCTTGAGGTGTCTCATCTTCGTGATTGTTAAATGCATCTCTTGGTACGGTAAGTCTTTGTAAAGATGCCCCAGGAAAGAGCGAGTTGCTCCCCGCAGTGCTGTTGTGTCGGAGGCAGCAGGATCTGGCTCCCAGCAGCGAGGCAGGTTTCTCTCCATTGTGAGCACACGCTGCAGCCAACGCTTTCAGAAAGAAATGCCTGTAATTAGTCCCCCAACTGCAATTCGAAATTGATGTGTGGTTCATGCTTGTTCTCCAGTTGAAGAAAATAGTAATAATGATTTTAGTAAGCCTGTAGTATTTTGAAGGCCAAAAAAAGAAAAAAAGATTATCCAATATTTCTTCTCATATTTTTGTGATTAAGAGCAATAAGTAAATGATTTTACAGTTAGGGCCACAATTTAAGAAACACATGTTTAAAATCTAAGGAACTAATTATATGTCTACAGGGGAAAAAGGATTCCTAATGAACTTCTTAGGCAACCTACCAGAGTTGGTGATTTTTTTGATGATTATTTAAACATCGTTTTTAAGTGATGTAAATGTGTCTTTGGATCTTGGAGATCTATGTTAATGTCAATTACAAGTGGAGTGCGTAATTTATCTTTGTACTGTGGGCATTTTTTGTTGAAACTAGAGGGAAAGATGTGTTATCTTTGAAAGAGTATGCCTTTGGGCTTCTATTCGGGTGGTATCAGCTGGAACAAATAAGCTGAGAATGCATTTACTGCTTCTGCTCTAATCTCATGAATACTTCCAGAAATGGTTTGTGTCAGCAGCTGATGCACTGAAAATCTTGCACGGATTTTTTTTTTTTTTCTCAAAAGAGAATAATTTTTATAAGCTTTGGTGAAATTCCCTTTAACGCTCATGTTCTCCAACTTCCCAAGTGTTTGCTGTAGGTAGAGGGTGGTGGCTTGTCCTTGTCACGGAAGGAGTTGTTGGCGAGGGTGGCTGGAGGCTGTGCTTCCAAATTTGATTCCTCAGATTGTCACTGTCCCTCTTCACAGACTGGGAGAAGTTACTTAATTCTGTGCCCCTGGCTATGGTCACTGCCCTGGAAGAGCGAGCACAGCAAGTAGTTCACCAAACATGAGGTAAACTGAATGCAGCAGTGGCTTCACGGCACCTGCTGCTCTCTCCACAAGATTCACCTCACTTCCAAGTGCGAGAGAATGTGTTGTGGGGAGCAGCGTGTCTCTGGGTGGGTAATTGTGCATAAAGGGATGTTTTTAGCCTTTCACGGAGCAATTTCAGAGTGTTCTTTGCCCATCCACCACAACCACCAAGAGCTGCTCCAGAGGAGAGGTCCTGGGGCTGCCAGGGTGTGGATCATCCCCATCCTTCATGATGCCGTTGCAGCTTTCACTGCTTATGGCAAACAATCAACTTAGTCTGTAAAAATAAACTGCAAAGTTGAAGGGCTGTGTCAAAAGGGCAGTTTCCCATGGGGGCTGGTCTTCATTTCCCACCAAAATCAATGGCAAATTGGCTCTTTGCACCATTGGTCCCTTTTAGACATGCAAAATCTTTATATATAGCTCAAATTATCATTGCCTCATGTCTCGGGAATGAAAGCTGTAAAAGCGCGCTTTCCTTTGCTTTACTCAAATCTGTTTCCTCAAATATTTATTTTTATGACGTGGTTCTTTCTTACTGTATTTATTTTAACTTGGCGTGCAGTGAAAAAAGAGCAGGAAGGGAGAGAAGGCAAGAAGTTCCTACTATTTGCCATTTACCACAGCCTACTCGTTTCCTTCAGGGCCCCTCGCAGTGTTTGGGTTTGGTTTTCATTTGTTTCTTCCCGTTACCAGCATCCCTTAAGAAAGATAGTCTGTAGAGAACTGTTCTTCTTAGGTCACCTAGGGATGTTTTCATATTTGAATTATGACCCTAAACATCTTCAAACAATTTACGTGAAGTCGCTAATAGCTGTAAATGCTCCTTTCTCTACCTCCTGCCTCCCCACTCCTTCGGGAGGAGGTTTTCTCACTTTCAAGACTTGTCTTAAAATTTTACGGGCAAAGGGGAGGATGGTGACAAAACACAGCTTTTGTGCTTTTATAGATATTAATATAGGCTGGGTACAGTATTATTTATTTGGACTGCTCCATCGTTGCAGATAAACCATTTGCTGAAAAAGGAAATGGGAGAACTTGGGATGCCAGATCCATGACTGGTTTAAGCTGATGTTGAATTCAGTGGGGTTATGTTGTTTAACGTTGCCAAAGGGGCCCCTACTGTTTTCTCAAAAACAGTTATCTGGGCAAAACGTGGTCTATTTTTTTCTCTCTCTAGAATAATATTTATGGGTTTTTATGATAATCTGAAAGAATTGCAATTTATACTCTCCTCACCTTTAATCCTTCATACTTAGCAAGCCTGTAAATGAAAAGCCTAAAATGAAAACAAATTTACATACAACAGCTCACATCCCTGGAAGAAGTGTTCTTAGTATTTTCTCAGAGATCGATATTGATAATTAAGTAAGGAAAGAAGTGTGGTACTATGTATTTTTCCATGCAGCAAGGCAGGAGCAGCTATGGCCTAGGAAGACCTTCCAAAAGATTCGTTTTAATTTTTTGTGCTTTCCCGTTGTAGTTCCAGAACACAGAAAAAGCCGAATGGACCCAAATTCGGCCCACCACAGTTGTCTAGCCGATTCATAGTTACCATAATTTAGCAGTAAATCTCCTTCGTGACTCAGATGTACTAGTAGAAACGGTGCAAAGGTTACGTTTCTCAGTCCCTTCTCCAGACAGTGTTTTTCCTTGGACAAAACGTGTTTTACAGCTTGAGAAGCACTCTCGCAACAGAGATCTTAGCTGCCCTGCAAAGTTGTGCCACACGCAGCCTCAGGGGTTCAAACACTTCATCCTCAGCCTCTTTAGCTCCATTTAAAATACATCTCCAGGAAAGCTTGTGGGAAATGTTCTACTGGACTCAGTGCAGCAAGGTTTTACCTCAGTTTATTTTGAGCAAATATAGTTCTTACTTGAGAATTAATTATAGGGAGTTTGCTGTTAAGAGACCTGCCAGTTGTCATGGATAAGGACGGCCTTATCTAATGCCTGCTTTCACCGAGAGAAAGACATGCACTAAATTAAATGGGCTTTGACTGAGGCTCTAAATGAGCTCAGGCTTTTCTGTGAACCATGAAAAGACAAGTTATAGACAAATAAGTGCTGAAGCAGCTGTAGGTGGTTATCTAAATCAAAACCAACAGGTCCTGGACAAGAAGTTGCAGATTCGTAGAAGACTGCCTCCATGGTATGACTGTCCCCATGAGCTGTGAGTTTAGATGGATGATCAAATGGAAACCACTGGAAGGTCATTTCACTCGGACTTACCCTAATGGCTGTTATACACAGAGCTGACTTGTTCCATCCTTGCTTGTGTTGCTGTCTTGACCACAGCCCTCAGGACATGTTGATATCCCAGAGTGGTGACTGTGTGGACATCTGGCGTAACAGGATGTGGGTGAAGCCCAATCCTGGAAAGCCCTTTCCACTTACTGGGGGATGCTGAGTGGTTTTGACTGGTATTGATGTAGGTTGGGAAGTCTCAGATGGTGTGACAAGGGGCTATGTGGGGGTTAGGATCAGGGGTTTTGCCTCACCCTCTCCTCCCTGAGCACCACTGAGGGTGTTGGGTGAAGCCCCAAGAAGTTGGCTTTGACCTCGGCGTGTACTTTAATGGGGATTACTGTTATGAAGCAGAAAGCTCTGGCCTTACTGTTATTTATTTATGCAATGTAAAGGTTGTAGTCACACAGGAAGACAGCATTCCAGGGCCACAGAAATTATTAGCTGTGGACCATACTCTGAACCAGCCCATTCTTCAAGTGATGAGCAGGTACTCGTAAGCAGCGTCCCTGATTTCAGGGAGGGCTGTGCTCAGAGCAGTAAATCCTCCCTCTCAGCTAAACCTGTGAGTATCTCTAAATTTCATTGTGTTTTCCTGAAATAGCCTAATGGCCAATACTGCTTTTATGGGATCGTTTTAATAATCCCAGTCACTGCCTCATTGCATGGGAGGTGTTATTGGAAAGGTAATAAACTGCTGCAAAGACGTGCGGTAGAAATAATTTGATAAATAATGCAATTGCCCAGAATCATTTACATTTGCAGTAGAGTTGTGGCATGAAGCAAAGTTGCTGTTAAGCTAAAAATTGCTGTAGCTCTTCCTGCCCATCAACTATGGGACAAGGCTGAGCAAATCCACCACTGAGATTGCAGTCTGGTCTGTCTGGTGCTTTTGCTTTCGTCCTCTGCTTCCAACCCCCCCCCCCAGCCCAAGCAAGGCTCCGGAGGATGGACAATAGGCCATTCATCATGTCGACTGAAATACACTGTTTTTCACAGGTACATTTAACCTAAATCCTCTCTCAGAAGACGGATTATCTCTTAGAAGAACTCTGGCACCGCAGTCTCTTTTCAATAGGCGCGTCAACCACTGCCACAAAGGCTGTACATGAAGGGATCAATGGTAGTTTTATCTCAAATTGCACTCAGTGTGTGTTTCTTCCAACTGACATTCATTTAAATGCTTGCTCTAAGACATCTTTTCTCCCTGTAATAGAAAAAGGATCAGACGTCCTAAGAATTGTTTCCTGGGGGGAAAAAAAAAAAAAAGAAATAATAAAAATATTCACTTGGCTAAGCATGAAATATTTCGGATGGATGTGTTTAATCAACAGTGAAAGCAAGTGTAGTTATGCTTGTATTTCATAAATTAAAATGCTAGAGTTATCAGATGAGAAACAGCATACCTTATTTCATTGCGGCAGTGCTAATAAAACCATTTGAGAGGGGGAAAAAAGAAAAAGTCACTTTATAATTACGAGCAAAGAAAGATAGGAGCTCTAATCTGCAGTCCCGTAGCCGTGCTGCCCGCCTGCGTGCTCCGTCCCTCGGGAAGATAACCGGCACGCCGCCTGCCATACGCGCGGCATTTGCAGTCCATTCGTATCCCACGTGTTTCCATCTGCTGAACAGAAAATAGAGGGCAAGCTGGGAAGAATATATTGAGGGATACCTGTAGTATCATCCGTCTGGTGCAGGTCTTCTGTCGGTGATGTGCGGACTTTGTGAGCTAGAAAATAATTCACAAGGAAAAGATTAGCGTGTGGACCTGCTCCTCATCCCCACAGAGACTTTCCCTGGGTCACCGCAAGGTGCGGGTGAGGTTGAACAACCCCTGGCTCAGCGGTACTGGTGTATTTTGTTCCTGGACCCACCTAGATTTTCTTTTCATTAAATAACAGAGCAAAGTGTTACGGTAGGTATGGTAAGTCTGGGATTTTTAAGCAAACATTCTGTCAAAGCGTGGGGTCAAACCTGAGCAGCAGGTTGTGGGCATGTTTTGGTAGAATCAAGTGATGCAGTCAGACACCCAAAGGTCAGATTTCCTTGGAGCTGGGCTGGAGGCAATTACTGACACTCAGTTTTATGATGTGCTCTGGGAGTTTTGCAGTTTTCAGTCATCGTTTATATGCCAAATAAGGGCTTGATCTCCCTTTCAGAAAGTCAGTGATAAAACTCTTACTGGTCTCAACAGGACATATTCTATTCTATAATGCATACGATACTGACTGAAAAATATTTATCTGCTCCTGGGAATCCTGCCCAGCAGTGGAGAATGCTGTGATGAGCTGCATGAATCAGATCTGTTGCACTCGATTCAGGGTTGGAGATAACACAACCTGCTGATGGGCGACTTAACTGATATGGCAGATGTATCATGAGCTGAAAAGTAAGTGCTAATAGATCAGACCACAATGATTATGCACTGCTATTTTTCCTCATACTGCTTCAGGTCTGCATCACCTCTTCCATCCGTCTCCAGCTGCTACTGGAGCAACTGGGCACATTAGTATTGCTGTACTGATCCAGGCAGAGAGCTCTGCTGATCATAGAAGGGTTTGGGTTGGAAGGGACCTTTAAAGGTCACCTAGTCCAACCCCCTGCAGTGAGCAGGGACATCTGCAACCAGAGCAGGTTGCTCAGAGCCCCGGCCAACCTCACCTGCAATGGTTCCAGGGATGGGGCATCAACCACCTCTCTGGGCAACCTGCACCAGGCTCTCACCCCCCACAGCATCAAAAACTTCTTCCTTCTATCTAGTCTAAATCTCCCTCTTTTATTCTAAAACCATCACCCCATCTCCTGTCGCAACAGGCCCTGCTAAAAAGACTCTCCTCATCTTTCTTATAGGCTTCTTACAGGTACTGAAAGGTTGCAAAAAGGTCTTGTTGGAGCCTTCTCTTCTCCAGGCTGAACAAGGCCAACTCTCTCAGCCTGGCCTCCCAGCACAGGGGTTCCATCCCTCATATCAATTTTGTGTCATCCCCTGGACCTGCTCCAACAGGCTCATGCCCTTGTGCTGAGGCCTCCAGAGCTGATACGGCCATGATGTCAAGATGGGTCCTTTCTGCGTAGCTCGGTTGTCTTTAAATAGCAGAGCTCTGGGCAACTGTAGCATGCACTTGGATGTTTATCATCCATAAAGATGTGTTTTTCTCCTTTGTGTACTTCTCAAGGTTCACACCAACCAGACAGACCCTTCTATTGCAGAGCTGGCCAAGGGCACACGTGGTCATTGGACATGCAGCATCCACAAGAAGCTGCTCTGGGAACCTGTGCCTGCCAGCTTTGGAAAAGGCTTCTGCAGGGTAATGCAAAGCATTCAGCTTGCAACTTTTTACATTTGCTGCTGCAGTGGCAAAATAAATAGGCAGGGAAGGCTAGGGAGGAGTGTTTTCAGCATTTTTAAAGGTCCTTTGTCCCCAGGAGAATTTTGATCAAAACACTGACAAGGTCAGCGCTTCCTAGGGTAGAACCCAAAGCTTCAGTTTAGGAAACAATCCTTTTATCTTCTAACTTCCAGTGTGTCTCTGCTCTCCGTGGACCTGAAATCTCCAGCTGACAACACAGACCAACAGATTCTCTCTTACAAATGCTGTGTTTAAAATAGATGACCTTTCTTTATTTGAGGATGCCAAACTATCTCATATCTTCCTTTTTTTCAAATGGCTCATTTCATGTTCTTTGATTTTTCTCTGATATTAGTAATGACCATGAGCCAGGTTCTCAGTAGAGCAGTTGCATTAACCTGTACAAGAAGAGATTTAAGTTTCTAGTTGCTGTTAATGTTAGTACCGTCAGGGAACCCAGAGCAGCTGATAGCAAGTCAGTAGCTCCTGGTTTTGAGTTCATAGTGGCTTCAAGAGGTGCATACTCAGCAACCAGCACTTTGTTCTGAAGTAATATATGTGTTTATTGGAAGTGTGGTTTATTTTTATGTCTTGCTAGGCATCTTACTAGAAAACATTTTGGGGATGCATTTAGAAGAAGAGAGGGTACTGAACAGTGCTTCGTTCAGTTTGAACTTTGTGTCTTGGAAGAACTTTTCCAACCCAACTGCCAGAAGTGGTTGATGAAGGGCTGTTTGCTTTCAAGCCAATTAGCAGTTTGAGACCCCTTAGTGGCCTGAAATGAGTATCTCCTCTCGTTTAATGAGAATATGTCTGCACAGAAAATTTGGGAATTAGCAAAACTGGTGAAAGTCCTTCCTGCTTCCTCAACTAACTGTAACAAATTTCAAAGTGTTACAATAATTACTTCTTAGCTTCTAACACATTGGATTCAAATTAGAGGACAAAACGTTCAGTGTAGAAAAGCACCTTCAGCAAAAAGAGCCACATAACCATAAGGCCTCCTAATCAATGAGTCACAGTAAAGTTTTAATGGTCTGATTTAGTTAAAAAAAAATCAGTTAACTTGCACAATTATATGTTGGTTTTAATGGTGGTTGTTTACAGGAGTGTGCAGGGAATTACTTAGTTACCAGATGAGAATTACACGCGCCCAGAGACTCTCTGGGGAAGGGGTTTGGAGAACGCGGTGCAAGTCCTACCTGAACTCTTTTGCAGCATGATACCAGAGTTAAAGGTTGCCCATGTGCTCAAACCGTAAAGCCAACCTTTCAGCTTAGAAACAGAAGGAAATGAAGACAGCACTAGCTCGCTGAGATGTGCCAAAGCCAGTGGTGGATTGACTGTCCTCATCCGACGGTTGTCTCTAAAGCAATCCAGTTCACATCAAGTACAAACTAATTTTTCACTGGGAATAAAGACAACTTAGAAGGAAACCACTAGTATGAGAAAGAGACAGAAAAGGCATTGGAATTTGAAATTAGAGCTGGCTTCATCAACAGATACAGTTTAAATGATCTATGGAAGAGTTTATCCAGTAAGTAGGTTTCAACCATATGGCTAAAAATAAATAAAATCAAATCTCAGCTGTACAGAAATAGCCTAAAACATCTTTTTTTTTTTTTTTTCTGGATTTCTTAGGATGGCAAAACTGCGGAGGGAGGGAGTGCAGAGCTTGGCAGGGGCAATGCTGAAGCTGGGTGGTCCTTCTTGAGCCAGAGCATATTGCTGAGCTTGTTCTATTGTTTATATTGATTTGAATTTTAATGCATGCCAAGGGCACCTTCAGCTTTCAGAAAGGCACTATTGTTTCCGAAGACCTGAAATTGATAACAGCAGTAAATAATTCCTTGGGAGCTCCTGGTGCTGCTGCTGCCTAGGCTGCTGTACTGGAGGCCAGTGTGGCAAGTCCTGTGCTCCAGTGCACATTTAATGTAATACATGCATTGATTTGTGCCAACACAGTAGTGAAGATAAGAGACAAGTAGCTATATACTGCTCTCTTCCAATTACTGGGCTGGAGCAACTGCTACAGAAGCAAATATATGGCACTGGACTCCTGCAAAAATAAATTACAGTAGTGACTGCTACTGACTGCAACAATTTGGAGACCTATAAGCCAGTTCAAAAACTTCTATTAATATCACTGCTACTGATGTGTGAAATATAACCTCTGTCCCTGGTCTCTGCCAACTGGCCTACATGTTGTGCTGCTGCAAGAGCAAGTCAGGGGGAGGCTGGCAGGATGGATGTCTCCTTCTTTGCTTTGATGGTGACAGGGTCCTGGAACAGGCTGCCCAGAGAGGTTGTGGAGTCCCCTTCTCTGGAGAGATTCCAAACCCGCCTGGATGCGATCCTGGGCAAACTGCTCTGGGTGACCCTGCTTTAGCAGGTCTAGATGACCTCCAGAGGTCCCTTTCAACCTCCACCATGCTGGGATTCTGTGACAGAGATTTGGTGGCTACTGTCGGAGCATCTTGGCCGTCTTCCTCCTCCTCACTCAGTACTGTTGCAAAGACCCTCAAGCTGTCACGTTTTTCCGAAGCAGATCTATGCATGTGGACTAAGGAGCCCGTGTACACCCATCAAGAGAACATGGCATGCCAAAAGGCACCCACACCGGCTCCCTTAGGTGACGTGATGTCTCCTGAATCTCCCTGGGGACCATGCTCAGCCCAGTGGCTGCAGCTGGCAGGAGCCTGGGGAGCCCCACGGCTGGTGTGAACAGATGTCCTTTGCGCTTGTGTTGATGCCTTGTCTCAAGCTGGTACTTTGTTCAGCTGCCTCAGTGTTGCCCCACGGCTGCAAGAAAAGGCTTGTGTTGATTCGTGCAGTCCTTTTCTTAAAGCTTTCTTGGGTGGGAAGGGCCGTCTGAGCACTTGCAAATATTGTTTGTTCAGTTTCTTTCCTCCCAGTTTCTCAATCCAGCTGCACGGAGCTTGATTGATGTTAAGGATGCGGGAAGGCTTCTTCATTTTCCTCCAACTTAGTTAAATTGGGTAGTAATTGAGCGGGAGAAGGCAGGAATTAATACAAGATTTTTCCATGCAGGGCTGAAAGTGGCTGAAGGGGAGAAAGCAGGTTGCTGCAAGACACAATACTGAGCAGACAACCAAGTCTTTTGCTAGAAGAGGTGATATTAGGCTGGATATTTCTGGAGTCTGCTCAGATTATGCCTCCACAGGGCACAAGTCATTCATGTTTCAGTGTGATTTAGTGGGCAGAGTCAGGTTTTCTGTTTTAATTGACCAAGAGCAGAGCCGAAGGAAAGAGGAGACCAAGCTAATTGTGAGAATGGAGCAAGCCCTTGAACAAGCGGAGGGGCTGGGGACCACCCCAGGAATTACTGTGCCATCCCTACCTGCCTCCTGACCTCTGAGAGCTGTGAACCACTGCAGGTAACCACATCGTCATGACAGGGAGTGCGGATGTGAGGAGGGGATGGGAATTAAGTAAGGCTTTTTTTTTTTTTCTAACCTACAAGAACAACTGCAGATAAGCCCCACGGGCTGAGTTATACTGCAGGCAGAGAGGTGGAGAGCACGGAGGAGAAGCTTGGCAGCGTGGTAGCCTTGCTGAAAAGCCATCAGCCTTCTTGAAAAAAAACAGCAATGAAACACCTGCTTCATTGCATCTGTTCAGAAGGAGCTTTTACATTGTTAAGCAGCGAGTGTGATGATTTAGATGTGGCCTGGGTACCACATGTTGTAAGGGTTGTCATGGTGAGTGCTGAATATCAAAGTACAGGCACGTGTGAAACCTACACAAGCTGCTGGTGTGTAAATTAAAGTTGCCCTCAAGTAAAGACACAGAAAACTCATGTAAATTACGCATTTAGTATTTATGAATCACGTCCTGAGAGATTTCTGTCAGCTGAACTCCCTCTGTAACAGGCAACGGACTGTCTGTTGTTCAAACCATCAATAATTAATGCAGACTCAAAAGAGTTCTACGTTGACTTAAAAAAATAAAATGTTTGTATCTGCTGTCTTTCCAGAATTACTGTTTTGGACGATGGCAGCCTCCGGATTGTCAACGTCACCAAATCCGACGCGGGAAGTTACACCTGCGTGGCCACTAACCACTTTGGGACGGCAAGCAGCACGGGCAGCTTGGTTGTGAAAGGTAAGTGCAATTTTTATGGCATATGATAGATATGATAGGCCACCTTAGCATCTAAGAGCATCCCAACCAGCCCTACACATGCTGCACCTTTCCCCTTTGATGCTGATGCGAGTGGAGCCCGGGGGATTCAAGTGTCTTTTGCAGTCAGGCTTTCAAGAATCTCCAAAACCTGCTGAGCCTCATGGGTTGGAGATGACGTTATCAGCAAGAAGGTGTCTGTGGTTGAACTGGCTGATGGTGCTTACAGCAAGTTAATGCGTTTGTTTTCACACGTAGTTTAAAATTGCTTGCAAACAGTACTGTAACGCAAAGCCAGGTCCCTGGTCCATATTGTTGTATGGCTTGTTTCTAGCAATGGTCGTGCTTGAAAAATATTGGCAGCCGGTTGTGTCCTGAGATTCAGTTTTGCAAAGCACATGCATAAAGCTGTGGCGTGCCTGTGGAGAAACCTTGCCCTCAGCATGCTGAGGTTAGGTGGAGTCCTTTAAAAACATGTCTTATCTAGTTCAACTTCACTTATTCTTATTATTCCCAAAATTATCTTTTTAAAACCTCCTGAACTCTTTAATACACCTTATCTTGTTGCAGAATGGTGCAAGAGTTTCACCTTTGCAATTCAGTGTCGTAATTTCTGAAAAGGTGCACAAACTCTGATTTAATTTCATTGTTTCTTATCCAGGGCTGAATTTCTGCACTGCAGGAATTCAGTGTTTATTCATGTGTGTTAAGAATTTTCCTGTCAGATATTTTTTTCGAAAGCAAAAGCTTTATTGTTGGACAAAAATATTTAAAGCAATAATTTGATAAACAAGGAGAGACACTGACAAATGTCTTAATTTTTGGCCTGTCCGACGTCTGGTGAATTGTTATAGGCAATAAATATATAGATCATTATACTTACAATCACTCTCCATTTCCTTCAAATTCGGGGAAAGACCTCTATTGGATAACAAATCAGGGAGGATTGATTAAAAAGCAATAAATCAATCACAAAGCTCTAATGCTGTCAGTTTGAATTCTCCCAGATATTGGCATTGATGGATAGTATTTGGTTAGAGGCTCTCCCCATCAATTCTTTTTCTGGTATATAGGGAATACTTTAAAATGTTTCCATGCAAGTTATAATCTGTGGTTTTTATAGTCAGAGCACATTTCAGCAAGTGATGTCAGGATCAAGCAAGTGCCGAGCAAGCTGCTGAGCCCCTGCAGTCACAACTGCCGGTGACAGTGGTAGAGCAGCAGGTTTTTCTCAGAGCAAAATGCTTGTGCTGCCTTAGCTGCCTGGTGAGGAATTTCCAGTTAGATGGGATGTTTCTGGGGTTGCACTTTATAGTACTTGACCTTTCTGCTTCCCTTTCACCAAGGGGCCGATGGTGCAGCTCCAGGGTGGAGGGCTGTGTCACCCCTTCGTGCCTCCTACAGGGAGTTCTTGTAAAGGGAACCCTGTAGGGGAATGTATTGGCCTCAAGAGTTATTCTGGTTGCTGTGAATAGCTTTGTCAAGAGTTAGGGCTGGGCTGGCCACTAGATGAATGGCAGATGCTCTCTATTAACCCCTCTCCTTTCCCAAAAGGAAGAGAAAGGGAATACAGGAGAGAGACGTACGGATTGGAAAAGAAAACTAAAAGAGATTTAATGGAAGTAATAATAAAATGAATTAGATACAAAACCAACTGCCCTGATGGCAATTACGTCACCATCACCACTGATGCTATGGAGCAGGAGCTGGGGAAGGCCCAGACTGGACTCAGTGGCAGAAAGAAACTGGATCAAAGGCAGGAGGCACAGAGTCCTGCTTGGATGCTGGCCCTTGAACAAGAGGCTTGACCCTTGTGACCCCCCAGCTTTATAATGGNCGGATTGGAAAAGAAAACTAAAAGAGATTTAATGGAAGTAATAATAAAATGAATTAGATACAAAACCAACTGCCCTGATGGCAATTACGTCACCATCACCACTGATGCTATGGAGCAGGAGCTGGGGAAGGCCCAGACTGGACTCAGTGGCAGAAAGAAACTGGATCAAAGGCAGGAGGCACAGAGTCCTGCTTGGATGCTGGCCCTTGAACAAGAGGCTTGACCCTTGTGACCCCCCAGCTTTATAATGGACGTGCTGTACCTGGGATGGAATCCCTTGTTGGTCAGTTCAGGGTCCCCTGTCCTGGTGGCTCCTCCCTGCGGGTGCCACCTTACTCACTGCACCCAACATGGGGCACAAGATTGAGCAATGACCTTGGTCTGCATGGGAGCAACTACAAGCGAGAGCCTTTCTGCACACCCTGATCCTTGGCAGTGACTCTAAACATGGAGCGTTATCACTGCTAAAAGCAGAGACTGGCTGCGAAAATCTGCCAGTAACTTCAGAAGATGGCATCACTTAGAAGAGAGTGAGATTAAAAGTAAAATCACTGAACAGAATTAGTTCTAGCTCAAATCAGGACAAGTTTATATGGCATTCGACCATGCCCATGTTGGTCCTTGAAAACAAAAATAGAGACAAGTGAAGATCAGCATTAGATCTCTGCATGAGCTGACTCTGCCATTTCTTGATCTGCGTTATCCTAAGGAGGCAACCACAGAAAACAGCTAGGAAAGCACTGCCCAGGGCATGCAGACAGAAAAAGAGACCTTGTCTATTATCCAAAGGGTCAATCAGTCTGCTCCAGAGCAAAACCGGAGAGCAAAATGGTCAACGCAGCCTAAATGTCCTTCCCTGGGCTCCATGGGGACCGCAGAAGGGTGGTGCATGGCAGGAGACACCAGGTTTTCATCACCAGGCTGGGTACAGCTGAGGTCATCCTGGCTTTCTGAAGGCTGCAAGGCACCAAGGGAGTTCATAGAATCATTTAGGTTGGAAAAGACCTTTATGATCATCCAGTCTGTCAGGGGTCCCAGCCAGCTGCATCAGAGCTCAGTGACCACTTGTACCACCGTGAAAACGCCAGTTGTTGAAAGTAGGACCGTGTTTCGTTTCTATTATTGGAAGTTACGCTTCTGTGGTTCATGGCTGGTCCTTTCCTCCTCGCAGTACCCAAGGAATAGCCCCTAACTCCGAGCACAATAGTCCACAGCTTTGGGTTCACGTGGTTTACAAATCATTTGTCTTTGTGGGGAGGTTATAAAGGATTAGCAAGTACTTTTTTCTCCCTCAGTGCTCTGTTTTAACTCAATTCCATTAGCATTAATGGGAGCGGCACGTGTGCATGAAGCAGAGAATAAACTCGTAAGCCCAAGATGTGGATATTAACAGCAAACTGAGAAATGCAATTTCAAAGTCTATCCCATAAAAAGTAGAAAAGAGCAGAAACTATTCTGAACTCCAAATGAACTGTGTAAAATACTGTATTTTATACTGAAATGCTTGAGTTTCTCTGCCCTAAGTAAAACACTGGCAAGTTTTGACGGAAATGTGACTGAATACCTTATTTTAACTCCATTTTGTGGTGTACAAAAAGACTAATTTATCAGCCGATGAGTTTTTTGACCTTACGATATGCTTATATTCTTTTCTAACTCATCTTATGTCATTGAGTAAAAGACTGTGAAGGTCAAAAAACATTTTTCCTAACCTTCCTGTGTTCTTCCATTAACACTGCAGGTTCTCTCGCTCTCTTTTTTTTTTTTTTTAAATAAATTTCTTTCTCTCTCAAGGAGAGATGCCGACAGTCTCAAAGACAGTGTAGGCAAGGATAAGAGGAGGAGGAGAATATCTGTTACACCAGAACCAAGGAGCTTAAAATAAATCTCTGGCAAACAACCAGAGAGGGATGAATAAATATTCATATTATGCATGAGTAGACAGCTTAAAAATATGAAATTCTGACAGGTGCCCATAGGGCTGTGTATTAACATGCTGTTGTCAGAACTGGTGAACCTTGGTGGTTTTCCAAGCCAGTGAGATTGTGGTTTGGGTTTGTTCTGTTGGTTGGTGCTAAATGAGAAACCTCTCTGGCTTCCAAGACCTGAAATATTGCAAACTTGCATGTACAGTTTGACCTTAAAATTAAAAAGCAGGGTTGGATTTGTAAGGATAGAGAAGAATCCCACAGACAGTGTTTAGAGCTATGTAAAACATGGTATGTGTTTACATGTAGTGTATAAATATTCATTTTCCATCTTTTTTTTTCCTCCGTTTTTTCCTGTACTTGAGGCTACATGTTCAATACTTCCAACACACAGAAAGACTATAGATTTTTCTCAGTACTGGGGGATTAGATGACAAATAGTGTAAACAGGCGTAGACTGTACAATATGAGTTTATTTGTATTTAATGCAGTGATATAAATTGGCTAATACTGCAGCAGCTCTGAATTAGCAAAGTAATTTCAAGCCGTTGCAGTAAAAGCTCTGAGTATAGGAAGTGCAAGGAGAGGCTCCTGGTGCTAACGTCCCAGCTTGTGCAGTGACTAAGACCCAAATGAAGTCTGTCGGACAGCATTAAGTGTGGAAGAAGCAGCGAAAACAAGCTAATGACAGGAATGCAGATGGTAGAATCATAGAATAGATTGAGTTGGAAGGAACCTTTCAAGGTCATCTCATCCAACTCCCCTGCACTGAGCAGGGACATCTGCAACTAGAGCAGGTTGCTCAGAGCCCCGGCCAACCTCACCTGCAATGGTTCCAGGGATGGGGCAGCGACCACCTCTCTGGGCAACCTGCGCCAGGCTCTCACCACCCTCAGTGTCAAAAATTTCTTCCTTCTGTCTAGTCTAAATCTCTCTCTTGTAGTTTAGAACCATCACCCCTTGTCCTGTTGCTACAGGCCCTGCTAAAAAGACTCTCATCAATAATAGCATATCACCACCATTTCATTCACAGGATGAGAAAATCCTTGTCGGGTAGCTTGTTTCCCAGCAGACACACGAAATATCTTGATGAACCTGTGGCCAGCTTTGCTGTTGTGACATTGGAGGTGAATGGGTCGTGGTACTTACTATAGACAAGCTGTGGCTGCTTCTCAAACATCAGCTTTCCTTTTGGCTCTGTACTGAGCTATAAATCTATACATATATAAGCACATATATATAAATTTTTATATAAATCTAATCCATCAGCTTGACACCTCAGCTGGTATCTTCATGGTGTGGTCCTTTGTAATGTCCCAGTAGGCAGTACCAACGTGTCGTGCCGTGGCAGATGAGCAGTTCAGAGGTGAGCAGGGCTGCTGCTGCTTCCCAGTTTGGGCTCTGGGTATGGAACTGGCCATGGAGAAATGGTAGCAGGAATTGTCCTGCACCACAGATACTCTCAGGTTTGAAAGCCTGCCAGAAACCTCTTTTCATTCCATTTATTATCCAGTTGCCTTTGATTGCAGACCAGGATGATCCAGTTCATTCCAGTCCCCTCATCTGTGTGGTTTAATGGACAGTACGTGAAGGCTTGGTAGAGTCTGTACTTTTCCGTTCTTGTCGGGAATTCCAGTCACATTGTTGCTTCTCTGACAAGGGCGAGTTCTGACAACTTTATTTGCCTGCTTCATTATAATGCACCTTTAACATTTTCCTCCTGCCATTAGCTCGTCTCGTTTGGACTGTCATGGGAGGGCTCAAGGCAGTAAAAGCAAGAGAACTTTTGTTAGCTGGTATCCGTATCATTTTAGCAGAAAAAGAACACAAAGATAATGTCAGTAGGTTATTTTTCCCCTCACGCATGAATAGACTGATTTTGTCCAGCACAGTGATCCAAATTATTTTTTTATAAAATTGCGTATTTTCTATTCCAAGCCTATTCTGTTGTGTGAATGCTGAATTGGAGTATTGCGTTTAAAATGGAAATGGCTGATCAAATATTGTAAATTTTGGTCCATTATCGAGTAACTTCTCAGAGACTTCAGATGTTCCTGCGTTTAAACTTGCAATTTTCACTGTGTTATTCTCATCCTTTAAGAGTAGCTGGGCTCATAGTTCAGGGCCAATGCTGATCAGCGTGGGCGCAGCCTTTGCACTCTGTAGAAACAGTGTCGGTGGGATGCGATGGCCTTCCTGGCTCATCTTACCATCTGTGGTCATCTCCATTTCAACAACACTTGATCAAGATTGAGCTATGTTCTTTGGAAAATGTGTTGTGTTTACTTTGTATCCATGGAGCTGGAGTGGATTTATACTACTATGGATTGTTTTAGTAGATAAGGAATAACCTTTTTTTCCATCTTCGGAGATTATGTATATTATGCTGCCCATAAAAAAGAGTTTAGCTCTCCCCACATGTATGCACTGGTGGAAAGACATCACTCTCTAATGACTGACCATCTGTCCGCTATTGCGTGTTTCAGAAGTTTTGTTTTGAACATGGCTGATAATACGTGGTGCAGGGCTTCTTCAAGTCATCTGTGGCTTAATTTCCACATAATACAGTAAGCTGGGATGTGCTAACGAGCACACATGCAATCAAACAGAATTGCTTATGCCTCCTTTTCTATTTCTTCAGAATGTTCTTCAGTTGGGCTGAGGTGACTTTGACACCTTCGTACCCATCAGCCTGCTGAAGCTGAACGGTGCAGGGGCTGGTGGCAGATGTGTGCACCAGCAGTGCTCATCATGAAACGCTGGCTGTTGAATTTCACAGGACTGGAGTTTCAGTCACTTGTAGTTCTTTTTACCTTTGAAGACCTCATTATAACCCACTATAACCACATTAAAGACAACTCGGTATAATGCCTTCAGTTTGTTTTTTTTTTTTTTATGTATTATTTGTTTATAAGCTTAAAGGCCCAGGCAGCCCTTTAAATTAATCCCAATTTTACATTACAGTAGTCTAAAAAATATCACTCAGAAAATAGAGAGACCAAACTCATACGGAAAATCATACAGTCTAAATGATCCCTCATGGGTTTTCAGAGAATTATTTTATTCTGTTGGAAATGTTCACACATGATCCCATTTCAGACTTTTTTTGTTAGATATTCACAGATCAACTGAACCCAGAGTGAATATCCAGAGTGTTACCCTACAAGTTACTAATGATAGAATGAGAGGGAAGGGCCTCAAGTTGTGTCAGGGGAGGTTTAGATTAGATATTAGGAAGAAATTCTTGACTGAGAGAGTGGTTGGGCACTGGAACAGGCTGCCCAGGGAGGCGGTGGAGTCGCCATCCCTGGAGGTGTTTAAAAAATGAGTAGATGTAGCATGAGGCTATGGTCTAGTGGCTAGAGAGATGTTAGGATGAAGGCTGGACTTGATGATCTTGGTGGTCCTTTCCAACCATAATGATTCTGTGATTCTAAGTTGTAGATCACAGACGTGTGTTCCTTACAGAATTACTTCCACCATTAGAGTGGCGTATGTGTCTCTTTATATCTTGTTTTATACTGTCAAATAATTTCATTCCATTATTGCAGACACTGATTCTGCATGCCAGTGCTAGCATAGCTGACTGTGTTCTTCAGCGTCTGCTTTGGCTTCAGCACCAGCTTTTAATCTTAACACGTTGGCCAAGTGCTGGGCTTGCCTACAACAGAGCTAGTTCTGTCATCGTGCCATTACTGACTCCATCAATAAAAAAGGTGGTGCTTCATAAAGCTCTTTTTCTCTTAGTCAAAAAATACATATCTCTTTTTTGAAATGCGCCTGCCAACCTCTGCAGAGGTGTTGGGTGCATCATGAAGCATCTCTTTTTGTCAGGGTGTGCTCTGGATGGATCTGGCTGCAGAGGAACCGTGCGATGGTTTTACTTTGCAGCTGTATGAAATGCTGATCTTTCAGCAAGGACTGTGTGTATTTTCCTGAGCATCCCTTTTTTACAAATAACCGTAGCACCATGTAGCTGTTTTCAGCTCTGTCTTGACTACTGCTGAGTGACTGGGGTATCAGTTGCCTGGGGTGAGGGTTTAACGTTTTTCCCAAGAGGGAGAGTAAGCTATGCATTAAGATGCTGGGGTTTTTTACATTAACGAAGGGAAAAACACAGCAGACACTTGAATCTCTTGACCCATTTAAGCACTGTCCACATTACCACAAACCTCTCTATACCTCCCTGATTTTTCCCCCTCGTCAGATACATCGCTGCTTCTTTGCTCATATGGAAAGCTGTCCCAGAAAGCTATTGCAGGCATTTTCCATACCATCCATCCATATGTTGCGGGTTTAGCGGTTAGCCATTTGGAGATACAAATAGCCCCTCTGTCACTCTTTGTGAGGTCTGTCTTGATCCAGAAGTGTTGAAGGTCATGCAAGGTCTTTCTTTTTCTTTCCTCACGGTTCAATTCAATCTAATTTAAATTCATGCTGGTTATGCCTCAGCCCTTAAGAAAGGACCTGGTTAAATGACACCCGGTGTTGAAAGCACAAAATATGATTTTAAAAAGTGAGGCAGAGTTTAAGGTAATAATCCCAGAGCAGCACTTTAGGGCTGTCCGTATTTTATGGGCTTTTTATAATTACACTGGATAGCACAGGAGGTGTGTGTTCAGCTGGTATCAGAGCCAAGATTTTCTAGACTTAACCAAAGACTCAGAACTCTGGAAAAGTCAAAAGTTTTGTTATTGTTGAAGATTTTTTTAGTAACTGCTGGAGACAGTTTGTATATGTAGTCCAGACATGAATGAATATCCCTTATCAGGTGTAATATATTGTTTTAAAAAAATTCAGGGAGAAAAAGTACAAGCTGTTGTTCTCCAGAATCTCTAAATAAGGGGTTTATAGGCAAAAAAAGGGGTTAGAGAGAGCCATAGAGATATGTAAGAACTAATTTATTCAGAGTATGTGTTGCTGTACTGTCATGTTTAGGAAATAAAACATTTCTAAGTTTGAAAATCTTTTTTGACTCCTAACTCACAACCAGTAGCAAATGCTTGATTTTCAGAATTGACAGTGAAAGCAATAATCTTTGGCCATAAAATTGTGAAGGAATATATTCCGCTCTAATTGGACTATTTCCATTGAGGCCAATTATTTCTAGGACACAATTAAGGGTCTTTTGCTAGGTTTAAGTAAAATTATAACCCAAAGCGCTGCATGAAAGGCACAATTATAAATGAGCTGTGCATCCACCGCATCTGCTCCTCCCTTCTCTCAACCATGGTAGCCCCAGTGCTTCAGGCTGCACTTTGCTGCATCTCCTTAACAAACCCTGGGTGGAAAAATTTCAAGTAGAAGCTGGCACTGAGGCTGGTATCCAATAGGTACCTCAGGGCCCTAGCAGCTTTTGAGGAGCTCTTCTCCATATGGCACCTAAAACACAAGGTTTGCTCAAATATTTTATAGTTTCAGGCAACTGAACATGTTTATTTCCAGCTGCAAACCAGAGTGAAGGTTGGTATACGATGCTGTGCCCGACCGCGACAGATGCCTATCCAGATCATAGAATCATAGAATGTTAGGGGTTGGAAGGAACCTCTGGAGATTGAGTCCAACCCCCCTGCCAAGCAGGACCAGAGAATCTAGGGCAGGTTACACAGGAACGCATCCAGACGGGTCCTGAAAGTCTCCAGAGAAGGAGACTCCACAACCTCTCTGGGGAGCCCCTTCCAGTGCTCTGGAACCCTCACAGTCAAGAAGTTCCTCCTCACGTTGAGGTGGAACTTCCTGTACTCTAGCTTGCATCCATTGCCCCTTGTCGTGTCGCAGGGCACAAGTGAAAAGAGGTTGCCCGTTTCTTCTTGACACCCAGCCCACATATATTTATACACATTAATTAGATCCCCTCTCAGTCTTCTCTTCTCCAGNCTAGGGCAGAGTAGAGGGGGAGGAGGACCTGCAGATGGACTTCTGCAGTTGTAAGGAGCTCACCTTTGGGTTTCAGAGCTGGCAGGCACATCTCCTCTACGTGTGTTACACCTGAGTTTGGTAAACAGTTAGGTTTTTTTCCCAGCTCCGTACAGGTGAGAAGCCGAAGTCACCAGAAAAATCAGGTCAGCCTCAAAGCACCCCAGCGGCGATGAAAAAGCTGTGTATCATCTCGGCATTTCCGTTTTCCTGACAGTTAATCGGGGCAAAAAGGTTGTAATTATTCTGAGATTACAGAAGTGGCAAAATGAGAAGCAGATGCCTCATCAGCCGTCGAGCCTTCCCCAAAGCCACCCCTCCTTGGGTCTGCTCAAACGCACCTTTTGCTTTTGATTTCCTTAATGTGAACTTGTCAAACACGACAGCCACGGATTGTTGGCTGCGTGGTGCTGGGGAAGGTCAGCGACCTTGGCTGAACGTTGATGAGGATCATGGCAAGCATCAGAGGGACTAGCCCATGGCTGAGCATTTCCCTTGGCCCCCTTTGGGGACGTGTTTTAACACAAGTTTGTGGTCAAAGTGTTGAGTGAGGCTTAAGTCACAACAACTTGTGAATGAACAGCACGGCAAGAGCTGCTGGTTTCTTATTTGGGAGAGAAAAAAATTAGGTCAGCTACTAAGGACAAAACCAGTAAATGGCAAAGAAACACAGACATGAAATCAGCTGTAAAATACCAATGGTTTGCTCTTAGGGCTGGCTGAATGAAGTAAGCTAGGGGTTTTTTTCTTGTAAACACTTACTGATTATAACAAGTAAAACTTGTAAACATAATACAACTGTTAAGCTTCATTAAATTTGCAGCAGACAATTAATTTTTTTCAGGCAATTCAAAGGGTCTTCTGTAGTACCGATTCAGTGTAATTGAACATATTACCACAAGCAGACAATAGGAAATATATTGAAGATATCCATCTGGCTGGCACTGGAAACCTCGTGCGTTTTGTTTTCTGTGGCTGTCACAGGCCTTACTAATTGCCTCATTTTGGCTGTTTTACAATCAGTGTGATTTAGCCATTAACGTGATAAAAAGTTGTCGTGGTGAAGAGCTTGATATTAAAAAGCATAGATCTCCAGCCTATCTCTCTTGGCAATTTTGGACTTATCCCTAGCATTATTAGAGTTGTATTTTTAAAAGCAGAAATACAAATATACTGACTCTTACGGAGCGGCTCCTCCAGGTACTTTGCATAGCTGATTCTGATGTAGGGAGTGCCGGTCGGTGCGAGATACGTGCTCTGGATCATGGTTAATGCAGCAGGTTCTTCACCCCATTTCACTCCCCACTGTCTTCTCCTTTCTCCTCTGTGTCCCTCCAAGCCCCAGCCAACCTTCAGGCACGTCAAGGGTCTTAAAACTGGTAACTACACAGGTAAAGAAGGAAGTCAAGGCAAGAGTAAATGGCTGGTGCTTATAAATGTACCTGATTCAGCACATAATATGGAAAAAAACCTCCCTTTTTTTAGAAAAGTTTAACCATTATGTCTGCATCCTGCAGGGGATAAAAAAGAAAATCTTTTTTTTGTTCTGTATTTTTTTCTTAAACCCACAATGTATTGCAGGGTCAGCATTATTGCAAACTCTTCTGCCATAAAAAAAGGTTCAGAGTAACCCCTTAAAAAGCTCAGTGCTTTCATTTTAGGAATTTTCTTGTCCTCTCCCAAAAAAAAAGCAAAAGGTTCAGGAGTTCTCAATCATCAATAGAAGATTGGGTTGTTTAGCTCATCACTGAAGATCAAATCCATGCATCATCCGAAAGAGGAGATGACCTGTAGGTTAAACATAGACCCTTAATGAGATGAAAACAGGTTAATTAACACTTTTTATTAGCTTCAATTTATTTTAACATGATCCATTTCAGAAAGGTTAAAATATTTTTCAGCTCTTGAATACAAATGAAAACCCAACATAGTTAAAATGAAACCATAGGTCAAGGGCTTCTGATAGATACTTTAATCAAGATAAATGTAGTGTGTTTGATTACACATGTGTCTGTTTACATATGGGATTGTACCTAAAACATAAGCAACAAACTTTTTTATCCAGTAGTTAATTTTCTAAGTGAAGAAGACTGACCAGAGCTTGTTAACTGGAAATCGCTATCAGACTGGGGACAGGTGCAAATTCATAAGAAGGGGCGTGTGTTTGACTTAACATTTTCCACCCATTTCCCTCACTGTCACAGAGACTTGCTTTAGCCCTTGGAGAAGAGGTCTTACCAGAATTAGGAAAAGCTGAGGTCTGTGGGACAGCCAGCATGGTACAACCCAGTTAACGAGGCAGTACCACCATGTAGAGCAAGCCAGGAGTGTGCTCAAGGGAGTTGGTCGGTTGGAGGTAGCTGAGCTGGTTGACCTCTCCCGTGCTGGCAGGAGTTAACAGTTCATGCTGCTGGCTCTGCGCACATATGGGCCATTTAAGAGGAAAGAAGTCCAACTGGGCTTGGATATAAGGGGCCGTGTCTTAGTTCCTGAAGCTTTACGTGTCTTAGTGGAGTTACCAGGAATTTCTGCCATGGCAAACCTGTCTCCTCGAGCTTTTATTTTCATGGAACTATTTTGGTTTCTAGAAAACGAAACATGATAGTTGTTCTGCTGTGGGATGTAATCCTGTGTCTCTTTGATCAAAAGGATCTTGCATTATTGTAAGTCTGCTAACATTATGAGTTTGATCTTCGTCCCCAGAGAGGTTGTGGAGTCTCCTTCTCTGGAGACTTTCAAGACCCATCTGGATGCCTTCCTGTGTGACCTGCCCTAGATTCTCTGGTCCTGCTTGGCAGGGGGGTTGGACTCGATGATCTCCAGAGGTCCCTTCCAACCCCTCACATTCTATGATTCTATGAGGATCCATAAAGTTTGTCCTTTTCCAAAGCATGCAGTGGGCTGAACTTCCAGACATGATTTTCACGGGAATCCCACGAATCTTGGGTAAATTAGGGCCATACTCTAAGAGAAAACAACACAACAGAGAAAACTGAGATCATTGTAGTGTTGTGGTAGATGGGAGCAGGTCCCCCTAGACCCACTTCTCTCCACATCAAAGTAATTCAGTCAAACTGTGCAGTTAGGGATAGGGGAGATAGTGATCTAAACATGACGTGCACTGAGAACGTGCCCATCTCCATTTTGGGTAAAGATGAAGGAAGCAGTGTGCGAGAATAAAGGGAGAAAGTGATAATGACTCTTATCCTAAGAACTTTATACCCTTGAAAATAGTAACTAAGAGCAGACTGGCCTGAGGGCTGTGGTTTTAACATCAAAGATACAGAGGAAGCGTTTAGAGAGCACATTTTCTGTCGTAGGAGGAAAAAATGTGAGGGCGTTGAAGAAAAGAATCTGGGACAGTACTTGGGGAAATTTCAGTCCTTTTGTGTATTTTCTCAGAGGCGTTTTTGGAAGCCGCTTAGCAGAACCAAACTTCTGAGGTTTTGAGCAGTGGTGACTTTTTCTTCCCCAGTCTAGCTGGATTGCAAACAGGTTACTCACGGTTGCTTATCAGATAATAATGGCCAAGTGGCACATGGATGAAGACTAGGAGTGATGGGTTTTGACACATCAGAGAGTAACTAAAGTGCTGCTGAACGATGACGAGGTGATGCTGGCAATACTAGGGACTCCTGTGGCCTGACTTTCCCCTCTTCTAATGCAACTTCAGTAAGATTATGAGCAATCCCATCAAAGTTAATATGGAGACTTAATCCCAGAATTAATCTTGTGATGGCAGAGAATTTAACACCAGGCACCACTGGAATAGGTTAAATTCTAGGTGTGCTGTATCACAGTGCTCAAGCCAGTCCTTTGGGAATACAACATGGCTCAAAACCGGGTTGACTCTGAAATACAAGGAAGTTTTGTCACTGAATTGACTTGCCATGGCTTGGGTTGGTTTCCTCTGTCTCTCTCAGTCACACACACATTTGGAAGATGAATTTTGCTTTCATTATGTTTCAAGTTTTTAAGTGTATCATGAAGAACTAGTGATCAAAGTTGTAGATTTCAGTACTGTGTTTTCTTCTTGCTCCATTGCAAATGTATCTCAATAATGATCTTCACTGGAGTTTATTTAGAAAGCCAGCAGTATTTCACCAGTGAAAATTTCAGTTCCTTTCACACCTAAGTGCACAGTAGGAGGTCTCTGTAAAAATGTAAGACTGAATCAATTAGTCCTGGTAATTAAACTATTTGGTGCAGTTGACAGTGAACATCATTCCCTGCAGCAGAAAGCCACGAGTGGAAATGTCTGGGAGCAATGTTGTAGACCGTGACCGAAGCCCCAGCAAAGCTGTGTGCTTGGGGCTATACTCATCTGTCGCTGAAACCAGGCTGAAAGGAGAGATGGTAGCGCTGACACAGGATTTGGTCCTCCTCTTCTTCTCCGTGTGTATCTTCGCAAGTTGGATCTTGATTCTCATTTCGAAATTATTTACATAAGTGAAATCTGTGGCTAATTTGAAGTAAAATGCCATGTCAGGGGAGAAATGTCAGGGACACTTTTTAATGATGCTCTGTGATGAATATGTATTCAGTAGAGTAGGAGCTGAGGATTTGGAGCAAGTTATAATGACAGGATGGTCTTGCGGGTTGTTACCTTCATTTCATGTGATCCTGCCTCCATCCCGGCCCTTCCCATAAGATCAGTTTTGGGGCTCAACCAACAAGAGTGCAAAACAGTAGTACCCTCAGAAGAAGGGTTTGTCTTCTCGATGTGTCACTAATTAATTGGACTATGGAGACATGAGTCATTTCCTTGCAAGAGAACACAGGACATTTAGAGAGACTATCTTGTCTTCACTAGGAAAGAAATCAGACCTTTGTGGCCCAGGATTTTTTTTTTTTCAAGGTTCATTTCATTGGTTTTATTCTTGCTGTCACTTGATCTGTTCAGAAACAGGTGTTTGGGCTTCAGTCTTGCTGGTGGTAGCATGGAAATCTAAACGGGGTTTCAAGAAAAAAATCATTTTAAATAAAAATATCTGCTGTTCTCAGTGGTATAAGACAAAACAGTTTATAATGAAGGTCTTATTTCCATTTTGTAGGCTGGGCAAATAAGGCAGCAGAGACTTTTAATGACTTGCTGAAGGTCAGACAGAAAGTAAGGAGGAGAACTTGTTTTATTCCCTCTCGCCCCAGGGTCTGTGCTCGTGCTGGCCTTCGCCCCTCGGAGCAGCCCTGCTTTTCACTCCGTACTCTTCCTCCTCTTGTGCTTACCTAACTCTCTTTTCCATGGAATTCTGTTCAGCTTAATTGTTCGCACTTGGTTATGATTCACAGTCTAAATATTCAAACTGGTGTTTAACAGGCTGGCTCCCCTGCTGTGCTTGCCCTTAGCAGGAGCCATGTCCAAGCCCGAGGGCCTGGATACGCTCCCTCCATGAGCTAAAATCCACCCCTCTTTCTGAAGAAACGTGCTTTCTCTTTGAAATAACATTTTATTTTTAAAGTTATTTCAATTTTGGTTTAAGATAATTTTAAATAGAAGACAATTGGATGTTACCTGCAACAGCAATAATTTTTTTTTCTAAATGCTTAGGCAATTTAAGCTTGACTTTTTTATTTGAGGCTTACCTTTCGAGCTGACCTGGCAAGATTTATTTTTTTTTTTGAAACTGACTATCAATTTTTTAAAATTATTTACATAATTGATTGCCCTACCTGCCTGCTGCTTGTCATGCCTCGTCCTGCCCAGTGCATAACAACTTCTTAATTATGTCTTGTTGTCTGGATGTCATTTCCTGAGGCACTAGAGAAATGCCCAGATTTCTTTTTAGTGTAGATTGTAAATAGCTTGGGAATTTTAGATCCTTCCTTTGTGCGATAGTTTCGTTTCTCTTTGGGAGCTATTTGCGAGAACTTCTACTAATTATATCCTAATTATAAAATAGTAGGAGCAGATGCTGCTTTAGAGAAATACTTTGGTTGAAGGCATTCCCAGGATGCATACAGCAGCCCACCCAGCAGATAAGCCATTGCAATAACGGCAGGAGATAGACACTCTGTGGTGAAAATGGAGGTGGCCATTTTTCCTAATGACAGATAACCGTGGGTTCCAGTGGGAAACTCCCTGTGTTGTTCATGGGTCTTTATTTTGAGTTTTGTGTTCCAGTAGAGATTCAAACGCTTAAAAAAACGAATACATTTGGTACTTACTAAAATTAGTGAATCTTGATACTCTGCTTTGTGTCAAGAAATTTTTTATATTTTTTTTCAATCTGCCAAGAGGTGGAGGGAGGAAGGGAAAAAAGGAATTGTACGTTAGTAATGAGGAAAGTTAGAGTAAGGGAGTGAGTCCTGATTGCTCGTTAGAGCTCAACAGCATAGACCCACCAAACCTGAGGGCTTAAGGCATCTGCGAGAAGCAGAGAACCTACTGAACCAGAATGGGTTTGGATTTTAAAAGTAAGATTCAGAAGTGGTAAAACTGCTAAATGGCAGAAATTTGACTTTGGAATCGTCCTCGGTGCTGTTTGCATTTAATAATGAGCATATATTCAGTAGGTCCCGTTTCTTTGCCCCCCATAACCAAGAAAGTCACAGTCAGAAGAAATTGATTAAATGATTTAGCAAGGACAAATCTCTCTTGCTCTTTTGTGGATGTCAGAGTTTTCCCCATCCATGCAGGGTAATCCCTCAGGATACGTTGGCCAAACCAAGTTAGCAATGGAAATATTCAGTATATTTTGCTGATGTGCAGCATAGGGCTCGTAGTTTCAAATATAACTATAATTTCTCATCCTTGAGTTATGTTTCTAAGTCCTGGCCTTTATAAAGTCTCTCCAATCACTGTTCATAAGAGAGGTCCAACAAGGGCCAGGCAATGAGGTTGGCCAAGCGCACAAAAAATCGCTGCATGTTATAAATTCCTTTTTTAATTGCAGCAAGGTCTTTAGCCTCATATCACAGAAGTAAAATCTTGGATGCAGTGCTCTTCTTATTCTGCAGCAAAGTGAAATTCTTGGGAAAAACAAGGCCCAAAATCCTGAAAACCAAATGCAGAGCTGACTGCAGTAAGCCTTGCTCTTGACCAAGTGAAAGTGGCTGGATTTGGAAAGCAGCTTAAGGGCAGTTGTGGGTCTGTATTTTTTACTGCAGCATGGGATAGCCAAAATCCCAACGTGAAGAAGATAGTGCCTGAAGTAAGTTAGGGACATCCCTGAATATACACAGCCACACATGCATATAATAATGAAAATAGATCTCCTTTCGGTTATATGTAGATATATACCAGAATGGTGCTGTGGCATTCTCTATGTCTGTGTGTGTGTGCACGGCTCTACAGCAAGCATAGTCTGATTATACTAATAAGGTATTGTGTATTACTGAGAAATAATTGAGAGCCAGACATATTCTGTCTTCCTGCAAATTGCATTATTGCATAAAATGGTATTTATGCAGATACCTGTATTACAGTACGTACGTGGATTTTACTAACTCCGGGTAAATATATTGATATAGTACTTTCGTGCAAAGGTTTATTTCCACCAACATAAAACACATTGAAAATTAAGTAGAATAATCTTAAATTTGCCTGATTTCTTGATATTAATGTGATAGTAAAAACGTTTCCTGTTTTCAGAGGTATCAGTAGGTGCTCCTCTCCATGTCCCCTTACTGATGCGAATGGTGATGCACTGCTTTCACCCCAGGTGCTTGGGAAGATGAACATGTCTCGGGCTGCTTGATAGATGACCTGTACACAAAGACTAGCTTCTCCCAAGACATCCATGACACATGCAAGTCTTGATCTGGGTGACGTTAAGGATGGTTAAGCTATGGATCATTCTCTGGGAAGCTGGCAAGTCCAGCTAGTGCTTTTCGTCCTGTCCTGTAAATTTGACAGCTCAAGAGACATCTGCTCCTAATGACTCTTAATTTGAGATTTATTCTTGCAAGTCAGCTAATTCCTGACGTCTTGGTCCTGATAAGGAGGGTGTAGATAATAGACATAGAGCTCGGACAGGAAAGATCTAAAACACATCCTGTACCACAAAAATGCTTCTTTTGGAAATTTTTTGTATTTCTGGTCATTACTATTCGAAACATATTTTAAAGCGCCATAAATCAACCATCTCGGCCGTTGCACTGTTCAAAGGGGCAAAAAGCTGTTGGGCCACTGTGTACATGGGCTGCATGGCATCACATGGGCACAATCACCTGTGGCTTGTCTTACAAGGAGAACAGTGATTGATCCTTGAGTGACTTGCAATTTATCAAAGATTAGATATGATTTCTCCTGTATCTGATTAACCTTCTCTGTAAGATGGTCATCATTTTTGCAATGACAGTAGATTATTCCATACTTGAAAAGACGAATATCAGCTAGCTGCAATCAATAGCCCACAAAAGGTGACACCTTGAATTCACTGGGTTATCTATAAAGCGTGTCACAAACGGTTCAATCGTTTGTCAAATACACCGATTTCTTTTCAGGCACCTCTGAAGTGAAGTGGCTTTTATTTTAGTCTGCAATGCAAAGAGATAGGGAAGGGATGTTTGGGTTTTGTAGCGTAATCAGGCACTGTTGCATGCTGCTATAAAGAGCAAGTACAGATTTCTGTGAGTGACAGATGTGATTGTCATTTCCAGACCCCATTACGTATGATTTTCTTTGTCACAATTGTATGGAGAGAGCTTGATTTGATAAGATTGCATTGCACTAGGTAGAATGGAGGTTAAAATGAAGTATTGTGCCCTCGTGTTATTTAAGTCACACTCTCTGTACTCTCAGTGGAGTGGATATATTTTCATACATTTTTGTCTTTGAATTTGCTATAATGGCACATCCCTCCCCAGTATCCTTTGATGCAATTCCGTTCTTAATGTGTTTTCAGATTTAAATTAACCTTCATCTATTATTGAGCCACACAAAGAATGCATATTGGAGTATGCAGAAACGCAATCCCCCGGTTGACTGCCGGGTCCCTGTCTGGGAGATGGGAGGCATTAATTCCTGGGAGGGAGACTCTTACATCAAGTTGAGACAGTTTTCAATCTGTGGGAAGCTCTTTTTCAACGTCAGTTTAAGAAATAACTTAATAACTTGTACCTCGCCTGCAGTTCAGCTCTGAATGGAGCTGAGAAGGAAACTGCCCCTCCTGAAAGGGAGTCTTCAGCAGGTGGAGGAACAGGTTGCCTTAGGAGTGCAGTCACCAAGGAGCAACATCTAAACTTTCCTCTAAAAAAACACCTTGCCCACACTAACAAAAAACAGGCTGCCAAAAAGAAAGGGGCTCAGGCGATGTGCTGGAGCACCTATCTAAAAATAATTGCGCATCCCCTGCACCACTGTGGTTCTGATATGGCAAGATTTGAGCCAAGTAAACTGCAAGATAAAGATCCTCTTTCAGGAAAGCAATTTTAGCATGTCCTAAACGCCCAGCTCAAGCGTGTGTACTGCTGAATCAGAGTCTCCGCTCTTCCAGGAAAGGTCAGATGTTCCACCCTCCTTTCCTTAATCCCTGTTAAATACATGGCCATGTATCTCTGCCTTCGTTGCCAAAGATTGGTGCTGCTTGATCACACGGAAAGATCTAGAGCACTGACCGCAGATATTTCTGACATCAGGTAAGTTACTTTAGTCCGAGGCCTAAATTCCCTTTTCTAAACCGGTGGTATCCCTTTTGCTTTTCGTTTTGTCAGGCTGAACTACCACAGTCCACACCAGAGGATACTGTAAGCGCTGCGGAATCTTCTGTTAAGAATTGTGCCTTATAAATCAGTTACTCGTCTTGCGAGAGCACGTGTACAATAGCTGATGATATGGAAGAGTTATTGGCATGAGCATGTATGTGACATCACAGCTCACGTCTGTGATATCATAAAGGCCAAATGTTGTAAATACTTGCCCCGTTTCTTTTTAATCTTAATTTTGGCCGCGCCCATGAAGTCCTTAATCTGTTAAGGTAGCTGTAGTTTGTTATGCTAATTCGTACTATGTTTAGTTATTCACTGCTTATGAATCTCTTCAGTTCAGGGTCATGTTCTCCTCTCTTCAGCGTTTCTCGTAGTGTCTGGTGGTACCCAGAGAACTAAGAGCTCCCAGAATTTTTGCTAGCCAAGAATCAGATGCTTTTGACTTTATGGTCTTGGATAAACGTTTCATTCACAAATAGAAGAGAAAAAAAAAACATTAGAGCACATTTGAGTAATCATGTATTGGACTTTGATTCTTTGGTTGCTCATAAAAAACAGATGATTCTGCCTCCAAGATTGACTTTTATTATCTCCAGACATGATTTGCCTGGAAATCAATACGATAATGTAAAATGTCATTGCAAATAGAGGACATTGATCTGCAATGCATTTATTAACTCCTACTGATAAAAACCAAATTGAAAATGGTAAGCATGCTGCTATTCCAGGCAGAGAAAAAGCGAGTCCTGAATGCTCAAGTTACCGTTTATCTGCAAGCAAAACTATTTTTAAATCTTGTACATGAAAATATTTATGCTCGTAAGGAATAAATGTAGCTGGATCTTTAACATTTTAACTCTAATGGCTGTTTCGGAGAACCGGGTAATTAGGTGGTTAATCAAACTTGAAACTACTGCTTATCTGCCTTGGTCCAGGTAAGGAACATCAGCAACGTGGATGGAAATTCAGCCCGAGGAAAAGCAGCACGCTGTCCGTGTTCTCTCACACTGGACACGGCCGTGTGTGCTTGGCATCGCTCGCCTTTGTCTTAGCTACTTGTTTGAAGCATCTGGTAATTGAACAGCAACTCTTGCACTTGAGCATTCATGCTTGAACCTGAAATTACCTTGTCACCCACACTGGCTTTCATTAAACAGCTAACAGATGCCCTGGCATGCTCCTATCACAGTACATGATGCAGAGAGTCAGGGCCTCGTGTGCTGAAATGGCTCTGGTCTATATGGTCTGCTCTTGTCCAGCCTGGAATGAATGTCCTCCTCTGCATTCTGCAGCAGCTGCTCTGGCCGTTGCACGACCAAGCTGCTCACTGCTGTTTAACTCAGACATGAGGTAAGCACCTCTCCCGCGAGGCCAGGCTGAGAGGGTTGGGGTTGTTCCGCCTGGAGAAGAGAAAGCCCCGGGGAGACCTTCTGGTGGCCTTTTAGTACTTAAAGGGGCCTGTCAGAAAGCCAGAGAGGGACTTCTTACAAGGGCTTGTAGTGACAGGACAAGGGGTAATGGCTTCAGGTTGCAAGAAGGTAGATTTAGGTTAGAAAGTAGGAAGAACTTCACTATGAGGATGGTGAGATGCTGTCACAGGTTGCCCGGGGAGGCTGTGGATGCTCCGTCACGGGATGTGTTCAATACCAGGTTGGATGGGGCATTGAGCAACTTGGTCTAGCAGGAGGTGCCCCTGCCCATGGCAAGGAGGTTGAAACTAAATAATGTTTAGAGTCCCTTCCAATTCAAGCAATTCTATGATTCTGTGCCCTCTGAGTATGCTATGTGGCATACTAATATTTTTAATGTACTTGAAGAAAACATACAGATCCCTCAGCAAAACCAGCACTACTCTTTTTTTCCATTTAAAGAACCAGACCGTGTTTCTTCTGTCTGTCACAGTCTTCACTGGCTGATTTGTGTCTCTCTGCAATACTTTTCCCTCCAGAGCCATGAATATTTACAACAGACTTTTCCTATTTAGGCATTAGAGTGAATGGGAGAGGGCTGTACACTGCAGACCTTCAATGGAGGATCTTGTACAGAATTTCCATGAGCTTCCATTAACCAAACCAAGCAGCATGGAAATGCAAACAAATCTTGAATAAAGTGAAATGGGCGAGGCTGGAAGAAGAAAGGAAGGAATAAGCCTTTGCAAGATCTTGGCAAAATTCCTGTATAGAACAGTCTGAAGGCACCGTTAAGTTTTGAGGGGAGATTCTGTTTTCTTCATTTTTTTAACCCTGGATAAATACATCAAACTGGAGAATTCCCTTCTCTTCATGCTCCTTTGACCTCCTCTAGGCCAGGACAGATATCTAAATAAGCATTTAGGTATTAGTCGCACAGGTTTCAGAAACCAGCGGTGGAAATGCTGAGACGAGCTGCTTTTTTAAAACCTGTCTCTGTGATGCTCAATTCCACTGGTTTGAGGCCAACAACAGGAGCTGAGCACGTTACAGTTCGATCTTTTATTATAGTAAAATACACAATATTGCTTCAGCAGCCAGGGCTGGCAAAGCATCTCTCACTGTTTACTAAGCACTTTGATAGCCTTAGCGGCAAGGTGCTGTGGTTCTTCGCATCACCGCATCCCTTCCCAGCGGATCGGAGCCTCCCCAGCTGAGCCAAACTGGAAATGAGCATGTTTGGAAACGGGGCGCCAAGAAGCCATCTAAGGCAGACAGCTCTGCCTGTCTCTAGGCGGAAAAAAACCCTCCGGTCAGTTGAAATCTTGCTGATGGGCACAATATAGGTGACATCGCTTCTTACTTTACCCTGGCCATCTTGTATCATTCAGAAGATATTCGCATGCTCTGGACTGACATTTTTTTAAAAAAAAAAAACAAAGTGTTATCCCTGATTGTCAGTCTCTGATTCGGTTTATGTCACTTATGTCATGCCGCTGTGGATCGTGTCCCGCTGTGTCATGCCCTCCAGATCGATACGACACAGCACAGCGCTGCATGAGCTACAACAAGCAAACGCAGCAATGCAAAGCTGTTTACCCTAAACAAGTAATCCCTCCTAATGGACACCCAATCAATAGAAAAATCAGGGTGGGATGGTTTCTTTTCAGATTGGATAATTGTCACCCTCAGACCGTACCCACAACGTCTGCAGCCTGCTGGTTTGCGGCTCAGAAATGCTTCACAGCTTCCCGAAATGAGACGCGAAACGCTGGCGGCACTAACAGCTAATGACGGGTTCGCTTTAGCAGGGGACAAGGGACAAAGCGAAGCAATTACAGCCTTCCTACAGATGGGAAGTGCCGCTCGGCTCCGTTTCTTCCAGCAAACTGGAAGCTAGCAAGAAGACTTTGTTAAAAATCTCGTGTAATAGAAACCAAATACATCAAATCAGTCAGGAATACACCAAGTTCTCTGCAACATGCTGCAGCAATAAAACTGAGGGGTGTAATGCAGGGCAAAAAGCAGGTAAGAAAAGGACCAGGCTGCCCAGAGAGGTTGTGGAGTCTCCCTCTCTGGAGAGGTTCCAAACCTGCCTGGACGCGATCCAGGGTCACCCAGAGAAGGTGGTCCAGCTTTAGCCAGGGGCGTTGGATGAGATGATCCCCAGAAGTCCCTCCCAACCTCAGCCATTCTATGAAAGCTCAGGTAGCCTCAGTGCACCCTGCTTGTGAGGCTGGAGCTGATGGCGGTGGCAGCCAGAGCTGTCCTGCGGAGCAGTGTGGGTCTGCTCCAGCTGAGGACCATCCCTGGGAGCTTTCACGCTGCTCAAACCATCTCAGCGCTGATGACAAGCTGCAAGCTGAGCCTCTCTGTGAGCTGCCAGCCCGGCTGGCACGCAGCGAAAACTGCACGTGAAACTACAAAGTGCCATTTCTGTCATGCAAAGTGTGCTCCTGAAAATGCCAGCGTGAAAGGAAGGCTGAGAGAGAGCTCTTCTGCTTCCCTGAGCCTTCAGTGACACCTACAGACAATCAGCAGCTTGCAGATGGTCCATCCCAGCACAGACTGTAAGCCCAGCCTTGCTCCAGCCCCTCAGGACTATGCACTAAAGGTCTCCTCTTTCTCCGCAGCAAAGCCAAGTCCAGGTCAATGTAAACTTGCCCACATCTGCTGTCTCTGCATTTACTGCACCTCCAGGACACCTACTGAATGTGTTTGCTTGTACCGTGTAGTTATTGTTTTCCCTCACTGTTTCCTGCTCCAGACTAAAAACTAGATTATTTTACTTCCTGCCGGCTTTTCATCCCCTGAGAGCGTTCCTCTTGGCACACGGTATTCACTTATTTCTCTTTGAAAAACTCAGTAATGCCAGGTGGACTTTTTCAGAGCTGACCTGGACCAATTTTGCTTGTTTTTTGTCTGTTTTTTCTAAAAGATTGTTGGGAAGTGGCAGGCGCTGCCTCCCTCTGTGGATGGCTCAGAAATCTGCAGGGCTGACGTTCCTGGTAGAAATTCTTCCCCTTCATTCGCAACTGAAACTTTCAGCCTTATTTTTTAAATTATCTCAAAGTGCACTGGAGTGCTTCAGAGGAGAATATCGGCTCAAAACATCACCACAATCACAACAATCACCACAATCACAATTTTCTTTTAAAAGAAAATTCTTTTAAAAGAAAATTTCCTTAGATCCTTGACATCTAAGGAAAATAACCTGTGCTTTGGGGGGACGGGACAGTAACAGAGCATTGAGATCAGCTGTCCTGCAGGACCTGTCTCCTTAGGTTGTCCCTCTTGCCTTGTGAGAGTCAATAAATAAATGAGAAGCAAGCTCAGAACAAAAACAATCATTGGGTGGGGGTTTTTTTCATTTTTTACTTGGATGCTAACCAACACAACTTTGGTATCATTAAAGCACTCACCGCTATTTAAAAAGTGCCTGATGTTACAGGTTTTGAAAAAGCAGATCTAATAATTCTGATTACCCCTCGGCCACGTGTCACCAAGGTGTGCCTACACTTGGCTGCCCTCAGTTGGCTCCTGAATAACATTTTCCATTTGCTTCTGGGTTCGGGTTATTAAATGGGGGAAGGGATGTGTTTGGTTTTCAGCTCTCCTAGTCCTTGAGAAGAGATGGGTAAGCATTCTCCCTGGGTGATTTGTAACACTCGTGGCTGGGGCTCATGCTCCTGCTGAGCTTGGCTTGGGTCAGAGCCCTCCCCGCGCATCATTTGGCACCAAGCTTTATCAGCCTTTCCCATAACCTGGTGTGTTCAACTATTAGATAATATAGAAGACAGACTTTTTAGCAGGGTCTGTTGCGACAGAACAAGGGGTGATGGTTTTAAACTGAAAGAGGTAAGATTTTGACTAGGTATAAGGAAAATATTTTTCATGCTGAGTCTGGTGAGACCCTGTCCCAGGTTGCCCAGAGAGGGGGTCGATGCCCCATCCCTGGAACCATTGCAGGTGAGGTTGGCCGGGGCTCTGAGCAACCTGCTCTAGTTGCAGATGCCCCTGCTCACTGCAGGGTTGTTGGACTAGATGATTTTTAAAGGTCCCTTCCAACCCAAACCACCCTATGATTCTAGATTGCAATCCTTCTTGACATGACTGGATTGAGACCTGGTGCCTGATTTTTTGGAGGCACCAGGCACTTGCAGTTCCTATGATGTCCACAGGAGCTGTGCTAAGCTGCTCTGGTAAGCAGGTCTTTAGCAAATACCCATGTTTCACTCTTTACATGTTTATAAACTGTATGCATTGCATCAGGAAGAATCAGATTTATGGTGTGGACATCTCGCCTCTGGCAGGAAGTGCTGTGGAGGCAAGGGTTTGCTACAGCAAAACCTCGGTGCTGATGCTTGTTAAGGACCAGGGCTTACATGGATCATTGCAGGACTCATGTAGGAGAGCTCAGGGCTTTGTGGGAGGCACCCGTTTCATCTCAGTGTCAAGTCCTTCATAAATATTTCATACGGGCTTTGAGCAGGGCAGAGGATGAACTTCTGGTGCTGAAAGGAATTTCAGTAAGTGACGCTGTGCTGGAGCCCCACCGCAGGTGCGGGTGTTCCTGTAGCATCCCAAGCTTGGGATGCTCCGGATTGTCTTGATTTTCAGTAGCAGCAATACCAGGTGACTGTAAAATCCTGATACATCAGTCATACAAAAACAACGTCTCAAGTCTAGGTAATAATTAAGCGTTATTTTAGTAACACGCCAGAGAAATTTGAAATGATTTACTTGTATTTATTATTTAAGCCTTGTAACACCTACTGGGGTTGTGCTGAGGGTTACTCTATTTTGTTAGAAGTGAAACCAAAATACAGATGAATTAAATTTGTCCAAGATAATACAGCCAATTCCCTGAAGACTTGATCTGAAGCCTATATAGCCAGCGATAAAATCTTTTTCACTACCTCCTGTACACTTTTGGTGAGATCTTTGAAAAAGCCAGGAACAGCTTCATATCCCCTGAATTTCAGTGAGTAGCTCTGCCCAGTGCATATCTTTGTTGCTATATCCTTATTATTTTAGCAGAGAATTAAGCAGTCAGCCAATAGTCTCTGGAAGAAGTAGTTAAGAATTTGGGTTCATACGCCAGAGAATGAATAATGCTTGCAGTATTTTTGCATGACAGCTGTGCAGGATAGACTTTTGGAATAAGCAGAAATATCTATCTGTGTATGATTTTCAGACTTTTGGTCTCTGTCAAGCAAGTTGGTTTTTTTTCCTTTTCCTTTCCTCTGAGGCTGTGTGGAAAAAAAATTGCTATATTTTTGTCAACAGAAATGAAAGACGAATGTTAACTTTAGAGGCAGAGGGAATTCAGGGGCACAGATGAGGAGCTGAAGTCTGCATAATGTGTCATGGCTCATCTTTCTGTGCCACCATTTTGCTCGTACTGCACGACTAAAGTGAAAAATAGACAATTAAACCAGTAGTAAAGCCTCCATGTGAATTCCGGCTGTATAAAGGGGGTTAGTCCTGAAGCCCAAGCTGGAGCTGGTACGTGCTGCTGCCCATATTTAAGAGACAAGAACTTGGTTCATCACGGATACGTGCACGTTTGGGGGCTTTCTTCTGGAAATGGCATGTTTAGGACAGTGTCCTTTCTCACCTTTCTTCTGCTTCACCTCCCCAAAGTACTTGCTCAGTTCTTGTTTAACAGGTCAGTGACATCTCATGTAAGACCACAGAGTTCTTACTAACTGACCCAAACCAGCTCCAGGTCAGGCACAGGAGTTACTACACCCAGAGCTACGTCTTACCCCAAAACCCTTCTGATATTACTACAGGAATTGGCTTATTGGGGCAGAGGTTTGCTTTCCATGGTGTGAAAGGTTTGGTTGGTATCACTGATCATTTCTATTTATTCTTTGTGTGGGGCCTCGTCACACAGAGAAAACTACCTGGATTTAGAATGTAAAACCATCCATCAGAGAATGTGGCCAGTATTCTAAGCAAGCACTGACATGACATAACAACAATAATATGAGTCTAATCTTTCCCTTTCCAGGTCTGAGCAGTTATCATTCGTGTTTTTAATATACCATTCTTCATTCCAGTTTTGGAGATATGACATTGAGAAAGTTTTCTTAAGGCAGCGTTTAATTTAGGAACAAGATAGGGGTTTTGATACATGGTGAGCAATGTATGACCATGAAACAAATCTCTGAGGTAAGAAGATTCAGATAAAATAATCTCTGATCTCCAAGCTCTTTCAAAAATTTTAACCAAACCTTTCAGATCTGCTGCACCCTTTTCCCACCTTTTCTTTTCATCCTTGTTCATCAAGATGTGGGCTAGAAGAGGATTCTGGAGGATTTATTAAGAGTGCTTCAATCCAACAGAAAGGTCTTGGCCTTAAGGATCTTCCTAAGTGATCACTGCAAATTTTTCTAGTTCTGGTGGCCATGGTGCAGTTGTGGCAGACTGCTTGGGATCATTTTCAGCTCTGCATGTCTCCCCATTTCTCAGGAGGACAGGATTAATGCTTTTTGTTGTTGTTTTTCGTAGATCCAACCCGTGTTATGGTGTCACCTTTCAGCATGGATGTCACTGTTGGAGAAAGCATTGTCTTGCCTTGTCAGGTATCTCACGATCACTCGCTAGATATTATGTTTACCTGGTCATTTAACGGACACCTGATAGACTTTGACAAAGATGGGGATCACTTTGAAAGAGTTGGAGGGGTAAGTATTAATACTAAAGCAATCTCCTCACAGTGATCAAAGTGGGTAACATAGAGAAGGGCTATAAATAGAAGGAACGGGTTGACTAAGTTAATAGTAGGAGATGTTATCTTGTGTCTTTTAGACTCAGATGAACACTGCTAATGTATTACTTCATCATAGTTGGTGTAGAGTTGTTATTATTTCATAATGACATGACCTAAATCTGCTCACATGAGCAACGCGTTCACATTGCAGTGGGGTGTGTGTCAGAGGACCTATAACATGTTCTCTCATTGCAAAATATCCTGCTTTCTCGTTCAAGGAAGAAGTTCATAATAGTTTTTCTCCAGCTGTAACAGTAAAAGAAATGTAAATACAGCAATTGTAGAACTTTGTATTTATACAGAAAATAGCAAGAAATGGGAGGATAACCTTAAATTTGTGCAGGCAGTGTTGGTTGGCATGTTTATCTGAATCTGTCTGGGTCCTCCCCTTGTAACACATGCTTAGAGTAAGTATTTTTTCTCCACACAAAATAACCTGCATAGTATTACAAACATCACCGACTGTCGGAGACATTTCCTTTCAGCGTTATCTGCGCACGTTTCCTGGCAATGTCATGTTGGTGTCTTTGGGTTGGTTGTTTGTTTACAAGAAACCCAGCCAGTCCCCACTGACAATGCAGACTTCTGTAATGCCCAGAGAATTATTTAAAGGTTAAAAGATCAGGTTCATGGAAATCTGGTAACTAGGAGAAGAGTTGGGTGTGAAATAATGGTTAGACTGCCCATTAAATACATCCCTGGCTGCCACTGTCACGTGAGACCACGATCAAGGGCCAGGTACGGGGCAGAAAAGGTAGTGAAGGTAGGAGTTACTCCCTTCATTAGGAGAGGAGAAAATCTGCTTAGGTCATTTGCTAGTTTCTGCCTCTCCAGGAAGGTTTAGGACCACTGAGCCCACAGCAAGGTAGGGGTGACCATGATGGTCCTTCCCTGCTTGATTGTCTCTGCTTTCACCTCAGTTGTAAAGGGCAGGTTGTTTCAACTTTTCTAGTAGTCTTAGATTTCCTGAAGATGATGTGGCATGAATTTGGGGAATTAGAGAGGGTCAGTGCTATAGGAGGTACCTCAGGACACCCTCTGTTAGAAAGGGAGGAGGCAGCACGTCTGTCAGACCTGCTCCAGCTTCTCATGCCATTCTGCAGACTAAAACTAATTTCCAAATAATTTTTGTTAAAAGAGGAGCAACAATTTCACAGGCTATACTTGGAAGGTGGGTAAAAAGTTTGCTTTCCTTTGTAACCATAACATTTTCCTTCCCACTTCAGATTTCGTCTAATTTAGCCTGTTGCGTATTAGGCAGGACTTGGGGAGTTTAGTTTTTAGCTTAGTTGCAATTTTTGCATGTTTTCTTATCCTTCCTGATGAATTTTTTTGCACTCTTATTGGGTGAAGCTAGCAAGAAAAAGAAGGAAAGAAACGCAACAAATTTTCGAGCAGAGGTAGAAAACTGCAAAGGGTTTTTTGCATGTTGCTCTACGGGAGGTTTTCCAGAGCCACGCGCTCTGCTGGGTTTCAGGCAGCCCGTGTTTACGTGTGTCAGCAGTGAAATTTCATGCTGAAAGGAAAAGGAAATACAATTTACAAGCCTTGCTGTTACCCCTAAAAAAAATCATTGAAAGATGCACTTAAAGCTTGAGGCCTAGGGCTCACATCAGCAGCAACGGCTCTTCCCAGTGTCCGCCCCTGATGGGCCTGCAAGACTAAAATTACAAACTGTATTAATATTCTTCCGTCAGAAAGCCACAATCACAAGGTTACCCTGAGATTTCTAATGCATCAAATGCTTTGTGTCTGGAGAAAAAATTAGAGAGAGTTTTCAGCTTCCTATACATACAGAAACCTAATTAGTTCTATTCAACAGTTAATCAGACATGCACTTGGCGCTTGGAAAACAAATTACCGCTGTTAGGTGATGCAAGATTTCCTCGGAGAGTGCTGTTCTCGTGATCTTTAGCACAAAAAAACACCGGGCAATCAAAATGCTGGCCGTAACACAAAGCCATGGAACTACTGCAGATGTCTCATAATTGGGGCTGATTTTCACTTATTAAATAGCTGTAGACACAACTTGGCCATCTGAATACCAGAGAGAGGCTATAAATTTGATATCCATAGAGATAAAAGAGGAATCAGAGCGGACCTGCCCTACATAAGCTTTGTCACATTGTTTTAATGGGGAAACTGCTTAACGGACCCAGTCCAGGCTCCCCTGCCCCTTGTACGAGCCGTAATTTTAGAAATGCTCCCGCTCTTATCTTCAAGGCAGACTCACATAATTTTAATAGGCCACGGCTTGCATTACTAATGTTTTCATCAGCGGCGTAAAGTAAATCCATTAGTCACAGTGTCCTTCATGTGATAATGATGTTTAGCACTCATTAAAAAGTAATTGTAACCACTTTTCCCTACTTTATCAGCAGGATTCAGCTGGCGATTTGATGATCAGAAGCATCCAGCTGAAGCATGCTGGGAAATACGTCTGCATGGTGCAAACAAGTGTGGACAAGCTATCGGCCGCTGCAGACCTGATTGTAAGAGGTATTCGAATTTTGTTACTGTTGTTGTTGTAAAATTTCTTTTTTTTTTTTTTCCTCTCCCTTCTTCATCTGCTAGTAAGACAATTCCTGGGCTCGAAGATGTTCATTGAGATCCCAGCATCTTGTAATTAATCTAAGAAATAAGCTCTAAGTACACACTGGGTTTCACAGTGTTTTCAGTGCATATAAAGATTATTTCATATATACATACTCATACAACAGATAAACACACTAGTACATGTTCGTGTCCTGACTGCAAAACTTGCACCAACGGAGCTCATTTGATGAACTCTGCAGCAGAAACTGGACCTGGCTTATTAACTGTAGTTCTGCCCAGCAATATTGTTCCATTTCTAGAATAGACGTGATTTAGTAACTTCAAAGGTATTTCAAGACCTATTCATTACCATACACAGGTGATTTGTAAGTATCATAGACTCACAGAATGGTTTGGGTTGGAAGGGACCTCAAAGATCATCTAGTTCCACCCCCCTGCCATGGCAGGGACACCTCCCACTAGACCAGGTTGCTCAAGGCCCCGTCCAACCTGGCCTTGAACACCTCCAGGGATGGAGCATCCACAGCTTCCCTGGGCAACCTGTGCCAGTGTCTCACCACCCTCAGAGTGAAGAACTTCATTCTACTTTCTAATCTAAATCTCTCCTCTTCCAGTTTTGAACCCATTACCCCTTGTCCTATCACTACAAGCCCTTGTAAAAACTCCCTCCCCAGCTTTCTTGTAGGCCCCCTTCAGATACTGAAAGGCCGTGATAAGGTCTCCCGAGAGCCTTCTTTTCTCCAGGCTGAACAACCTCAATGGTATGACTTGAACAGAGATACAATTAGATAACCTGAGTCTGGACCCTTACAATAGATATTACAGATATTTTCCTGCTTGTTAGCTCTGAGGAAAGTAAGCTTTGGTGCTACCCTCAGTTCTCGTAGACCCCAGCAAGATCATAGTTTGCGTGTTCTCCATGTAGCATAAGTTCTCAGGCAACTCAGTGAAAGGAAGAGAGCATGAAAAAGTAGTAAGAAATTCTCTCTGTATCAAAGCTGGGCCAGAGTAAAATGTGCAGATTAGCCCTGAGCTTCCATTGAGATATGTGCCCTTGTCTGTACCCTCATAATATTGCTTTTTTCAGCAATTTTTCAGCATGTTTCTCCACAGGAGCATGAACACGGATGTCCTTAGCCTTGTGCTGTACAAAGAGCCAAGCCCCTGGAGGCAGCAAAGCCACTGCTCCTTCTCCCCAGGAGGTTGCTCCCCCCTTACACCAACTTTTGCTGCAGCATGATTTCAGATTATTTCTTCTTCGTTTTGCACAAACATTTCAAAACAGCCTGCTGATGGGCACCTCGGTTAGGTAACTTCCTTAGTGCTGGCTCTGTAACCGAACAGGAGGAACATTAAATTCTCACAAGAAAGTGATCCTTGATGATGGTAAAAATAGTGATCTTGTTGCTCGCTAAAAACATCACCAGGGACGTCTCCATGGAGGCCCATGGTCCCACGGCTGCTGCGCTGGGGGTTGTGTATAAAAACTGGGAAATATCCCTGGGCAGCGAGACTGGAGGGGAACGTGAATACTAGCTGGTGCATAAACAGAGCCTTCAGGATAACTGGGGCAAGTTTTTTAAATATTGGAGTTATGTCAAAATAAAAAGATACTAGATTTGAGAATAAAAATCAATTGTTTTTGTCAGGGAATATCAAGCAAGAGCACACAGAAGAGCACTCTGGCACTGGTACACACAGATCAGCCCACTTGTTCTGGATGGGATTGTTTCATGCCATCAGAACAGGAGAAGCACGTGTCTTGTCAGCAGCCCAAAAATATTTGATAAATCATTAACTGATGATTTTTCCCTCTCTTGTCCTACCATAGCCTGCAAAGAAGTATATTCTGAAATGTTGGGAATAACCTTGGTTATTCCAAGGCATGAAGTGAAGACAGTTTCTTTCAGCCTCTGCCAAGAAGTAGGAGTAATTTGTGATGGATCCAATGAAATGTCATTTCTCTGATGTCACTTGCGGTGGGCGACTGAAGGAGCTGCTCCATGAGACTGCCTTGCCTGGCTGTTCCCCCCAGCAAAGCAATTTAAAGTTTTAATTGCTGAGAAATTAAACCTGGCTGGACCTGCTGAAAGTTTCATTTTAAAGACAGGATATTGGAAGGTTTCAGGGTATTTTAGATATTTAAACATGCCCAGCTCTCTGAATATTATATGAGAATAATTTTAGTTGACAGAGTGAATTGTGAGTTTGCTTGAGATGGTGCTTTTGGGGAGAGAGTTCATCTCGGGTACCAATACTGACAGCAATGGCCACATCAGAAAGGTGAGGACAATCTTTTTAGCAGGGCCTGTTGTGACAGGACAAGGGGTTTTAAACTAGAAGAGGGAGATTCAGACTAGGGAGAAGGAAGAAGTTTTTTACACTGAGGGTGGTGAGAGCCTGGCCCAGGTTGCCCAGAGAAGTGGTGGATGTCCCAGCCCTGCAAACATTACGGGTCATGTTGGATGGGGCTTTGGGCAACCTGCTCTAGTTGCAGATGTCCCTGCTCCCTGCAGAGGGGTTGGACTCAATGAGTTTTAAAGGTCCCTTCCAACCCAAACCAGTCTGTGATTCTATGAAAATACTGGTTCCTACTCAGACACAATGCTAGTTACAGGCAGGTCTTTCATTCTTCGTTCTTCTCTGGGTGCATCCAAGCTGCAGCCAAAAATGGTACTTGTCTATAGGCCAGTCCTAAAGCAGCAGACATGGAATGGCAGAGCTGATCCCAAGTACTGCTGTAAGTGCCTTGCTCTAGGGTATCTAGGGATTTATCGGGTAGCTCAGGCATGCCACAGCACTGCTGTTCATGTGGAGGCATCTGGGGTTGAGGGTGAAACTGGTGATCTCTGGATCTCTGGGTTTGTCTATCTCCCCCATGCCTCCCAATCCCATCTAGGCAACAAGAGCTCCTAAACCACAGTCCCTTCTCTGCAGGGACTCAGTTACCTCCATCCTGAGTAAGGGAAAAAGACCAGAGTGCCCCTTCCATGAGCCACTGCAAAGCTCTAAGCACCCTTCTTGTGTAATTCTCCCAACAGGTCCCCCCGGTCCACCAGAAGCTGTGACAATAGATGAAATCACCGACACCACTGCTCAGCTGTCCTGGAGGCCAGGAGCAGACAACCACAGCCCTATTACGATGTACGTCATACAAGCAAGGACTCCTTTCTCAGTGGGATGGCAAGCGGTGAGCACAGGTAGGTCCATCACTTGGCCTTCAAAGAGCTCCACCAATGGCAAACGCATCCATCAGGACCCACAGATGGGCTGAATGGAGCAGTTCTGCACCCTGAAGAGAAAAGTAATTTCACTGGCTGCAGAGCACTGGTCTTATTAACTAGTTTCCAGTTTGGCAACCCAAAGATTTAGGGTCTGGTCAGTGCTATTACTCATCCATTTTTCTCATGAATGTTTAAGAGAAAACAGAATGAAGTCCTATCTTTTGTTGCCGCGCTGGAGATATACAACAGTAATTGTGGTCTGTAAAGACATCCCTCAGGGACGGACCGTGTCATCCGGCCTGTGCTCAAGTGGAGTTATTTTCCTGATAGAGGGAAAAATCCCATGATGTAATTGCTCATTCCGTCAGAGGTTAATTTTGTTCCAGTAACCGCTAAATAGAGGGAGCAGTGTCTTTTAAAAAGGGAAAAATAAAAACCCTTTAAACCTGTTTTCTTGGCGCTCTGTTTTCGAAAAGCGGCGATTTAGGAGAAACTCTTTAATAGGAGGAATTTCTGTGCTAAAGGCACGATGTTTTAATGCTGCCTCTTCTCTGCAGTTAATGAAACGTTAGAAAAGTGAGAAAAGGTTTGTCAATCCGTATTCACTTTGTATTTACATGAACCCCTCCCTTTTAAGGGTTTGAGATATGGCCGTTTCTCATCCATCTTTAATTCTTTCACTGGTTTCATTGCATTCCTGACCTGTGGCCGTCTTCTAGTTCCAGAAATCATCGATGGCAGGACATTCACAGCGACGGTGGTGGGTCTGAACCCCTGGGTCGAGTACGAATTCCGAGTAGTTGCTGCCAACCTGATAGGGATCGGAGAACCCAGCAGGCCTTCAGAGAAGAGAAGAACTGAAGAAGCTCGTAAGTAGTTGTGGGCAACTGAGTTAAATCTTGTCGAGTAAATGCTGATCACAGCTAACGGGTGCATTGCACTCAGGGAAGCTGAGGAGGACTTTCTGCGCCCGTTGCTCTCCTCCCTCATAGCATGTTCTTTGTGTGCACAGAACAGTCAGGGAAAGTTGTGGAGCTCCTGACGGGCTCCTTTCCTCACTCCATGACTCCTAAAGTGCAGGAAGACTTCATACCCTTTCCCTGAAGAAAGCAATGATTTTCCAAAAAAGAACAGGTATTTGAGCAGGTTTTTTTAAAAATACTGCCCAGTATCCATTCATGAGAGAGACGAACCCTAAGAATGGCCCTTCTGGTGTCCCATGATCGATGTGATGGAAAATCTGGAGTGCAAACAGCATGCTGAGAGCAGGAATTTGAGCTTCACAGCTGGGGAGTCAGCAGTCCCTTGCTGCTGCTGGTCAGGAAGATGGGGCCAGTCTCTTTTCAGTGGTGCCCAGTGACAGGACGAGAGGAAACAGGCACAGACTGGAACACAGGAGTTTCCACCTCAACATGAGGAGAAACTTCTGTACTGTGAGGGTGTCCAAGCCTGGCCCAGGCTGCCCAGAGAGGTTGTGGAGGCTCCTTCTCTGGAGAGATTCCAAACATACCTGGACACGTTCCTGTGTAACCTGCTCTGAGTGAGCCTGCTTTGGCAGGGGGCTTGGACTAGATGATCTCCAGAGGTCCCTTCCAACCCCTACTATTCTTTGATTCTGTGGTTCTTGGTGTAACTTGGACCTCACCCTGTGGGCCATCAGCGCTGGAGCAACCACCCTGGCCTGCTCTATGGGTTGGATCATTTTGTGGGCTTACCGAAGGTCTGTCTTCTGCAACTTGCTCCCACCACTGCCTCCTGGAACCACACCGCAGCTTCAGGCTGCTGCAGGCAAAGCTTAACCGTGATCTTCAGTAGTGCCTGTGTTCAGGGATTTCAGCACATGCTACCAGACTTGAGAGCTTTAATGCTCCTTGATGCTGTCCCTGGGCTTTGATCTGGCAGAAAGGAGACACAGCAAAGCACGGGCTCAGCGTGGTGGCTGCAGGGATGTGTGCCTCAGTTACGGCAACCCCTGGTAGGTGGCTCCTCTGTTCTGTTTCAGCCTGTAATGGAGCAGAGTATGAAATAGGAAAATAAATAAAAGCCCCTTTTTTATGGAAGATAAATGTTTAAACTAAACAATTAGTGACTGAATACACAAGTTAATTGACATACTTTTAATATACTATTATTGGCATACTTTTAATGTGCTGTTTGCCATGGCCAATTAGTCATTTCCTAATAGCGTTTCTGGTACCCAGCAGGGGAAGAGCAGCAGAGTCCTATTGTAGGTCTGTTCCATTTCAATGAGCTTGTCTGCCTTCAGAGTTGCCACATCCATCTTCTGCATCTTTTTTTGCAGTCCCTGAAGTGACCCCAGCTAATGTCAGCGGAGGCGGAGGGAGCAAGTCTGAGCTGGTCATTACTTGGGAGGTAAGTGGAGTCCAAACGGAGAGGAACATTAATACAGTCCTGACCTAGATGCACCCTCTCACCCCAGACCCAGTGAAGCTTCTGTAGAGTTCAAACAGTTTGCGATAAAAAGCTCAGATTCTGTGGTAAAAATACCCCAGTTATTAAAATTGAGTTAAACCCCTTCCCCATCCCAGGCTGCTGTGCAGGGAAGCCAGCAGAGAAGTGGACCACAGGGAAGGGGCTGCACATCGCTGCTTTGACACGAGCTCAGGTCCCCCTACGGCAAAACATGGATGGGCAGAAACCACCTGAGGGATAAAACAGTTTGTGAGGCCAGGCTTGGCACACCCTGACCTGGCTGAGAATTGTTGTGGCTGGCTCCCAGGCTTCATCCCTCATCCCTTCGCTGGGGTATAGGGCAGCAAATAGTGAAGAGCACAGCGCATTGCATGCTGGCTTCATTGCTGCTAATGAAAGGCAGCAAGAGGAGAGACAGAGAAGAGAAATGTTTAATATTCCTTAAGGCAGCCGGGGTTAGAACTTTAGTCATTTGTCTGCTCATATTTTCATGTTATGATGCGATGCAGCTGGCATATTTTTCCTAATAATGAACTTCACTAGACATGCTAACACTTCCACTTAGTACTATTTCTGACCGAGCTGGCAGAATGAATCGCCAGAGATATTTTTAAGGTTATTAAAAAACTATAAATGGGTTTTTGTCCTTACCACACAGCTCAATGTGCTAAATTTCCTCCTCAGTTGGACTAATTAGCTACGCTGTGTCTCCTAAAGATACTGCAATATGCTTCAAAAACACACAAGGCAGGAACATCAGCCAGTGATATGGGTCGTAATTTGCACAAAATATAATTTATATTTCAGTAGAACAGTCAGTTCACTCTTTCAAATGTCCAGAGGCCTTTTCTTCACGGTCTGGTGTATTTTTTGAGCCTTACGATACAGACTAAGAAGCAGTCACCAGAAGTAACCCCTGCACATGCTTAAGCACCGTGGACATCTGTGGGAGAGTGGCCCATAATTACAGATTATTTTAATTGGGTTTTGATGCAGCTTCTAGGGGGCTGCAAGCTTGAGAGAGTAGAAAGCATCAGTGTGTCCAGAAGTGACCTGGAGATGACAGGTTGTTTCTTCTAGCTGTTACCTAGCGCTTACCTGCCCTTCTCCATCACGTTTGTGACAGGTTGCTCCCTGCCATCATGATCTCTAACAGGTCATGTCATATGGGATGGGGGTACTGGGCTGACCTGGCCTGGGTCACTGTAGTGACGGCCCAGTGAGGGACCACCAGCCCCACACTGGCCGGGACGTGGCCAGGATATGTTCTTCAGGGCTTCACGTGTGATTCCAAAGACAATAGAGCAGCTTCACGTATATTGGGAAAGCAGGAACTGCATCCTCAGTTCACCCCAACAAACTGCAGGTCATTTTAGTGCTTAAAATTACTGACATGGTTACTGGAGCCTCCATCTGGTCAGTGAAGGAAGGTGGGCACCTACGGAGCTGAATTAAGTCTTGGGCAAAGCGTCTTCTGGAGGTGCTGCTTCTTCCCCTGACTACAGGGAGCTCGTGGAGCAGCAAGGCTCTAGCACAGACAGAATGGGATAAATTCAGGTTAGATGTGAAGGGGGACTGCAGCTGCCTCCTGTCTCTAATGCTCTGTTTAGTAAAGTAGCTTTGGAAGGACCAAGAGGCAACAGCCAGCATGCGGACGGGGAGATAAACACGTGCCATTGCTAAAAGTGCTGCTTTTTCCACGGTTTACCTGCCAACAGACAGTGCCTGAGGAGCTGCAGAATGGAGGAGGCTTTGGGTACGTGGTGGCTTTCCGCCCTTTCGGCACCATCAGCTGGATGCAGACCGTCGTGGCCTCCCCGGACGCCGCCAGATACGTCTTCCGCAACGAGACCTTGCCGCCCTTCTCCCCGTACGAAGTCAAAGTGGGAGTGTACAACAACAAGGGCGAAGGGTCGTTCAGCCCCGTGACGGTCGTCTACTCGGCAGAGGAAGGTAGAGCCAGGAGCCCACTCCACCGCCTCTCCCTCCTCCCCACCACTGGACACAGGGGGGTTGGCTGGGTCTGAAAGGGTTTGGTATCCACCTTGACATATCCTTTGATACCTCATCCTTGTTCTGATTTATAATAAATGGTGAGCCGTGATTAATTCTTTTGATAGTCATTAAAATAACATTAATCGTAATGAAATCTTTTGATATTAATGGAAAAGTAATATGTAATCTGGAAAGAATTCCGCCGAGGTTTAGTATGAATTAATGTCCACTGATTAGAAAATGTTCCCTCTTGTCCTAATTACAGTACATGGTATCCTGGGTTGAGTTTAGTAATGACATCTTATTATTTCTTAGGTAGAGGAGCGGTGGCACGGGCTGACAGGCCATTGTTTTGAAATGTGGAAGTTTGTTTTGGCCGCATGCTTCTTTTCTTGTGCAATGAAGAAAACAAATCCCTTGAAGTCTGGGACTAATTTAACATAAAATTGAAAACTCTTAATTTTATTTTTAACTCCTCTACCCAGAGCCGGCGAGAGCCCCGACCACTGTTTTGGCCAGAAGTCTTTCTGCCTCAGACGTTGAAGTTTCTTGGGCTCCCCCTTGGGAGAGCCATCACAAAGGAAGAATACAGGGATATGAGGTATGGAAACACAACGTAGTGTCCTTTCAGTACTAAGGCTTGAGGAGATGCAGAGATACGTCATGGTCAGTCATTGTGGTGCTGCTCCTGCCTGCCATGGGGTGGGTGGATTCCCGCGGCATATTTGCCTCCTCTTCTCTCTCCTGTACACGGAGATTTCTCTCACACGGTGAACAACTCTACATCTTTCTGTGTGTGATCTGGCCAACAACAGAGAGCAGAGCTTTCTGGGGGAAACCTGCATGGATGTGCTTCCATGGCCAGGCAGCGTCTGAGGTGCTGGGGAAGGAGCACTGCAGCCAGGCTGGTTTCTAGCAAGGAACAAGAAAGGAATGTAGGAGGGTGCAGGATGTGTCCCTGTGGCACTTGCACTTTGGGCAGAAGTGCCAGAGTTAGTGCTGGAAACGACCGGGTGCTGCCAGCCTGTAGCTGGAGGTAGACACGTACCTGCTCTGCTTTTCAGGTCAGATGTTGGAGACACGACGAAAAGGAAGAAAACGCAAAAAGGATTCGAACGGTTGGCAATCAAACATCGACGAAAGTCAGCAACCTGAGAGGCAATGCGCTGTATCACTTGGCAGTCAGGGCATACAACACGGCTGGGACCGGCCCCTCCAGCGCCATGGTCAACGTCACCACCAAAAAGCCGCGTGAGTGTCCGTGGGGATGGGGGGCTCTTCCCTGAGAGGGTTTCTACCGGTGCTTCCCTTCTTGTTTTCAAGCTTTCTCAAGTCCAAAGGAGCTGTCAGACCTTTTTTTTGTTAGCTTTTTGTGCAGAAGACTTACCAGCCTGTTTGATTTTTTTTTTTTTTTGTAAGGCTCTTCCCCATGTTAAGCAAGCAGAGCATGCAAAACTGAAACCACAGCTGTGCAGGAAAATTAAATATTTATCTCATCGTTCAAGAGGGCTTTTTTTCTTCTGGTCTCAGGCATGTTGAGCAACTGACTGAATGCTTTTTTCATTTAGAGCACTGTGTTGTGTCACACCTCCCGTGACCTTGAGGACGCAGATCAGTGAAACAGCTCATTAGCTTTCCAGAGCGATAGGACTCTGGGCACGCTCGGCTATGGTGGTAGAAGCTTCATTGGTACTGGGAGGGATTCAGCTGGGAAACGAGGCTCCTTAGTAATACAACGTGTGTATATTTTGGTATAGCACCGAGCCAGCCCCCTGGGAACATCATATGGAATTCATCAGACTCCAAGATCATCCTAAACTGGGACCAAGTGAAAGCACTGGACAACGAGTCAGAAGTGAGAGGCTACAAAGTGAGTATTTTGTCAGCGCAAGCAGCTGGACAACTGTGCCCTGCACCACCTCCCTCAGCACCTCCCTCAGCACCCCCGGGTCCTGCAGCGGATCCGCACTAAGCTTCAGCTGGCACCTGATACTGGGCTGTAGGGAATGTTTCCATGAATCCAGTGTCAAGTCAGGTTTTATAGGAAGACCAGACAAGGTGTTTTTTGTGGTCAGTGCATGGCTTTCCAGGTTAAAACTGGAGCATTCCTCCAGAAACAGAAGCATGTAGGGTGAGCATGTTCTGCTGGCTGGCCACCCTCGCCCCAGTGTAGCTCACCTCAGGTGGGTCTCACAGCCCACAGACCTTCACCAGCTCCTTCCCTCTGAAGCTCCCACCTGCAGGACTGCTCTCCTGCCTTTGGTGGAAACCTTCCAAAGGCTGTAGTTGACTCTTTAATTGCAGATAAATAAAATGCTTTTTTAATAGCTCCCATTTTCTTCAGAAAGCAAAGCTAAAAGGAAAAGAAAGAGAATACTCGTTAGTAGCAGTTCTAATAGGGTGTAATTTAACTGGAGAGAAATCTTGGGAAGAGTTCAGCTCTATCACCCTACACAAGGGTTTAATTTGGCCCAAAGAAGACAGTGGCGTGCAGTTGCCAGCCGTTGCCATGGGGGTTGAGTTGTGCAAACGTTTCCCACCAGAGCTTGAAACGATGAAGGACCTGGACATGGTTTGTATTTTGTTCACAATCTGCAATCCCAGCGGTGTCAGCTTGGTGGGCCGGTGCCAGCTCTCCTCGATTTCTGCACTAACTTCTAAGTGTCTTTGGTGCACTCTATCGGATTATCACAAATAAGTAATTCCTTGGGGTTTTTAGTCAGCACCTCAGGTGAACCTCAGTGGTTCGGCCCAACTTTTCATTCCATCTCATAGGTTTGAAATGCAAATTAAGAAGGCAATTGAAAGAGGGTGAGAGGCTCATCACCCTGAAAAAGCAAACTCTGTCTAGTGGGTGTCTAAAGAGTCCTCTCTGAACTTACTCTTAGGATAGCACAGCCAGATTCGTTCCTGAAGCACAACAAAACATTGCCCATCTTTTTATTTTCTTCTCTTTTTTTTCCTGGAAATGTTACATTTTATGTCACAATTTATAATGTCAATCAGCAGAATTTCCAGATCCTAGAAGGTAATTCAAGAGAGCTGATTATTTTGTGAAGCTGCTTATGCCACTGCATCAAATACCCCAACTCAGTTTCCTGAAGAAACATAGTAAGAAGTTTTGACATCTCTGCATAAGCTTCAGGATTTATTTTAGCTCGATCCAGCTCGAGGGGCTCTGCCAGGTACCGAGGCTGCGTTTGGTGCTGCACATCAGCATCACCCTCGTCCCAGTGTCACCTCCCTGCCTGGGCACTGTCACCACTGCGCTGGTCGTGAGTCTCCAGCAAAACCTAAATAGTCCCTCTGTGACCAGCCCTTGTGTCTGAGCATCAGAGGCAGAGGAGCAGCAGTAAATCTGGACACCCTTAGGGCAATGGATGTCTCTGCCGTTTCTGCCTCCTCTTCTCTCTCCCTTCGCTGCAGGTTTTGTACAGGTGGAACAGGCAGAGCAGCACGTCCATAATAGAAACGAACAAGACCTCAGTGGAGCTCTCCCTGCCGTTCGACGAGGACTACATCATAGAGATAAAGCCGTTCAGCGACGGGGGCGACGGCAGCAGCAGCGAACAAATCCGAATTCCAAAGATATCAAGTAAGGACGGAAGGAACCGGGGTCCGTGCCCACTTCTGTGGTTGCTGAGCCAATGGGAGCCAGCGTTCTGAGCCCCTCTCCTCAGCCACTAGCACCCCAGTCAGCATTTGTGTCTACAAACTGGGACAAACCCAAGCCTTGAAGCTAAGCAGGGGCAGGCTGCAGGTCTGGGCATCTCCCAGGCAGGGAGCTGAAACCCAGACTTAGAATCACAGAATCATTTTGGTTGGAAGAGACCTTTGAGAACATCAAGTCCAATGTTAACCCAGCACTGCCAGGGCACCACTAACCCATGTCCCTTCAGCACCACATCTCCAAGGCTTTGAAACCCCTCCAGGGATGGGGACTCCACCACTGCCCTGGGCAGCCCGGGACAGCCCTTGACTATCCTTTCAAGGAAGAAATTTTTCCTAATATCCAACCTAAACCTCCCCTGGCACAACTTGAGGCCATTTCCTCTTGTCCTATCACTTGTTCCTTGGGAAAAGTGACCAACCCCCACCTTGCTCCAGCCTCCTTTCAGGGAGCTGTCAAGAGCGAGAAGGTCTCCCCTGAGCCTCCTTTTCCCCAGGCTCAACACCCCCAGGTCCCTCAGCTGCTCCTCACAAGACTTGTGCTCTAGATCCTTCCCCAGCTTCATTACCCTTCTCTGGACCCGCTCCAGCCCCTCAATGTCCTTCCTGGAGTGAGGGGCCCAAAACTGACTCCAGGATTCGAGGTGTGCCCTCCCCAGTGCCGAGTCCAGGAGGTCAATCCCTGCCCTGGTCCTGCTGGCCACACTAGTGCTGATAAAAGACTTACCGAGGCCCAGCAGTCATGCAAGCCCATGTTTCTGGTTTCATCCTGAGTTAAGATTACACCATGAGAAGTGCCATCATGAGTAGTTATATTTGTATTTAAGATTTCTAGACACTTTCCACTCTCTTACTTCCACACTCATATGTACGTTGAATATATTGTTCTACCACAATTCACTGTAACAAAATACAAAACACAGTGTTCAGAGGCTTTTAAATTTATAAGGCCACTGTACAGCCATATCCCATTGTGTGTTGGATGCATAAATATTTATTTAGGGAAATGAGGTTGTGTAGAAGAACAAGCAGGGAAGAGAGTATTTTATTACCCAGCATTGCTTTTGCAAAATCTCCCTGTCCCATCTTCCATCAATAACGCCACAGTTTATAAGCTGCATTAAATCAGGAGCCTCTGCAATGCAGGAATATGGCATTAAACTTACAGCAACGTAAAAAACCCTGGAATTATCTCCACCATGGTTGTACGTGGTGGTTCTATAAACCATACAGAGGAATTTAATCAGCAGACACAGGAGAGGGAAGGAGAGCAGGAACACATGCCAGCTCCGGTTTGGCTGACCGCAGTGGGACACAGAGCAGGTACACAGCTCCTCCAGGACCTGGAGCCTGCTGGGCTGGTGCCATGAGAAACATCTTGAATACTGTGCAGTTGTAAAAAAAATACAGTAATAAGTAAACATGCCATGAATTCTATTAGAATTGTGAAAGCAGCCTCAACGCAACAGCAGCAGGAATTGAAATCAAACCAAAAATTCAGTTAGTGACATGAAACCCTGTAAACAGGAGGTTATTGAAGTAGAAGGAGGGATCTGCACGTGGGGTCACAGAATCATAGGGTGGTGGGGGTTGGAAGGGACCTCTGGAGATCATCTCAGCCAACCCCCTGCTCCGGCAGGTCACCCAAAGCAGGGTGCCCAGGATCATGTCCAGTCAGGTTTGGAATCTCTCCAGAGAAGGAGACTCCCCAACTTCTCTGGGCAGCCTGGGCCAGGCTTAGACACCCTCACAGTACAGAAGTACTTTAGCTTTTGATCAGCATTGATCAGATCCCCTCTCAGCCTTCTCTTCTCCAGGCTAAACAGCCCCAGGGCTCTCAGCCTTTCCTCATCACAGGAAGGAATTGCTCCCGTCCCCTCAATATCTTCATAGCCTCCGCTGGAACCTCTCCAGTAGCTGCTTGTCTCTCTTGATCTGGGGAGCCCAGGACTGGACACAATACTCCAGATGTGGCCATTAGGGTAAAGTAGAGGGAGAGGAGAACCTCTTTCGACCTGTTCTTAATTCACCCCAGGAGACCATTGTCCTTGGCCACAAGAGCACACTGCTGGCTCATGGTGAACTTGTTCACCAGCACTCCCGGGTCCTTCTCCACAGAGCTGCTTCCCAGCAGGTCAGCCCCTCACCTGTACTGGTGCAGGGGCTTATTCCTCCTTAGGTGCAGGACCCTATACTTGCCCTTGCTGAACTTCATGAGGTTCCCCTCTGCCCAGCTCCCCAGCTTGTCCATATCTTGACCTTCCCGGGAGCCACATCTCCTCCTGCCACCACCGCGCTTCATCAGAGGAAACAGAATTAAAACTGGGGAGGGGAAAGGTTTGGGTTAATGAAGGCTGCTCTCTCCACCCTTGTCTTATCTTCTCCCCCCTCTCTCCTTTGCTCAGATGCGTACGCGAGAGGATCCGGCTCTTCGACCTCCAACGCCTGCACCCTGTCAGCCATCAGCACAATAATGATCTCGCTCACAGCTCGGTCCAGTTTATGACAAAAATGACATAAAGGACTTCTTGTTTATAATATAAGCAACATTTAGCTAGTTGTTTTGAAGACACCCAGTACTAAGTAATATTGTGGTTTGAGTACATCTTACTACTGGAAAAATGTTTATGCTTCTTTAGGAATGGCATTATACAGTACTTCCTCAAAGCAAATATAGCTTTGTCTGAAGTTTCCTTGGAAACTCTGCAATGCACTGAAAACATCTGTAATATGATGTTACCAAAGCAGTTTACATATGTCCTTATATGCATATTTTTTATTATATATTTAGTGTTTTATAGAATTTTTTAAAGTTAACATATGATGTAGATATTAATTTTTTTCCTCTGCTATAAAATGCTACGGACGACATTATCATGAGAGATATTGTTTGGAATTTTTTCCTTTATGATGGAGAGTCCAGAGTTGTTCTTGGTAAATTGGCTGCGGCTTTACCGCACAGTTTCACGAGGCCACGCAAGGCAGAACTGTTCCAGATTCGGTTCGTAGCGTGGCTGTATTTAAATGGCAGTTACAATGAGTCTTGTGTTAAATCAAGTGCTTATGACACACAAGATGTTATATTTCGTTCAAAGGTCTAAGCAAGATGAGCTCAAAATACTCAGAACGCTATAATCCTGGAAAAATACCTGAATTTTGGTTGTTTGTGGACTACAGGACGTGTAGCTGATATTCTGGCATCGTGCAGCGAGGGCCCGTTTTTACTGTCTTGAAATAGCTTTGTCTTTATCATAATTAGCATTAAATTGGGTAGGAATGAAGATACTGCAAAGCTCACTCTGCCTCTAGTGACACAAAGGGACGGGGACCCGAAGGAGCGAGCGAGCGATCGATGCGGTTCTCACCTTTGGGGGCAAACCCGCTTAAATCCACCTCGCTTTTGGGGGGATTTTCTTGCAAGGCAATTAGAATACAGCAACTCCGAGACGTAAAGCTGCCCTGGGTTCACCGTCCGAACACGCACTTGCTTTCCGTTGGAACATAACTCATCATCCTTCGTAACTCCGCCGAGTAGGAAACGCTTAGGAAACCTGGTCGGAACCGAGGGCGTCAGAGGAGCTGTGCCGTGCTCGGGGAGGTGGCATCTCCTGGTAGTTCTTCAGAAACTCTTCCTAGACGCCCGAAGGCAAAATAGAGTCACGCCAGAAAGCGACAATATCCACAGCAAAATAATTCTTCTCCAGAGAAGGACTGTTTGTTACTACGGGGTAATTTTGTAAGTTCACTCAGACGGGATAACGCTAGTAAAAGGCAATGGAATTTTCTATAAAATTTTCAAGTTTAAATGCGCTGCAGTGGTTTATTATTATTTTTTCTTCTTCTTCCTGATAGCTTGAATTTGCCTGTAACTTGTCTTTTTTGCTTACAAAATAATACAGTTAACTTTTAGACCTTCTAAATATATTTATTCAGTAACTCATAATCAGGATTCCACTTGTGTAAAAGTCAGGGGTGTTGACCAGAGAAATATTGTCAGTATTTCAAGCTGTGTTCCTTTCTTAGTTTGATATGGTTAATTCTATGTAAAAAACAGGAAAAAAAAAAAAAAGAAAAACAAAACAAAAAACATAAAACCAAGAAAAATGGTACAAAAAAAAAAAAAAAGCTTCTGTAGTTTTCTCCCCAGTGTAAATGATATTTATCAGTGATCTAGCAGATGTAATCTTTTTTTAAAGGTATTGGTAATAAATATTCTGTCATTTGTAAAGATACCTGTCTTCTAGGAGCCTTTTTCCTGCATGTTTTGCTCTACCCAGTGATAAATTTCAGCGCGGCAACAGGCAGCTCCTGCTGAGATTGTCACTGACGGGAAGGTACAAAAGAAGAGTTGGTTTAAGTCAAAACTTTGTGGAGGCAAAGAAGGAAAAGAAAAAATAATCTTATTTATACATCTCTGTTGTAATTCTGCTTCCAGAACTGACCAAAACCGGTATCTGTGTGGGTGCCTTTGGGGTGAAAATGTCTATTTGTGTAGCAGCGTGACCTTTCCAAGCGCGTGTGGGCTGGTGCTGTCGGAGTGGAGCCTCAAGAGCCTGCGAAGCTTGGAGAGAGGAAGAAAGGGGAAAGCCAAACAAAAAGACCAAGCGCGTTGACCCTCCTCGGGACCGTTTCTCTGACCACCGGCATCGCAGCCGTCCGGGGTGGGCAGCAGCAGCTCCGCCACGAGCTGTGGGCAGCGGGCAAACCCCCCAGCAGACCCCCTTCAAGTACAGCTCCACTTCTCTGCGTGGATTTCTGAGGATTTGGGGGAGCGCTGCTTAAATCCACCAGAACGGCTTTAATTCTGATTTTTTGGGGGGGTGGCGGCGCAGCGGTCATTTGATTGCGCTCTGCCTTTTGAAGAAGCGATATTGTGCTTTGCAGTCGGTGAAACTGAAACCCGAAACGGCCCTGTGATGCTGTTTGGATTTTAAAAAGCCAATGGAAAATGGCCATTTCTGGAGGGGGGTGGTGAGGGGCTCGCTCCTGCGGCCGCTCTTGCGGAGGCAGCGGGGAAAAGCTGCAGCAGGAGGAGCTGGGTTTAGAGGAAGAAAAAAAACCTCAGAATATAAATTTTTCAGTGCTCCAGGCACAAAACTCATAGCTCGGATGCAGGGGAGAGAGCGGTGTGGGCTGTACGAGTGGCAGCGTGTGACGGGCAGCCAGCCCGGGGTGCGGCCTGTCCTCTTCCCCACCGCAGAGCTCGCCAGCAGCACGTGGCAACGAGAGCGAGCTGCCCGGGATGTGCTGAACACGCTCTCTTTTCTAGGAGAAAAATGAAATGAAGGCTTTGCTCTGAGAGCGATGACGGTGAGGAGGCAGCTCTGCCAGGAATTGCTTTCCTCGTCGTACACGGGTGGATCTTTAACACAGGTGAGGTTCCCCCATTGTCCACCTGCACCCGGGCTGCCAGGAAGGGCTGGACCAACGGCCTGGCTGCAAAAATGAAGATATTCCTGCTGGTTAATTTCATTTACCATCCTGAGTATAACACAGATCTGCTGGCTTTCAAACCTTCACGCCCTGCCCGTCTCCAAGGGAGCTCATCGTCCCTGGAAGCACCCAGGACCTGCCGTGCNCGCCCTGCCCGTCTCCAAGGGAGCACCGAGGACCTGCTGTGTCCTTGCTGATCAGGTGAACGCCCACAGGGGTTTTTCTCATCATCACCAGCTCGTTGCAATTGTTTGCGTTGTTTTCCCACAACACACATCCTAACCAGTGACACTGAAAAGCTAAAGCTTATTTTTTTTCCCCCCAGGTACCTGCCCGTGCACCCAGGAAGGCCCTGGAAGCTCCGAGGCCACCACTGCCTTCACCAGGAGGTGCTGAGCATTCACACACGCGTTCTTGTGGCCAAACGTGCAGCTCCAAGGCAAACTATGCTGAAATATATTGCATTAATCTCTGCAATATCTTGCCATTAATGGGAAGGAAGTTATATTTAGAAATCTTATTTATTAGGCCACTTGAAGGCTTGACTTAAAATGCATTACAGCGAATGAAATCTCTTTAGTCTCATTTCTCGGGTTTTACTAATGAAATTCTGATTTTAGACTGTTAAAGCCAGGCACCTCAAATCCATTAAAATCACATGCAGGGGAGACATTTGAGGTACAAACATTGTTATATTAATGAGCTACAGTCATTTTTGATGGAGCCATGCGACTTCACCCAGCAGAGAACTGGCTCATTTATTATAGATATTTTTAGCCTCTAGCACCTGGGAACTCCATTACCTTCGGCACTTTCCGAACACTTTACTTGCTGGGCCAAATCTTTCTTTTTATTCTTAGTTAATGTGCTTAACTCCACCTCTGGCCAGCTCGACAGACAGGGGGTTTCTTGGAAGTAGAAGAGACTCTGCAAGAACAGGAGAACTTCATGCTCTGCAGACAGAGAGGTCAAAGCCCGAGTTGTTCACATGGTTTCAGGCAGGAGGTTTATTTGGTAACTCACTCAGCGGGTTACACAACGTACGCAAACAAATCACAAACAGAAACTGATGCTGTCTCCAGCATCAAGTTCATTTAAGATGGAACAAGAGATAGCGAAGAAAAACAGGTCTGCAGTATTGGGTGTGGATTTTCAAATTTACTTGAAGGCAGCTGCACAGGAAGGAGAAGCCCAGCTCCTTGCAGCTCAGAAAGCCTCTGAAGAGCACCAGGAGGTCCTCGGCACATCAGTTACTGTGCAGTTGAAAACCACGTTCCCAGGCTGTGCTTTGTTTTGTAGGTGCAACTGAGGAAGTTTGTTTGTGCCATGTTTCTTCACACTTCTCCCCTCCCCACTTAAGCTTTACTCTCTTGTGCCAGGAAGCACAAACGATCTGTTCTTGTCCTTTTGCAGATGCTGCCAGCCCATGTCTGAGGCAAGAGCCTGTGAAGGAGCCTTGGACTGAAAACGAGCCGACTGCCCCAGTCCTGCAGTGCCTGGTGAGCAGCCAGACGCTCTTCAGAGCCCACCTGCAGCATTCCCTCCTTCGGAAGAGAGCATAAGAAACAAACACGAAGCTCTTGTTTCATGTTGAAGTCGGGGTGTCACAGTACCCAGATTGCATCTCGGCCCCCCACCATGATCCCCACACAGCCGTCAGCCATCTCAGCCCCACCAGTTCATGGGAAACCAAGATATTAAAAACACCAACTTTCTTCTGTGCGCTGGACAAGTCTTACAAGAAGGAAGAAAAGAGACTAAAGAGAAAAGTAGCAAGGCAAGGTGCTGGCTGAGTCCACAAAAATAACAAGACTCTTAACTGTCTATCAGCTGCATAAGCAAACAAACCTTGTCTTAAATAAGGAGAAAATTCTTTGCTGTGAGGGTGTCCGAGCCTGGCCCAGGCTGCCCAGAGAGGTTGTGGAGTCTCCTTCTCTGGAGAGATTCCAAACCTGCCTGGACACGATCCTGGGCCCCCTGCTCTGGGTGACCTGCTGGAGCAGGGGGTTGGATGAGATGATCTCTAGAAGTCCCTTCCAACCCCCACCACGCTGGGATTCTGTGAAACAGCCTATAAAATCCAGACTCTTTTGGGATTAACATCCTGCAACTGCGACAGCCTTTTCTCCACATCCATAATTGGTGATATATTTACTTAAAAAGCAAGATGGAAGTACCTTTATACAGTACAAGAGGCCCACCATGTTGGGCACAGCCTGGCCATTGCCCTGTTCAAGCATTCCCCAGGCCGAAGTGCTCTGGCTGCATGGCTCACAGCTCGCATGCAGCACGGACAGATGCTCCCTTTACCAAGGAATTGCCATTTCCATGGAGATTATTCAGGTTATTTGCTGAGTTTGCGCTGTTTCCTTACAAAGCGTACCAGTGAAGGCCCAGTGTGGGTCCCCACTCTCATGATGGAACCTGCGGTAGGTGTGCAGCACCAGGGGTGATGGTGCTGGTGTGCTCTACAGCTTGTTTTACTCCTTTCCTAGTATTTGCCTGCCCTTGGTCACTTCCAGGGAGCACGGCTGGGTACCTTGCTGCTACACACGGGGCTGTGCCTAGTCCCAGTTTGCATTTTGCCTCTTGAGTTGTCAGAGTTCTTTAGAACGTCAGCGCTGGGTTGACAGTTGGACTTGACAATCTTAGAGGTCTTTTCTGACCTTTATGATTCTATGAAAAATCCAAAAGATTAAGCTGCCAACGAGAAAAAAAGCCATTTGCTCTTTTCCAGCATTTTTTCACACAGCCCTTGGACTGTGCACTTATATCCTGCTTCAACTGGGACTTCGTGTTCCGTAGTTTCTCATTCTGCAGGGCAGCTCGTGGAAGGAAGTCCTCCTCGCCCACTGGAAACGTCACCACAGCAGAGATGACACAAAGCCTGCTCCAGTGATGCTGGGTGATGTTCTGGGGCCATGCAGCCTCTCACCAGCCCTGCAGCCTCTCAGAAGACGGAGTCATCAAGGGCACTGCAGTAGAGATCTTCTGTGAAGCTGCTGAACTCTGTCTCTGTCTCGCTGGTGCAGGTATGTGCTCTCTGGAAAGCAAAACCACCACTTTTAGCTGGCGAGCTGGGAGGTTAACTGATGTTATCAACTAAACTGTGCTAATTAAGAGTCACGACATGCCGTTTTAAGCCTACATTGAATATTTGTTACCAAAAAAATGCTGCAAAACCTTCACTTAACAACACGTTTTGCAAAACACCATTTTCACAGAATCATAGAATGGTTTGGGTTGGAAGGGACCTCAAAGATCATCTAGTTCCAACCCCCTGCCATGGCAGGGACACCTCCCACTAGACCAGGTTGCTCAAAGCTCCATCCAACCTGGCCTTGAACACCTCCAGGGATGGAGCATCCATGAGCCCCCTGGGCAACCTCTGCCAGTGTCTCACCACCCTCACAGTGAAGAATTTATTCCTAATATCTAATTTAAATCTACCCTCTTTCAGTATGAAACCATTACCCCTTGTCGTGTCACTACACTCCCTGATAAAACATCCATCCCCAGCTTTCGCGTAGGCCCCCAACAAGTTTCAAGTTGGTGCACTTGACGACTGATTCACCCAAAACATTTCATGAGGTAAGATCCGAGAAAGAGCTTTGGCTTCAACAGAACAATTGCTCCAGAAAGTTCACATTGCTGCTGAGGTTCTCAGAGGGCTGCTCATTGCTCTGTCCCTCAGGCCAGAAGTCCCCTGCACACACAGATTTCCCATTTGGCATGTTTTGCACAATGGAGCTGACCAGGGTTGCCCACTGGACACCCCCCGTAGCCAAGGATGAAGAGCTGGAGGGCATGTAACAAGGCACACAAATTTTTCAGAACTCACAGCAGCAAAGGCCACTTGTGGGGCCACATCCCGACCCCTCAGCAGTGCAGAGTTACACAACCGAGCACGCAGGGATGGGGTGACTGCAGAAGGAAGCAGAAAGCTGTAGTTCAGCTGCCAGGAAGCCCACAGGGGTGGTGGGAGGCAGAGCTGCTCCTTGGGGCCAAGCACAGTTCCCGTGGAGCTTTCGTCACCTCACCCCACTGTTTACACTGTGAATGCAGGAACTAAGCGCCCACAACAAACAGCTCCTGGGGTTTCAATCTCCTGGGTGATCTCAGGGTTGTGTCCTCACCTCTTCCTGCTGGTGCCACCACCCTTGTGGCCCTGGTGCCAGCAGAAAGCCTCCCATCTGCAGCACCAAGCTCACTTTAAGTAAAGAGATGACTAAATCCAAGGCAGTGCTGCTTTTGATAATGCGAAGCAGCCTTTGCAAGCTCACATTTCCTAGCTGCAGTGTTAATATTTGCTATTTCTCATATTCTTATTTGTGATACTCTAAGTCGTGTTGTTTTACACCAGTGGCTTTAATTAAAAACAAACATTACATGATAATCTTTTAAGCCTGTTTCCTTGACCAGACCATGGAATAAGAACAATACCCCAAAAAATGAAGCCCCTATTCTAAGGTGGCAAATTAAAATCAAGTTACTGAGCAGCACTTCCCTCGAGCAGACAATGAGGGGTTTTATCTTATCTGTAAGGCAAATGTATTTATCGGGAAGTAACAGCAAACATAATAAGGCTTAAGACCAGCTTAACAGTAAGACCAAAACATTTCCCATTGTTCAGTTTCATAAAATACATCAGCTCTCCAGGAGTCAACCTCCAGTCCCTGCCAAGGCTGAGCTGTCTGGGTGGAAGGAGCAATGGCATTGCCATGCAAAAGGCAGAGCCGTTGGTACGGCACCACGTGCCTGAAATTCGCTGCATATTAGAAAAGCCCTTGAAAACAGCACGTAGTCATAGAATTATCAAATGGTTTGGCTTGGAAAGGACCTTAAAGATCATCTAGTTGCAACTCCCCTGCCATGGCAGGGACACCTCCCACTAGATCAGGTTGCACAAGGCCTCATCCAACCTTGTCTTGAACAAATTCAGTGATAGAGCATCCACAACTTCTCTGTTCTAATCCTCTTCTTCATTTTTAAACCACCCCTGCAGAACACTTCACCTACAAACAAGGCCAGATCCAGAGATCCTGCAGACTGGGACGTGTCCCTGGCAGAGGAGGTGGCCATACAGCCAGGTAAGAACCAACCGCAGCAGTTTTGATTCCAAGAAACAGCCTCACGAATTGCTAAATTTGTTGACTAACCCAATGCTACACTCATAGTCAGGGTTGTGTGTATTGTTACATTAACTGCACCCATAATTTTCCCCGTTTGCCACGTTTTGCACCGTGCATTTGACACCGTAGTCCACATTTAACATGGACATCAGAAAGTCTAAGAGGTCAAAAGGCTTTAACTGAGCAGTAGCAAGCTACACACTCCCAGCCTTACCTTATGGGAAAGAGCAGCATACAAACACAACCATTCCTTCTCGTCCAAACAAAAAACAATTAAAATGTTATTTTACCTCATAGTCATGTGGGAAGGGATCTCTGAATTTGTTGCTGGGTGTTGGAACTGGTGGAAACAGTTTACTCCATACGTGGTTTCTGCAGAAACAGGAGTGGAGAGATGTGAAAGGGTTGCTGTTTCTGATGGATGACGTAGCCTACAGGCAGCATGTAGGAGAAGGCACATCTCGTACCACCAGCCCTCCTGCCCCCCTCCCACTCAGTTGTCAGCACCTGACAGCAGCAGCAGGTTCAAAAGGGGTCAAAGTAATGGATAATTGTTCATCAGTAGACACCTCAAGGACTGGGCAGGTGTTCTGTTCCTCACAAGACACTTCTGGACCCTGGAGACATGCAGATGACAAGAGGCGGTGGGCTGATGCTCTCCCTCATCAGCATCTCTCATTGCAGCCACAGCAGAGAGCTGGGCTAGAGGGTCTGATCCAAGAGGGGTTTCCCACAGCTTTTAGCAGCCAGAAATAGGCCTGTCTTGGAGAGAAATTAATCGCTCTGCTCTGTCTGTTCACGCTCATGTTCTTCCCAAGGGCTGTGTTGTCATGTACCTTGTTTGGACGTTCAAGACAGGCTGCCTCTTGCTCAGACTTTGGTTTCTGGACATAATCTGCCCATGTCTTGTGGTGGGAGAGCAACTGCAAATAATTGTGTGTCGAGGGAACAAGGAGGAGGCAAGGAATGGCACCAGAGATGGCTGACAGTAAACGGTTCTGCTTAGCGGTGCAGTAACGCATCCTGCTAACACCCTTTGAGATAGTCCTTCCCTGCCTGGCACCCCTTAGCCTGGCTCAAGCACGCAGGCAGATGTATTTTCATGATAGCAAGTGCTTCAGAGGGAACTTTTTCTTGCCTTTGATGCATCCCAGAGCAGAGACTTCACATTTCAACTACCACAACGCATTCACTGTCTCTACCTCTGGAGAGCACCATGTACAAATAGGGCCATATTTTAATGGGAACTTGGCCTGAGTGAAGATTGCAGGATTTAGCCCAGAATTAGAACCTGGCTCCCGGAGCAAGCCTGACACCCATGAAGCAGAGCCGTGCCCAAGGTGTGGAGCCCCAGCTGCCGGGACCAGGGACAGATCTGCTCCTCTGCCTCATTTATTGTGTGACAATTCTCCTGGCTGATGTCTGGTTAGTTCAGTGCTTATGTTCTTCTGACTGTTCTTCTAAAAGCTTTCTGAGTTCTGTCAAGCTTTCTTTCATCCTATTATTCCTCCTCACCAGGGAGGTGAAGAGGAATAATATTTTCTGCCTATCAGTTTGGAGCTAAACCTTCCTGGCTGAGCTGCTGCTGCTTTGAAGGAGTCATTGATGCTTAACTAATTACTAGGCAAAGGGAAGGGCTGTACCACTGCTCACCCAATAGACCTGACCAAGCAAGCTATGGGATGTCTCCTCATTGCTGCATGCAGATGAGGGTTTGTGATGGAGGTGTACAGCCAGAAGTGGGAACTGGGGAGGAAAAGCAGGGTGTGAGTCATTTTTAGGAGACATTTGCATCCCCTTTGTGGAAGCACTGAACATAGCCCAGCCAGCGCTGGCTGCAGAAGACAAGTCAGGCTGTGCGGTCACCATCAGCACAGTGGAACAGTGAGGTGGCTGCTGGTGTAACTCAGGAGTGGGACCAGGATGAGTGCCAGTATTAACACTCCAGCACCTGGCATCATCACCTCTTCCCAGCTCTCTTGCTAAGGGTTAGATTTGTGACCTAGGTTAGCCTTCCAAGCACTGCTGTTTTCAAGGCTCCTGCCCTCCATTGGGTCTCCCAGGCCTTTCAGAAGGTCCTGGAGGCCACAGAATTTCACCTATTTTAGCTCCCAGTGTGGTTTTGATTTATGCTATTGCTGTGCAACGTAACCAACAAGATTTAGGTTTGCTTGGAATTGGCGCGTTTCTAGTTGTGCCGTTTGTCAATAAAAAATGTTGATGGAGCCGTATCAAGATTATTTATTGAGTCAGCAAAAAGTGTAAGTTACAGGTCGCTTCTGGAATAGAAACACTTAAGGAGGCGTGCAGAAATGCCCAACAGAATGAGGGAGAAGCACACTTGTGTTCGGGGGGGCTGCTTGCCCCTCAGGTGCAAGAATCTTGCAGTGAGGCATTGGTGGGGGTGGTGACAGAGGTGCCCTCAGAATGGTCTTGTTCTTTTTTGCAGGATACTGAAAAGTTGGAGTTACGTGATTAAATACCTTGTCACAGAAAGTGTTCCAGTTACCTCTGCTTGTCTGTACACGGGTAAGAGCATGGCCCTTTCCATTAGCACTACGTGGACTTTGGAAACCCACCATGGGACCCTCATGCCTTAACTTGGTGTTCCAGAGCCCCCAGCTATTGTGCTCCGTCCGTCTTTCTGAAATTTGCCACTTTTCCCACAGGCTGTGACATGAAAAGGCCACAGATGAATGAAGAGAATTAAGTAGGAGGACAAGTTCTTCTTCTCCCACTTCTAACCACTACGATGAGATTGATGAAATATTTATTTTCACAGCACATTCGAGTGCCTTTTCTAGCACCTTGCCTGCACCGAGCTTCCCTGTGACATTTTCCAAATGATGTCCCTGTAGCGGGCAGCTGGTGACTGCTGGTCGGGGACTGGAGTGGGGTGCAGAAGAGGGAGGGATAACTGATGGAGGTCAGGATGACCACATTGGGTATGGAGGGCTACAGGCTGTCCTTCTGTCAATTAAGTGGAGAGCAGCTGGGAGCAAGTTATTAACTACATCCTCCTGTGGGCTCACCTCCAGGAGAAAATGTTATTCCAAGGCACAGCCTAAGGAAGTACAGGAGCTGCTCATTCATCAAGACAGGGGGCAAACTATGAAAACATTCAGTTGTGCTTTTGATCATGACAATAACCCCATCAGCTACAGCAAGTGAAGGGAAGAGACAACCCGACAGTCCCAATGGGCTACTTCGCCTTGTAGCATTTCTCCCAAAGGGTGGCCTGCATCGCAGATGCCTGCCAGCACCAGGAAGCACACAGCAAAATTTATAGAACTCTTTGCTGTAATAGAATTCCTTACAATAGCTTCAAATCACATGAAATTTGAAATGATTCTGTGGCTTGAATTGCACAGCACACTTCCTGAATTTTCAAGAGCAGTAAAAACAGAGAGTACTAATGAAACTGAGATCTAGGGAACCTGTTCTATTTTTCTTTTTTTAAAATATCTGCAGATGCAACAAATGAGCAGGCTAAGCACTGCGTTTCATCTTCTCACACTTCCCACCTCTTCCCAGGGCAGGCTGGGCCATTAGGGAAGTGGCAAGGACACTGGGCCAGCAACAGCTTGGGAAAGGTGGAGCAGAGCTAGCAACCTCACAAAGTTCAGGGCAGCAGGTAAATTTTAATCACGTTGGCAAAGATGGGATGTAACGAGATGGGTGCTAGGGAATTATGTACTAGTCTCACACAGAGAAACTTCTAGAAGCAACCAATGTAGCATCAAGTGGCTGAAACTGGAGAAGCTACCTTAGGTTTGCCTAATGTATTGAAGTTCATAAAATGCGTTAGTACAGCATCTTCGAGCTGGTCCTTGAGTAGAAATCTATATATATTTCTCCCCCTATATCTGTTTCAGGCTCTCCGCAGGGAGTAACTGCATAATATCCAAATACCTGCAGAACTGCACAGGAGAACACAGAGTGCTATGACTGCTACTAACTGGTGTTGGAACTAACCGGTGTTGGTGGTTTGCGGTCCCAAAGGGAGAGAAGAGAGCTGATGAAGATGATGCCAGAGCAGTGGAGGACCTACAGCTACACAGACAGGTCAATCTGGAAAAGAGTCAGTGATGTGAGTAGGAGCAGTTTGGGGCTTCCCACCAATACATCAAGGCTCCATAGTTGGGAACAAGTGCAAATGAAGCACAACATGAATAAACTCTCTGGGGAGTCAATCTGTCTTGTTCCAGAAAGGATTGCTTATTGAGACCTGCTGTGCTAATTAAATTGACTTAAGAACAAGTTATCATAGGCACCAGACACTTTAGGGAGAGTTAATAACAGTTATTCTAATGTAACATTCCTGTAGACAAGACCTTTATTTGATAAAGGAAATGGGATATGGAAAGGAAAATAGCCAAGGACCCATCAGGATGACCAATAAATTAAAAGGCATTAAAGAAATGAGTAAGAAATTAGCAGAGTCGAGGACAGCACTTACATTACTGGGAGCTGTGTTTATTGTGGATTGGTAAGTGCTGCTTGATGCATGTTTCAGGGGAGAAGCTTCTAATTACATTGATTCTTTAAGTCATCACTTATGATTTGACTAGTCACCGCTACAGAAATCCAGTGTACATCTGGGTTTCTTCACAGCACGCTTTGGGAAGTTTGGCTATATGGCATCTGGTTTTACTACCTGGCATCCATAGCCTCTGTAGTAATTAAAAATAAACTAAACCGTTCAGGAACTTAAAGCCAACAATACTGCAATGCACTTGGCTCCTGTTTAAGAGGTCAAAAGCAGGCACAGAAACAGTGATTTTTTTGCCTCTTCAGAACATCTCCCACGCTTCCTTTGGTGTCAACTGACACTGAGACTACGTGCACAGGGCCCAGTACAGAGTGTATGTCTGCGGGCTGAACTAGGCACGGCTGAGAAAATACTGGTCTGCATATTTCAGCCATGAAAGATGCTCTCAGAAGCTTTCACCAGGGTTACAGACAGAGTCCTCCTGGGGAATTCATTGACCAGATCCGCTTAAGTGAAGAAATAAGATAGGGACAAATAGATTTTTAACAAATTTGCCTCCCTCAGTATATGGTTTTGTCGTTTAAGATTAAACTGAATGACGTTCTTACCCCACTAATTTTGCTGGATGTTATTGCTGATAATTAATGAGGCCGACTATTACTTTTCAGTACTTTTGCTTTGTATAATTATGCTTGAATACCAAACTCTGTGCCCTTTCTTAAAATCCAGCAAAGCTCATACCATCCCCACACACCTGTGGAACACCTGGTCCTCAGCTAATTAGAAAAAAAGATGATGATACTTACAGTTTGCATATTATAGCAACAAGCAGGAACGTGCAGCACATGGACACACAAAGCACAGCGAGAATCCAGGCTATAGGATTCTCCAGTTTGTTTTGCCCTGGATTTCAAGAAAAAACAGAAATGACACGTATTATTTTAGTGCAAATTATTTTAAGCACGCTCTTACATTCATCACCTATTTTGATTATGTGATTCTATTCAGATCACAAACTAACGTTGGGTTGATAGTGGGACTTGATGGTCTTGGAGGTCTTTTCCAGCCTTTATGATTCTATGTGAATGATGAAGAATTGGTATGTAGAATTAGAAAGGAAATGCAGAACTTCACGAACAATTTTGATGAAACTGACTCTCTAATTTCAACAATAAATTTCTTTCATTTTGACATGAAGGGAAGAACAAGCTGAGAAGCATGAGAAGCAGGCCCACCAGAAGGATGATATGGTCTGTTAGCTGCTGTCCCAAGCACGACTGGTACTCAGCAAAGACACTGCTGATAATCTTAGGTACAAACTGTTTGCTTTCCATTAAACCATTCCTCATTTCTGTTAATCCTTTCCAGCCTGGATTTCTCTGGCTTCCTAAACTTGCCTGTAAAAAAGACATCAGAGTCCCCCCATTTTTCCTGTGAGCTGGTTGCTGATACATTTCCCCAGGAAGACTTTCTCTACTCCCTCTGCCTGTGAGCAGCCATTTCTATCAAGGTCCATGCTTCTGTTTTGAGAAGACATTGCTCAGTGACCGTGACCATTATTTTGTGCCCCGTTATGCCACAGAACAAAACCATTTACACTGAGCTGCATTTTCAAAAGGCTGCCAAGTCCGCGTGTGCTTATAACTACCCATCCTATGCATCAAGGTGTCAGCACTGCCGTTACCATGTCATCGAAAGGACATAAATCGGCCAGCAGCGGGAGCGTTGGGTTTATTGGTGCTGTAGACAAAACAAAATTCAGTTATGGCCAGGTTTATTTCTGAGAAATGAGGAGCTGAGCTTGCTGTCTCCTCGATGGCTGTGGTTGCACGGCAGTCCTCGGAAGCAGCGCATGCACGATGCCATGAGCAGGCCCGTGTGATCCATCCTGCACCTCCACACCACCCCGACGGGGGTACATAGTCCACCTTGCAATTACAAATGGGTTAAGAGGGTTTGTCTTGAGAGTTACCACTTTTCTTTCGAGAAAATGAGATGTAGGATGTAAATGCCAATGAGTTAAGCCTTGTGTAAGTTTTGAGGATGATTGAGGCAGCAAAAACTGTCAAGTCCCATAAACCAACTTTAAGCCTCCCAGCGTGATGGCGGGGAAGTGTCTGTTTTCCAAACCAAAAATGGAAGGGTCCTAAGTTTCTTCCGTCTTATGTCCATGGTCCCAAAAAGGCATGATGAGGCAACACTAACTCTCACTGCAACTTGGAGCAAGCATGGGAGAAGCAGCAATTGCAGAGGCCGTGCTGTGGCTCTGGGGATCTGCCTGGCATGCTCCTCCTTGGGCTTCCCTCCAAGACCTGCCTGGAGGTACCAGCCCTGCACACTACTGCGAACCGGCATGTGCACCTGCCTAGTGAGAGGTGTCCACATAATACTTGAAATGAAGGGAACAGATGAAACTTCCTCAGAGCCACAGAGCAAGCTAGCAGCAACGCTAGGGAGACTGGCTGAAGTACGTACTGGAACACAGCAACTCACGGAGTAACCTGTGTTGTGTCAGTGAACTGCAACGAGCCTCTAAAAACCCCTTTTCATAAGAAAAACTGAGGTAAGCGGACCTGTCCTTGGATATTTTTGAGATTCAAGTAAAGTTTTATGGAAGACCAACTTTTTTTTTTAACCATCGGCATGAATTTTCCATATTTGATACGTGCAGTAGAGGCGTCCATAATGGCGACACTTCTGGGTTCCTCGGTCATCGTCACGCTGTGCAGCACAGACAGCCCCAAAAGTGCTCCAGCTGACACAGAGAGGCCCTCAAAGCCTTCAACCTTGCTGGGAAAGCGGAATTGGGACAGCACACGTGTGCTGTGAGGTACTTCTCAGCCCCAAACTCGGCCTTTTGAGCTGTGAACGCTGGCGGTGGCTGTCCACACGTCCCCACAGCTTCGCAGACTTGATTCATATTGGGCTGCCATGTGTAGTTTAAGAGGGTGTCCAGCCCACTTGGCTACACTGATGATTTTTATCTAGCTCTGTTTGTGATGCTTCTACACAACCTTCTAGAGACAGTTGGCATCAAGGTGCAGTTTTACAATGCCTGCTTTGGCAGCGTGTGGCTGCATTTCACGGGGGTTGATCACAACAGAGAGAAAACAAAATTGTGTTTCAGTTTTCAACGAAGTCAGAGGATTGCTGCTCCAGGATGGACAGCCTAGGCCAGTGTTTTTCTCAGGATATGGGCTCAGAAGAGGTCTACTGGTCTTAAAGTTGGGTCTTATCTGAATATTTCCCAGATAGGTGGATGAGGGTAATAAACAGGCCCAGTTTTCGTACTGGATGAGATCCTGGTCACCCCTGGGCGAGTGGTTGGGTTGCTGAGCCTCTCCTCGCAAGGGCCCACCAGTGCCATGGAGCCAGGTGGGAAGGTCATGAAGATGTGTGAGAGTAAGGAGGCAAAACACTAGCAGATTTCCTTTCACTAGCAAATAGATAAAAGAGGGGAAAGTAAGGAGAAGAGAGTAAGGGACTATTTCTTTTAGTGAAAACCAGGAAGTTAAGAAACTCGAAAGATAAGAGCAAAGGAGGATGTCTAAGAACAAACAGTTGATAACATACTATGATAAGGAAACTGTTATTTCCAGAAAAACATGTTCAGCAAGCAGGAACTACAGAACAAAGCGGGGCAAATGGTCATGTTCCAAAGATGCTAAAACTATGTTCTCTTCCCTGCCTCTACCCCAACATTTAAGATTTCAGATAGTTCCAGTGAAGTAATAGTTGCCATGATCACTCATATTAACTTCCAGCCTGCATGCCAGGGAAACATATGTAAAAACTAAAGAAGTAATGCAACTAAAAGGCCTTACCTAGAACTTGGGCCTTAAGCTAGTTTAAAGCATCCCCTGAAAACATAAGCACATATAAACAAAACACCATCTAAAAAACCCTCCAAATGTCCAAAAGTTTGCTTGGGAGATTTTTTATTTTTAAGAGAACAGAGATTTAATTCCTTGGCCTTAACAAGTCCATTTCTTTCTTCAAATACCTATTTTCCTGGCTTCTATGAAAATTACTTTGTGTTGCTCATGATTAGGCAGCATTTGCTTTCCTGCAATGTAATAACATTCACTACAAGACAGCAGCTTGTCATTCTTACCAACGTAAATAATTTCACTCCAGTCACTCCAAAATCCTCCCGTGCAACATATGTGATGATTAGCTCTTATTTGTATGGAATACCTGCTGGTAACATCAATTTGTAACCTGAAGTCATTTGAGAGTATTTTCAGTATCTGTTAGGAAAACAATATTGTACCATTATAGATTACTTAAGACGAAACAATTCAGCAAACAAGCTTTAATCAGGTTTATCTTTTCATTTTTTTAAAACTACAGTATTATGTTAACTGTGAGCATCTGGCCTTGCTTTTGAATTAAGATCTCTATTTTTGCAGGTGTAATTTCTCTCCTAATACACCAATATTTCAGGGCAAATTCTTGGAAGATGCCTCATTTTTGTATTCTTCCTTCAGACACATAATGCTGGATTTTCAGAATGGTTGATCCTATTTTCCTGAACTCTGATGCATAAAACTGAGTAACTCCAATTTTTGTCCCAGGTGTCTTGATGAGAGTTTGTTGAAGACATAAATGATGTCCAGAAAAAAAAGGGAAAAATATGAAAACTGATGATTGCTGAAGCCTAGTCACAAACGGGACACAAGTTTCATCAAAAGTCCATAGTTTCAAAAATGTACTAATAGCAGGTTTTGTTTTAGAATTTGTAACATAGCCATGAATATGAAGAATTTTTTTAATGAGGTTGCATAAAGGCAAATTCCAGCTATATAGGACAGTCAGCTCAGAGTCAGGAATGTTGTGTAATACTTGAGCATCAGAGAAGCAATTACCTGCTTGTTACCTGACTTCAAGTTGAAGAGGTAAAATTCGTACTCAAAACATCCTTTAGGGAAAGGAGAAATCGGCTTCTCCCATGTGGCCAGAAGATTGTTTTCCTCTAAGAACACAGTGACATTTCTGGGAACATTCACTTTCTCTACAAAAAAAGAAAACTGTACTGGTAAGTTATTTATAGAGCAAAATTTAAATACTAACAATTGGAGCATTTTATAACTGGATATGTTTCCAAGGACCCATAATCCTTGAATTTATTTCACATTTTGGATGGAAAAGATAAGGATTTAGGAGGAACAACTATATTGCAGAAAGTAGTTAGTGGGAAACAGTTTTTAAAATCCACTTAAAAGATCTGGAAAACCAGATTATGGAAGGAAGGGGAGGGAGGAACTCTTAAATTAATTTTTTAAAAAGCATGAAATTAATGACAGAACAGATAGAAAAACTTATTTGGGGGAAAAAAACCAAACAGATGTAACCAGAAAAGTTCCTGAAAACTGGAACAAATTCAAAGGCATGGATCAGCAGCTATTATGGGGATGATTTCTAAGAAGAAATTATGTCAACTGTTTTAGTGAAGGCAGGAAAGGGGGAAATGTTATCTGTTTACAAATAAAGTGAAAGTCGGGAACTAATGAAGGAAAATAAGTTATTTGGCTTGATGAAAGATTATAGTCCTGGCTGATACTACCTCTCATCCGACAGTCTAATGCCTTCCTTTAAAAGGACATAGGTATCTTGTATCTTTTTCCTTTATAAAGAAAGGCTTTAAAATAAAAGGCAGTAAAAACTGCACTTGAAGGTATATTGATGAAATGAATTGCAAATGAATATTGGAAATAATGGTTTGGCTAACAAACAGAATAACTAATTGTACTCTCTAGCTTTTTATTTTCGCTATTCTATAATATGAAAATCAAAGTTTGTTAAAACCATACATTTCTGCCTTATAATCTCTTCCAATGTCATTAAGATGTCTATGCAAAACCAGCACATGCTTTCACCTGGATCGACAACCAGTCAATCCAGTAACATTCTCTCACAAATCTCTTGACAATCCTGCTAGATATTTATTTTTTTTCACTTCTACTCACCAATGGCATTTTGGTTAAATAACTGCTGAAAAGGCTTGATTGCAGCATACTTGCTAGACCCATTAATGTGGATTACAATGAGCTTGTCAACCTCTTCAGGATCAATATGAGTCACTGAAAATCTGCACTCAGTATTCCTGTTCCACTTGTCTTTGATGTAATCCTGACATTCTTCAGTGTACCTCTCATACCTAAATTAAAATACTTGTGAGACGTGATGCTCTTAAAGAAATCCTTGCTGACTAAAATGTGAGAAAACACCAACCTGTAAAATAGAAAGTACTTGGTATCTTCTGGTGCCCCTTGGCCAGGAAGCCAAGTGCAACGGAGAGAAACAGTACTAGAAATGGTGATGTGAGTAACACAGGACAAATTCGTGACAGATGTCTCTGGAGCACCTAGAGAGGCAAGGAATTATAAAGCAGAAAGAAAAATCTTACAGAAGTTGTAAGGAATTCATGTTGCTATAACACTTTGATTACAGTCTTTGGTCCATTGTATCTATGTCTGTTGTGTCCGGTTCTCTTCCTCATCACACAGGTCTATCAGTTATGGATGGATGAAGATTCCCAAACAGTGTAAGTAAAGCTGTACCACACAGCAATATTACACATTTCACATACACCAAGGCAACATGATCTTTGAATATCCTAGAGTGTATGAAAGTGGTTATTTCAGCCTTAGCAATGAATTTTTAGAAAATTTTATACGGGTTGTCCCTGTTCTGCACCTCCAGATTCTACTTCAGGCTCCACAGAAGTACAGAAAGGCCTGGACTAAATTGTTTTATAAGATCATGTAGGGGGTAGAGGGTATTTTTCAAGTATTAAACCTGTCACCTTTTGATGTCTAGCACACAGACCTGGGCAGAACACCTAGTTCAGCCTCCCCTGCATTTCTTCTCACCTGGCAGAGGTGGGAGTTTTTTCTTCACCCAGTCACTCGTCATCTGAAGGTCCTCACGGAGAAGTAACGTCCGAATGTGTGCGGAGAAACCGTTGTGAAGTACAGCTGTTCGGATACTGTGAGTCTTCTCTGTATCATACTTGGAATAAAATTTTAAAAGATCAAGTAAGCATCATGTGTGATGGAAGCCAAACGAAGGGACCTGCAAAGGCTGAGCCAGTCTGTGCCAGGAGGCAAACCAGGCAGCTAGCTCAGGTGGTTCTAGTACGCATGTAAAGCTAGGGAGCACTCACAGTCCACACCACAAGACTGTAAGGCTTCTCATGTAAGACAGCAGGACTCTTATCTTGCCAAAACTTTGTCCATAGAATACAAAACTTTGTCCACAGTGAAACATGGTCTGACATTTTAATGACACCCTGCCATTAATGTGAATTAAGTGAACTCCCCATTCAGCGGGGAGCAGTACCACTTAAAACCAGTATCCAGCTTCCCCCCCAGGGTGAACACTGCAGAGACTTCCAGTTTCCAGGTTAGACCTTGTCCCAGCAGAGCTGAAAAGGAATGTCTCCAGTGCTCAAAGTATTTGTTTATGATATAAGAGAATAAGTGACTTAATACACCAGTTGTTCAAGAGACTTAGCACACCTACCACATCCTGATTCGGTGCAACATGTTAAACTCGACAGAAATTTAACCTTAGGACACTGGACTTCTCTTTTTTCTTACCTCTTCAGGCACAGGGCTTAGGATTTTCACATCATATCTAATAGTGTAGTTCTTTGGTTCTTGGCTGGGGTGTGGTTTCCAGTGCAGACGTACTTGTGCTAATGCAGAGACTGTAAAGGTGAAGTTGACAGGTGGGAAAACCTGAACTGTAAGGGAGGAAGCAAAGAAACAAAGATGTTCATAACACAGGGAATTGTTTAGAGCAATAGCTGTTTACAGGCAATGAGCAATACAAGCAAATAATTTCATTTCAATATTATACGGAACTGGAGCTGTTTAGCTTGGAGAAAAAGAGGCTCAGGGGAGACCTTCTCGCTCTCAACAATTCCATGAAAGGAGGCTGGGGTGAGATGGGGGCTGGTCTCTTCTCTGAAGAGACCGATAGGACAAGACAAGCGCTAGGACAAGAGGAAACAGCCTCAAGTTGTGCCAGGGGAGGTTTAGGTTGGATATTAGGAAATTCTTTTTTCTGAAAAACATTGTCAAGGGCTGGCCCAGGCTGCCCAGGGCAGTGGTGGAGTCCCCATCCCTGGAGGGGTTTCAAAGCTGTGGAGATGTGGTGCTGAGGGACATGGGTTAGTGGTGACCTGGACATGCTGGGTTAACAGCTGGACTCGATGTAAAGGTCTTTTCCAACCTAAACATTCTATGATTCTCTGATTCTATATTCTCTCAACAGCTTCTTATAAAATGTTTCTAATATTTGAAAAATACCTTTAAATAACAACCAAAACTTAATCATATAAGAATTTACTTTAAAAATGAATTTTTACAAGATTCAACTAAAAAATCAGAATGATATATTACATTTGGCTTGTTAATTACGTTCCGGTTTTTCAACTTGATCCTCATGGCTGCATCTGTACTGAAACGGGGCTGATAGTCACCCACATCAGCCTGCAGCAGACTATAACGTGGTGGGTTTCAAAGAGAAGGCTGACAGCCACAAGAAGTTAGATGTGAGAGAAGAAACAAAATGATGAACAGAAGAATTAAGCACAAATTGAAGAAAACATGGAAGGATGGGAATGATAATTTAAAATGACAGGGCACGAGGGATTCCTGGAGCTCATATGGAAATGAGGAAGATGTCATGCTGGGGGAAAATGTTAGCATATAAATAGCAAGGCAATGCAATAATCAATCTACTCCCCTCCATTTCTGGAGTTCTTCAGAGCCTGTCCTCCCTTAATTACCATCTCCACAGCAGCAGAGGGACGTCAGTCCCCACTTCTCCTCTCCCATGATTTCAAACTTTGATGCCCACTAGTTCCATTTTCAAGCGTGCACCTTGCATTAGGAAGAATGCCTCGTGAAGGCTCAGAAAACCCCAACACAAACCACCCTGATCTGCTTCCCTTAAAATGTTCCTTGTTGAGATACCTCCCAAAAAATGTCACCATTAAGGCTGTTGATACACTGGGACTATGCCAGCAATGCTTTGTGTCACCATGTTTCTGCAGCTAATTTCAGTTTTGTCCCTGGATGTAATATAGCTATGTGGAACACTGCCTTTGCTCTGGTTGGATTAAATTGTTAAATAAACCAGAACTAGGAACTACTGCTGTCCAGCTCAGAAGGCATGTGGCATGGCTTAAGTTTCATCTACATGCCCCATGGTTCTTCCCTCTCAAAGAAAAATGGTCCTCAGACACTGGCTGGGAGTAATCTAACTGAGACAGGGTACAACTGTCCCAGGAATCATACAATCATAGAATGGTTTGGGTTGGGAGGGATGTTTAAAGGTCACTTAGTCCAACCCCCTGCACTGAGCAGGGACATCTGCAACTAGAGCAGGTTGCTCAGAGCCCCGGCCAACCTCACCTGCAATGGTGCCAGGGATGGGGCAGCGACCACCTCTCTGGGCAACCTGGGCCAGGCTCTCGCCACCCTCAGTGCAAGAAATTTCTTCCCCTCTTCTAGTTTAAAACCATCACCCATGTCCTGTCGCAGCAGGCCCTGCTAAAAAGTCTGTCCTCATCTTTCGGAAAGGCCCCATAAGTACAGAAAGGCCACCAGAAGGTCTCCCTGGAGCCTTCTCTTCTCCAGGCTGAACATGCCCAACTCTCTCAGCCTGGCCTCCCAGCAGAAGGTTTCCAGCCTTCATGTTAGCATGTTAACACAGCACGGTCATCTGTGGTCCTGTACTCGTGGAGTGCCATGGACTGTTTTATACACGTGTAGCATGGTGCATTTGACCAGCTGCTCACCCACAGTGCTAAAGCTTCACACCAGTGAAGGAAAATGCCTTACCTCCTGCAGCTCGAGGTATGTTTGGCTGAATCAAGTTGGTTGTCCAGCAGAGGAGCAGAAACACTCTCATCACGCTGGCCTTACCCTTTAGATGGTAAATGAGAATGGCCATGTGCCCGCAGATGTGCCTCGTCACCTTTTGACAGAGGCTGGCGGCTAAAAATAAACACAATCCCAAGTGTTAGGCACACAAACCATGGAGCATGGTAGATCCACAGGATCAGAGGAACGAAACTGCTGCCTTGCAAGGGACCGACTCTCCTTTCTTTGCAGGAAAATGCATCTTGTCATAGCTAAATTTAATGGAAGTACCACCAGCACCATTTCATTTTGCTCCCTTTGCTTTTGCCAGCCCTCTTTGAAAAAGCTTCTGGTTCCAAACACTGTCGTGTGTGGCTGTTCAGAGCAGCAGTCGTGGAACTAAAGCAAGTTTCCACGGACAGGAGTGAGTCGTGTTCAGGTACATTGGCTTTCAGTAGAATCCCCCTTACTTCAACAACAGAAATAACCATATTTTTAGCTGCCACTATATATAAAATGGCTACATAGTGGAAATTACTTTCCAGTTTCTATTTCAATAAAGCTCACTAAAGAAGCAGTCTCCAGGCTCACTGCAAGGCTAATTCTCCAGTGTTAATTACTGGGTGTAAGAGAAAAGATTTTGTTTGTTTCTAATTTAAATGAACAACTATTTTTAATGCTAAAAACCAGCATGTTCTTACGCTTCCTATAGATCGTTTCATGAACTACTGGGAGAAAAAAATCATCTGCGTGTAATCATTCATGTATAACCTAATATAAACAACATGGAAATACAGAACAGCAGCTTTCCAAAATGTTCTTATTGAAGAGAAATACACTCTCCCAGCCCAATCGCGCTGCTTCCCTGGGGCACTACAGCAACTGCTTGTATGGAAAACATAATATTTTCAGATGGTAATGAGCAGAGAAAGCATCTTTAACCCATCAGTTCTCCCTGAACCTCCCATAAATAACCCAGGGACGGGAAGCATTCCAATTGATCACAGCTGGAGTATTTCTGCTATGCAGTGACTATTTTTCACACTGCTGTGTGAACGCTGAGTTCATTAAAATGACATATAATGTACAATAGAGTGTGTTTCTTAATGTCCAAGCCCACTCATTATCAATGTTCGTATTTTGTGTGGAGATGCTACTCTGCCAGCCAAAACGTGCAGGAGGCTAACCAAAGCTCTGAGCGTGGTAACAGATTATTCCAGGCAGTTGGGGGTTGCTTTTATGTACCTTTGGTTATCGAAAGCCATTTTGGTTCTTCCAAACTGCATGTGACTCACAAACAGGGAATTACGATTCGCACCACACACAAACGCCTCCCAGACTATTTCCTATTGCACTGCCAGCCATGAGAAGTCTGGTCGTTTGGATTTTCTCACTTGAATACCACACAGGCCTCTGCTTCACACAATCCTGTTGTTCTGGAGGGCATTATGTGGAGCAAACACAGGTTTACAACGGCACCTGACCTCCACCACACCTCCGCGGCTTTATCTGATAAAAACTAATTAAAAAGCTGCTAGAACATGACACATTTCCAATACGCTTCTGTACCAATTACTGGCATCAGGCTTGCTTTCCTGCTTTGAAAAACATTGTTTCATTTACCTGAAGAGATTATTAAATACACTCATAACTTTTGCTCTCTATTTAAAAAAGCCTCATGTTTTACAGCTGCTTAGGATTCGCATCTACTCACTCGGGTAATGTCAGGATGTTGGTTTCAGGACTGCTCTGATATTTAGCACAGCTTGAAAAGCTGGTTCTCTCTTGGGTTTACTTAAAGTAGCTTTGGCTACCTGTAGATTTTTTTTACTTTTTCGTTAATAAGCAAGGATTTTGATTCTTCCTGGGCACATTCTTTTCTCTGTTCTTCTGAAAAGATCCTACAGATCAACTTTGCCAAGGTACCTCCTGCTGTCTGAATAATGCACGTATTAGACCCAGACCTAACATTTTTTAAGCAGCACTTTACTGGTACAAAACTGGGCATAAAATGTTACTGTAGTGCAGATTAGTTTTCAATTACTATCCCTGTTCTTCTTCTCAGTTTATCTTTTCCTGCCTTGTTTTCTGAAATGCTATTTCTCTTTTTCTTGCTATCAGGCTAAGATTGAAAATACAGCTTTTGGAAGAGGTATCTCCATAGCTGTGTAAGACCACAACCTATAAGAATACTTTGTGGTCCATGAAACCCTGTGCGTTTCCTATGAGAAATTACTGAACAGAGAATCCAAATAAGAGCATTCAAGTGAAGTTGTTACCTAGAAATCTACAAGAGGGTTACGCTCCTCACAAAAATGGATACAGTGAGTTCTGAAGACTAAGAAAAGCCTTGGTTATATATGGTAAAAAGTAATAAGCAGAAGGTAATGGATATATTCCCTTTGTAAAGTGTATACTCCTTAAAGGACAGTAGAAATCCAGACCATAGAAAACAGCCTCTAAGAGGTAATAATTTTCTTACTCATAGCTGACATGTCCCACTACCCCAGAAGCAACTGGTCAGAAGCCAATTCCAGATGCATTTCCCGGTGTAAGGCAATGCTGACTTAGAAAAGTAGGACTTTCAAGGTCTTCAAACAAAACACAACAAGACAAAACCAAACCACAACAGATATCCCAGGAGGTTACCTCAAAAGTTCGGTGAAGAGTCCGCTCTGTTTGTTCAAACGTCCTCTGGGTCATCTCTCTGTGGGTTTCTTTTATAACTGCTCTCTCTCAAGTACAAATGTGATAGGTACTTCAGAAATGATGGCAGCTGATAAGTTACACAAGCGTGCCGTGAAAAAGGGAACTACAGATGTGATGACAGGATGGAAGGCTTCACACAAGCACACAGTTTAGCCCAGAAATGGTTTTAGTTTATTTATTGAGGGTTAATTATATACCATAGTCTGATCATTCTCTAATAACTTTGCAAGAGAAGGAATGTTAATGACTGACTGCTAAGAAATAATCTAGATCCAGCTATCTAAGGGCCACTGCTGATATCCCAAGTTGTCCCTCCCCTAGAAAAGAAAATCCAAACATTGCTGGAAAACTGTGCAGGTTTTGTCCAACAGTTTTATACCACCTTGCCCAATGCTCTTGCCATACAGCCATGGAGACATCAGTGATATTTTGAGAAGTTACCAGTACCAGAGCAAGAGCAGCTTCCCAGTGTCATGCTGAGAGCTCTGAGCTCTGATCCATGGGGTTGGATAACACAGGCTCACAAGCAGCAGAAACCAACCCAAGCGCCTGGAGAAGACCTTGCAGAAAGTGGGGCTAGATGTAATGGTGTTATAGGAAGGATGAGAAGAAGGCTAATGACTCACACTCACTAACAACCTGGACGGCAAGTACAGAGAACTCTAGTCGATGTGCTGGTGACCCGACCTGAGACAGGTGAGCGCTTTGGAAGCTAAGACTAGAATTAAGAAAGTTCTTGACAAATTGGTGGGAATTGGGTGCAGTTCGATATGGACAAGCTCTCAACAGCATTTAGGCAGTATCAATTGTAAATTACTAGCTATAAATAATCAATTATCAACTGATTAGGTTATCTATTCCACAGAAAAGGATCTGGGGTGTTGGAAGGTTGTAAACTGAAGAGAAATAAACAATGGCACGCACTTGTGAAAAAAGGCACCTCAAGTCAGCGTGCTCTGTAAGACCCATGAGGTAATCCATCCGCTCTGCACAGCGCTGAAAAAGCCTCCACCCACAGGCACTGTGTCCAGCTCAGACACTGCGCTTAAGAAAGCCATGGAGCAGAGGAAGAGAAGCCAGTGCACAGCAGTGGATACTAGCACAGCCTAAAGAGTACCTGTGAGGAGACAAGAGAAGACTTGTGCAGAAATGTAACACGTTAAGGCTTTCACATGCTCTCCAAGTCCATTGGGCTAGGACTAGAAGATAAGAACAAGTTCAGGTTAGATATCAGGGAAGCTTTCAGTGTTGGACAGGAAAGCAGCGGAGCAGGTGCCCAAGGACTGAAAGAAACTCTGTCACTGGGCATCTATAGACAAACATCAGCCAGGAATCAACAGCCATCATTCAAACATCAGTCATAACCAAATCCTGCCATCAGGCACAGAGATCAATTAGGTGACCTCCTAAGGTCATGGCCAGCAGAGAAACTGGGGAAAAGCTGACGGGGGGGCCACTGCTCGGGAACGGGCTGGGCATTGGTCAGTGAGTGGCAAGCAATTGCATTGTGCATCACTTGTTTTGTATATTCTAGTTCTTTTGTCATCATTATTATTATTTTCTCTGTCTTTTCTGTCCTAATAATCTCAACCCACAAATTTAACTTCTTTCTCCCCAATTCTCTCCTCCATCCCATTGAGGGTGGGGGAGTGAGCAGTTGTGTGGTGTTTAGCTGCCCGCTGGGTTAAACCTCGACAAGCTCTGACATCTACAACAAAATGATTCTGTAGAAAAGAGATAATTTCTAAAGGTGAAGCAGAAATTTAATAAGAAATACTACTCACAAAAGAAAAAAGGCTAGGAAAAGTTTATGTTCTTACACAGGCCTGGCTACATTACTGTAGATCTGAGATGGTTTTCTGGAATAGCTGCTGATTTGTTAGGTGCTTGAAAGGCTGGAGAGAGCTGTGTAATGTTTGTTCCCAGTTACCAAGAAACCTGAAGCACTCTTTTTTTGCTGAGACAAAGATTTATTGAGGCTTCAAAGAGAACCACACTCCCAATTAAGTCGCCTTTGGGTGAGCTCCTCCTTCAGGCTCCACTCCTTCCAACCCTTCTGAGATGCCTCTTCGCAGGAGCAGTACAGGGAGGAGTGACAAGAGCTGTGGTCTTCCCAGGCCCTGGGATGTGCAGCTGGCCAAACGTGGTGACACGTCAATAACTTCACAGCAGTAAAATGACACTTGTGAGGAGGCAAGGACTGACCCTCTGAACTGTACCAAAATCCCCAGAACTTTCACGGTATCCCATCTTGTTCATACATCTCCAGGCAGGAAAGAAAACTTTAATTAATCCAGGCTGGCTGACAAACATAAACCTAACATTTAAACTACACCAAGTTGCTTCTCATAGTTCAGCGACTAAGAGCTGATGGACTTAGTAAGAGTTGCAAGCTGCACGCTGGCATTGTGCTGTTTTGGTGACTATTGAAGCCATCTCACAAGTGGTGTCTTGGGGTAATTAGTCCATTTCTTTAGTCACGGCTGCGTCACTATCAAAATCCATCTATTTTTTCCCCTTTGTAATCCTATTTTCCCTTAAACCGAAATCAACCCATGATAAATTTTCTATGTTTTGTATGGTTTCTTTCCTCTTCTTTCACGCAGTTGGGGGTTTATGCATTATTGGGGTTGTCCAGCCTGGAGAAGGTTGTGGGGAGACCTTCCTGCAGCCTTTCAGGACTTAAAGGAGCTTGTCAGAAAGATGGGGACAGCCTTTTTAGAAGGGTGTGTTGCGACAGGACATGGGGTGATGGTTTGAAACTAAAAGAGGGGCAGTTTGGACTAGATAGAAGGAAGAAATTTTTGACACTGAGGGTGGTGAGAGCCTGGCGCAGGTTGCCC